>CP129446.1:59921477-60281477 GCA_030445155.1 Quercus variabilis
CTAAAAAAATGCCCACTTTCTCTCTCAAGTTCAGAAGGTTAGTTACCTCAAATTAACTAATTTATCTTTCAATTATCTTGATTCACAACATTTGATATTAAAGCATTTCAATCCTCTCACAACCACTATAACACCAAAAAATTAAATCAACGATTGTATTTTTTCCTACCCAGCAGAAAACCCATCTTTCAAATCACAACTTACCGAACCATCATCATCTTACATAACCAGCCACAATCTACAAGTACAAAAAAAAAAAAAAGGGGGCAAAACAACACTGGATCTGCAAGCCTCGAACAACCTGTTCCATCAAGAGTCCAAGTTGCCAACCAGTAACCGTACAACGTCCAACTTGCTTTTTATTTGCCCTTGCCTTAAAACCCCAAATAGTTCCTGACCCAGCCAAAAAAAAAAAACCCCACACACTAGTTCCCACAGCCCACACCCAAAAAAGGAAAAAAGTCTGTTTGGTACATGTTTATAAAAAATTGTTATTTGAAAATATTTATAGAAATATGTGTGGGTGAAAAAGTGTGTGAAAATATGTGTAATGTTGTTTAAAAACTGAAAATAGTTATTTGAAAATACAAACCAAACACCAATATTTTGAAATTTAGTTTTTGCATCAAACAAAGTAAATCATGTCTAGCCTATATCAAAGCTTCAATCTCAAAGAACAATGAACAATGTCAGAGCATGCAACCGAATGTTAGAGATTGTCAAGAATATGTCCAAAAGCATAGCAAGGATGGAAGCAATGATGCAAGATTTGTGGGATCAAATGATAGAGGTCTTAGATGAACAATGCAATGTAATTTTGGAAATCAAAGAACAATCAAAAGCTCAAGGATCCCATGAAATTTTGGAGAATCAAAGTGATGTACTCCAAGCATCACCAATAATTCTAGAGAGTAATAAGTTGGAGGATGCACTTGCTATACAAATCGCATTTGAAGATCAAAGGATTAATGAAGTGGAAAAGATAATCAGAGGGATCTTCTCGTGATTTTGGATAAGCCTAGTCTAATTTCATAAATTGAATTTGTCATTCCCTGTGAGTTCAAGGATGTGAAAATCAAGACTTTTCTGTTCACAAAAATGCTTAAAGAATTAGTGCAAATATCTATGGTCCGAATTCTTATCCTACAACTATTTAAAGTTCGAGGTTGAGTATTCTCTAAACAATATGAGCAAGCATCAATTTTTATATCTCGGAATCTTGAGGACAAGATTCATTTGAAGGGGAAGAGAATGTTATGACCTGACATAATGTGTTGGATAAATTGTTATTTGCATTAGAAGAATTTAAATTTAGGCTTGGTGATAGATCTTAATTTATTTGAATAAGGTTATAGTAGATTAGTGTTGTTATATATTTGTATCTAAATTGATCCTTATGTTTTAGGATATAATTAGTTCCTATGTTTAAGGATTTGTTGACGAGGTTGTCTCATCCTTGGTTGTTTAAATTTGTTGAATGCATTAATGTGAATTAAGTAGAAAATTAATCCAAAAATGTCTACTTCTTCTCTCAAGTTCAGGAGGCTAGTCACCTTGAATTGATTAATCTATCTTTCAATTATCTTGGTTCACAACAAATTCGGTTTTAGTACTTGAAATTAAAAATTAGTAAATCTATTTATTAAAAAGTTTAAAAGATATAAAATGTAATTTTATTCTTTGATCAAATTAACTCTAACAATGAAAAAGCTTCTTTGTCATCTCTGGGAGTATGAAACTGAGTGAGAACTCAAGGCTTCAATCAGTACAATTAGGGGGGGACAAGCTCTATCTCCTCCCTTTTCACCTATCTTAGCAGTGGATTTCAGTAGCAAGGGTCTCCTCCACCTTTTAGGAGAGGTGAGTATGTGTCAATAGCACTTTTCAGATTGGTCATTCTGTTATAAAAGCTGCCTTGTTAATCAAGGGGGAACATCCATTTAATGCGAATGTGACCTTTGCTAAATCCAGGCGTTATCTTCTCCAGTTCGTTGGAATTATTCTCATTGTAAAGTGCGAGCTCCTCGATCATATTGCCTATGACATTGGTAATTCGAGATGAACTTGTCAGACAAGACACAAATCGTGGATACGTAATGAAATCCGAAGCCCCTAATTGGGCTCTTGGGCTTTCTCCTTATCAATTCTAGTCGAGTTGTAACAAAGAGAGTCAATACCGTATTGGAGGTTATATCAGCTTGGGCAGCGGTACAATATATTTCGAATACCGGTTAATACCGGTGTATCGTTTTGGATTTACCACTATTTTTTTTAATATTTTTAAATAATATATATATATATATATATGTGTGTGTGTATATTATAATAAATATAAAAGTTTAACATAAAACATTTCCTCAATTCAGAACTAATTATTCATGGTTTTAGACTTTAGTATCAATTAAAAGAAAAAAAAAAAACACAATATGAAAAATAGAAAGCTTAAAAGCTACCATTGTATACTAAGAAAACAAATAATACTAATAAGTTAATGCAAATAAGTTACCATTTTGCCCTAACAAAAATTCAAAAATTACAAAACTTTAAATTTTTTTTTTTTTCTATACCAGCCGGTATTGCTCGAAATTGGCTAATACAGTCGGTATTTTTTCAGTACGGCTAATATTTTTTGGGTACAAAACAAGATATGTACCGTTTTGCTTGCCAGTAAAATATATGTTGGCAATACCGACTGGTATGGTACGGAATCAACTCCCTTGATTGTAACACAACTCAGCCGGGCTTAACCCATTTATTACTATTTCCTTAGTCCTAAGCATCGTGGGCCCTTGTGTATGGGCCGATCTTCGCCATCTTTTCATGAAACACAAATGTTGAAGTCTTGAGTTGAGAGAGGACGACCAACAGTAATAAGTTCATCAACAAGAGATTTTACCATACGTAAAAAATGTGCAATAGAGAGATCACCATGCATGCTTGAGACTTTAGAGTTGCATGTGAATACGAAAATTTTGGATGTTGGAAGCAGAAGCCAGCGAGGATTCAAGATTAGCCCAAATGTCTTGAGGGTTATTGAGACCAACAAGAAGAGGTGGAGTCTCATCCAAGATAAAAGAAATAATTAGAAGTTGATCTTGGCAAGTCTAAGAGATGAAGGCATGATTTGGAGTCGAGACATTGTGAACACATATCGTGGAAGGTGGACAAAGGTTGGAGCCATAAATAAAACCCATAAGATCTTGGCCTTTGGGATATGGAATCACTTGAGTCATTCAATAAAGGTAATTTTTGTTGGTAAGTTTGAGGGATAAAACATGGTGAGCATTGGACAAAGAAAGAACATATGTAGTTTGTGGAGAAGTATCAGTTGGTTGGTGGAGGAAGATGAAGGAGATGAAGAGAGAAGTTGGAAGCCATGAGGGTTGAGATGGCTCTGATACCAAAATTGAAACACAAGTTGGTTTGGGTTAATTGTTCACTCACTCAATCTATTGAGTGTTTGATGTATTTTATTTACATAGCACAAATTTATATTATGATAAATATTACAAAAATTCATAAATGCGTAAGTCAAATACAAGAGATGAGATAATGTCAATACTGCAGCCAACTTATCCTGAAACAGATATGTAAAAATTCTATTAATAGAAATGAAAAATTAATTATCAAATAATTTAGAGTCGATAAGAAGTACAAGTATATTGAGATGTAGCTGCCTATAATATGGAGAAGGCTAACTTTTGCCCTCCCAAATTAGCAACTATGGTTAGAAATGAAGTAAAAAAAAAAAAAAAAAATCAATCAATCAATCCCTAGGTATAATGTGGTTAGCCCACATGGTAAAAAGAGCCAAAGAAACGGTGAGGAAAATCTCTATTCTCTTGAAAAAAGCACTAAAGCTATTCCCCCCTTCTGTGTTAGTCACCACTGAAACCTGTCCCCTCTTGTCATTGCACTTGATTCTGCCTGGTATTTTCTTGCTTTTCCCATTGTTAGAGCAACCTTCTTCTTTCACACTGCCAGTTGAGCTAAAGCCATCCATCAATTTCTCTTCTTCCACATGCTCCCCAAGATATATGTGCACCAAAAGAAGTGTGACCATGCACATGATTGCACATGGATTCACTGCTTTGGTGAATGCCACAAACTTCCCTCTCGCGAATGCCTTGAACTTTCTAAGTAAGGAAGCTCTATTCTCAGCTGTAATTTGTGCATCTTCTTTCTCTATTGCGAAGCTACTCACCAGCATGGGGTTTAGGTGGACCTTAACTGTCTGTGAAGGCACTATTTGTTGAAAGAATGTCTCGGCTACCTGGCGAGTTGAAATGAACATTCCATGATTAACTTTAACTTCCTCGATGACCTCAAAGCTCGGAGAGCTTGAATAATCTTCCAAGTTTCCATCATCAAGAAAGTTCTCATTTGGCTCATCGATGAATCCAAGTTGGAAGTTATTCATCTCTGAATCATTGAATTCCTTACAGCTTTTGTCATGCCCACTTTCTCCTGCAATTAAACGCTTGTTAATGTAATAAAGGAAAATGAAGTGGTCAGAATATAGAAAAGAAGGAAAAGAAGCAACTGCCATTTAGATACCTTGAAACTCATGCTCTTCTCTTCTTGGAAAGTTTGAAATATCTTCTATTGGAACGACCTTGTGTTCTTCGGTAAAACTCTGTCCATTAAGTATTAAAAAAGAAAGAAAAAAACTATAATACGTAAGGATATATACTTTGATGCGATGCAACTAGGGTTCACAATGATATTGGTTCCTAGTGCAAAGGCAGTTTCTATTATATATGTATGGTTCCTTACTTGTATGCCTTTCCATAGTCGGCATATTTTGACTAGTCATCATTTTGTGTTGATGGTTTATGCTTGTGGGGGTTGTTAGTGATACTATAAATTATACTATATATATGTCTTATAAACTATAAATCACTAATTACCCAAATATATATATATATATATTTATTTATTAAATGACATCAATCATATTTATTATTAAATCAGTTTGTAAATGTTTTGTAATGACAATCATATTTATTATTAAATCAGTTTGTAAATATTTTGTAGTGACAATGTTATAGAAGTTTTAGCATTTTTCTTTTATTTTTCTTGACATTTTTATCAATTACTTTTAGAAATTTTTTGTAAAAGAAAACAAAACTAACAAGATAAATCCACCATATCTATCAAATAAAATAAAGGTACCTTCTCTAGTTCTTTGTCTGACATTCCGACCCATCTTAAGTTCTCTGTCATCCTTTCTGTCTTAAAATCTTCATCTAGATCTCCAATCTGTATTAACCTTGCACTTGGATCTTCCCAGGGTTTGTCTATATATCTCTCAGCACTCACATCATTAACTTGATTGTAAGTATCTCTGCCAACCATAAAGGAAAAATCATCATCCGGGGCATAATTTCCACCCCATGTCCCCGGAAAGTTATTTTGATTTGTCGGTCCCTGAGAAGCTTGAGCAACTGAAAGAATTTCCTGCAAAATATCAGTTTCACTTGCACTTTCGCATATGGGTGTTAATTGTGACACTTTAAAGTCAGTGAATCCAACTTGAGGGAAGTCCTCCACCTCCAATGAAGGAAGTGAGAACCGATGCTGCAACCTTGCACACTCTAATGTTATATCTACCTGCAAAGGCATAAGAAAATAGTATGATCAGGAGCGCATTTGGATGTAACTTTTTGCTGAATATTCATTTGCTTATTCACTGAAGGTTGGTTAAAGAATAGTTAAACCTAGAAAATGTAAGGCTTTAAAAAGCAGTACGTAACCAAATATGTAAAAATGCTTTAAACACAACATATGTTGATTAAAATGTCTTATATTAGAAAATTTTACCTTGGATGGAGGGTATGAAACGGATCCATAATTTGGAAATGGTGGAGGTGTGAAATTAAATGCATCTTCTGATAAGAACTGCATCCATTTCCCATCTCTAGTTCCACTGATATCATGTGATGATCCAGCTACCATGTTGGGCGAGCATGAATTATCATATGGCATTCGATAATCCGTGCTCTCCAAGTCTTCACATCTTCCTTCGGAATACAGTTCAATGCTAGATGAATGGTCACTAGTTAGTTGATAACTGGTAGTAGGGATAGCATAATGCTCTCCAATTTTTGGACCAGTTGCACTCTTCTTGAACACACGACAAAGCGCATATGCATCCTGCAAATATTAATTTACAAATTAATATGTATTTGGTCATCAAGTGGGATGAGAATTATACACAAATCAAATGATTTTGAGGGCATATGAATGAGAAAAATAAGAAAACAGGTTAGTGTACCTGCAAGCCTGAAGGAATTTCACATTCTCTCTCGTCTAGACGATATTCATGCATAACCCAATCTGTTCGAGCACCGTGAGGTGCTCTCCCTCGATAGTAAACTAGGGTTTTCTTCATTCCCACGGCACGCGTCTGAGAGTTCACTTTTCGATCCTTCCCGGTGGCCTTCCAATATCCAGCTTTAGTTGCACGATTAGTCCTTGATCCATTCGGGTACTTCCGATCCCTTGGACTAAAGAAATACCACTCCAGGTCTTTGCTAGGCAATAATGATTTTCCTGTAACGTTTAGGTTTGTTAAATTTACAATGTCATAGCACTTGCAGTGACCGTGTGTAGGTAGACTCCAAAGAGAGAGTACTTCCATTTTTAGGAGCAACCATAATGAAAGCCATTAAACACAGGCCTTTGATTTTTTCATGTTCTCAACGAGTTGAACAAAGGTTTTTCCGTGTTGTGAACAACTTAAAACTCAAAACATTTACAAATTTTGCATGCACCAACAGGAATAATTATTAAAGCATTCAACAAATTACTAGGGTTCATTTCTTAGATATGAACTTGGTGAGAACTTGAGATATAAGAAAATCATAGGGCTTCTGTGAACTAGAATCTGTAATAATTTATATGTTTATATACCCTTGGGAGTTGGGAACTAGTCATTTAGCTCATGTTAGTCAAAATATATTTATTAAAATATTAAATCTTAAAGCTACAAAAAGCATTGGTACATTGTTTGAAACTCATCATCTCGAAGACAATGCAATGCTTTTACTTTCCATATTGTCTTTTGACTTGGGTCACCCGAGTTGTCTCGCTACAGTTCTTCATGTACCAAAAAAAAAACCTAAAAAGGAGGGACCATGCCTTAGCGTCCCAAGTACCATTCCTTTTGCCAGTGAAAACAAAAAACCAAGGTGGAATGAGCTATATTTTATGTTAAAGTTAAGATATTTGACTAGTATATAAAGCATGTTCAATGAGTTTAAGTAATTTTCATAAATAGAGAAATGGAAAAAGAAGCTAAATCGTGTCTAAAGCAATGGTTAGGTTCAATATGGGTGTGGTCACCTTTTGAAAAAGGTTTCATGATGAGCTCTTTCGGCCTTTTCTTTGTCAGATTTCTAATGAACTAGATACGCACTTAGAGAAAAATGACCCTGATTATATATTATTCTCCAAAATCTTATTATAATTTCAGTGGTAGGTCATTTAGTAATGATGTGTAGTGCAAAAGCCAAGGAAAATTTTTCATATTCTTTATGCACAGTGAGGCAGGAAGAAGATCCAAAAGAGAGAAGGAGAAAGCAGCTGAGAATTATCATGCAAACCCTATTTAAGAAAAAAGGTTTTTATTTATTTTTATTTTTTATCACACATATATGTAATTAATTAACTTCATAATTCGACAGCTTTTCAAGAAGCAAACAATATTCCTTGATTTTTCTTTTACCAACCGCTTATTCTTTTCTTTCCCCATTTATCATTGGTATCAAGAAATATTGTGGATGGCATGTAAACCAAGTAAATGGCCCAATGAACAACTTCATAATAATAATGCAAAAAAAATTTTCGTTTTTCATTTAAAATGAAATAAAAATATGCAAAAAATTAAAAATAGAATAAGAAAACAAAAAAGAGGAACACTGGGAAAAAGGGATATACCTGGTAAGTCCCAAGGTTCACACTTGTATAGATCAACCTCAGGGATGATCTCCAAATCAATCTTACGGCCATTGATCTTTCTTTTGAGATAGTAAGCGACGAGTTCCTCATCGGTAGGGTGGAAGCGGAAACCAGGAGGCAATGAAACAGGAGCCATATTATATATGATCACCTTCTTAATTGGAACTTCTTCTTGCCCTTTTTTTAACAAAAATGAAAGAAAATAATGACCAGCCTCGTATTCAAAAAAACAAGACCAGCCCTTTGAATTCAAACAACTGTACAACAATTAAAACTGTACCACAACAAAAACAAATCAAAACCCTGAAGAAGTTAGTAAGCGCATTAGATAAAAACCATGCATGTTAATGAAACAAACATGCATACGTAGAGATAGATAGAGAGAGAGACCTTAGACAGAAGAAGATCCAAAAGAGAGAGAAGGAGACAGAGAGGAGAGAGTTGATGAGGAAAATAAAAAGGGGAGAGAGAGGTGGAATGTGGGAGTTGCTTGGGGTTTTGATAAGAGAAAAAAAGACAAAAAGAAAGAGAGAAACAAAAGTAATGGGAGGCTGCCGCCACCTTTAACTTTTCATTTGTTTTTTCACAAATCAAACAATGATTCTCGTTATCTTTCTTTTGAAGCTACCATTTTTGCAACTTTTCCATCTCTCTCTCTCTCTCTCTCAAATTCTGCAATTATCCCATACTTCGTTCTTGTCCTTTCTCGGAATCAGTGGTCCACGTGGTAACGTATGATTGGATGCATTACCAGCCTTTTCCACATGATTAACGAGAAACTGTGGAAAACGAATTTCGGCGGCATTCTAACTGAAGAATGTCATGTTCACATGCTCATTTAATCAATCTTCTGTTGTCAATACTACGTATAGTACAAAAACAATATTACCAAACAAGCAACAAGGGTTAGCAAAACCATTATATATACACGAACTACAGGAGCCAATAGGCTTAATAATGACTGACAAAGGAAACCTAGAATAAAATCCTTACAAGGAATACTGCTATGGATGTGCATTCAAATTGAAAACCGATTGGTCTTACCGATGCAACCTAAACGGACAAGCTTAATTAGGCTTTCTCATGTTTGGGTTAGTTTGGTTTGATTTCATAAATTGAAGGGATGGATTTAGTTTTAGTTAGTGATTTTCACAACCTGAAAACCAAAACCATTTTGATATTAATCTAATATATATATATATATATATATATTTAAATAAGGAATATATTTTTCAAGGTGAAGTCCATGAAACATAATGCATTCTAGATACCGAGGGATTTTGAGAACTACGACATAGTAAGAGGACTGTGGTGTAGTCATAAACTAACTAACAATGTGTATACTGCATATATAGGAGATGTTCGAGCGAGTGACAAGAAATAGATCATCTAAATTTCCAGATTAGTTGTCTATAGAGAGTAGCATAAGGAATAGATTTTACATTGTTAGTATTCAGACAACTATTGTACTCGATGAAGAACCTCTTCCTTATGCTAATCTTTACAAGTTTACCATTTCACTACCACTCGCCTAAACATTTTCTATGTAGTCCATATTTTTAGTCAATTTATGACTACACCACAATCCTCAACCATTGTTCTCAAAATCATTTGATATTTGAAAGGCACCATATTTCATGCATTTCACTTTTTTGCTCAATCATCATTGACTCTCCAAGGTAACTAGATAGGCAATCCCACTAATTGCCGATCTACTATAGGGTATTCCTTTCTTTTTGGCAGCTCTCTTATCTTTTGGTGAAGTAAGAAACAAACCGTTGTCACTTACCTTGAGATACTAAAAAATCAAAGCAGTGACATTAATATCATATTAAAGACTAAAATCTTATTGTATTGAGTGTGAAACATTGTACAATCGACTGCATCTTTATATAGTAGAGTATATATGTTGTACAAATAATAGAAATGCAATACAATGGGCCTAATCTTATGCAGCCGAAATTTTAACAATTCACTTTTCCATTAAAAAATAAAATCTAATTGAAAGTGTTTTAACAATAAGAAAAATTAAGGTTATTAGAGTAAATTATGACATTTAAAATTCAAATGCTATAAAATTAGAGCACACATTTTATACTTAAATTCTATCTACTTTCGATTACTTTGAATTGGTTAACATTGGTTTCCTAGATCTTTTACCCAATATATTCAGTTTGAATGACAATCTATATAAGACCTTTCTCTGCTTTTCCTACAACTAACTCATGATAACAATATCAAGAATAAGGGATTATTGTAAGTCATTGTAACTTTTTTTTTTCTTCTTTTAATACTGTGGGTAAGTATAGGCTATAGCTAATCGATCATTCAAGAAAAAAAAAAGTGAGCAATTCTAAGATCACACTTTCATCACACATTTTTTTTATAATTATTTTATATAATAAATTGTAATTAGTTACTTATTACTTTCCCTTAAAAAATTATTTACAACATGTTACAAAAAAATTGTGAAAAAATTGTGTCACAAAAGTGTGTTGAGTCCAATTTTTTTTTTTTCAAACTAACCGTGCTGTCCCAAATGAAATCCTAATAAAACAACGTGAGCGGCAAAAGGTCGCGAGGAAACGAAAGACTACGGTCCAGCAGCAGGGGCCCATGTGGGGCCAGCTTTGGCCACGTGAAGTAAAGTTTCCACGCGGCAGAGCAGGATCACTTGTAAGTTTTCTCATCCTTTTCCCCGTATTTCAGTATTTCTCTCTCTTACTTTTCCTTTCCATCAATCCATCTTTTGGTGCTTTTCTCCTTTTCTGGGTTTCATGCTTCTTCAAGGTGTTTGACTGGTTGTCTTCTTCTCACATTATTATGAATATGCCAAAAATATAATATTAGTATTATAGTATCATTATTAAGGGAAGGGTGATCAGATTATGCATTTGAACCTTTCGGGTTATTTATAAATTCGTTAATTAAAACCCACATTGATCAGACATATTATTCCATGATTTTCGCCATATCCTATGATTGGGCTCAGGGAGTGTGTCAAGGCTAGAATTAGGGACAAATATCTCATGTTTCATGCGTTTAACATAATGTATCCTCGTAGATTTTGCTGACATGCCTCACTGCTTTGGCCTCACTTAATAAACTTTTGACTGAATCTTGATTGATCGAGACTCATGAAATCAATTTTTTTTCCCCTAACACATTTTATTTTAAGTCAACTAATGATATGGGCCATTGTAACCCTAATTATATAGCATATTTAAAGGTCCATTAAGCACTACTTTCATAATGTTGTAGTGGAAAATAAGCTTGTGTTGTTTAGAGATGATTTTCTATGGTATTGATATTGCCATGGGGCAAATCAAGAGTTGAAGCCACAAAGTCTATTGCCAATGTTTTGTTATGGATATCAAACCTTCAAAGCAGTCTTAGGAGTCACAGATGGGGTTCGTGTGGAGAATTCCATATTAGCAATGTCCAAGAGACTTAGAGCAATGTAGGATCACATCTATAAGTACTACTGGAGTTAATAAATAGAAATAAGGGTTTATTTCAATTGTTTACAACTTCAATTTTGATGGTGAAATTTTTCTTAGGTTGGTGATAACCCTAGTGTTTTTTTCCCCCTTTGAAAGTGTCCATTGGTTTTCCACTTCATCAACAAATCACCTGTGTTATTTAGTTTATTGTAGCTAATTAATGAGAATTCCATATTTCCATTGTACATCATAATTGGTTAATGCAATAAAGTAGATTTAATCATGTTAAAATAAACCAAGAGGTCTAAATAGTTCATTTCATATGGTTTATATACAAGGAAATTGGCTATTGTGTTAGGCCCCAATGGGCACCCAACTTTAATGAAGGGGGCAGAACCTAGCCAATGAGCATGCACTTCCACCACAAACGAGCATGCACTGCCTTCATCGAGCTAAGGCAAGTCAGGTTAGGTGGGCTTGGGTACAGTTGCGTGTGCATTTGGGCTAAGCCCAGTCCAACTAGTATTTAATTATTATTATTATTTTATTTAGTGTCTATTTACTCTGAGTATCCGAAACGAGGAATATGGAAAATAAAAACAGGAACTAGTAAAATCTTTCTTTGTCATGTCTTTCTTTTTCCATATTTCTTTCTCTATGTAACTTTTTATGTAGAGTTTTTATATTGGCTAGCTTTAAAGTGTTATCATTTTGTTTTTCAATTTTCTTTAACATCTCTTTTACTATACATTTCCTTATTATTCCTTTTTCTTTGTCTTCATCCATTATATCTAGCTTCTTCTTTTATATTATTTCTATAGCACTACTTTCTTTCTTTTCTATCAGAGTAGTTTTTAGTGTCTTCAAGTTAATCTGTTCATCCCTTATCTCTATTAAGCTATCTTTTTTACCATTTTTTTTATATCTGTCATGTTTATTGATATGTCGGTACTTACTAAATTATCATTTTGCCAATTATCTGTCATAGTTTTTACTAAAAGTGATTTATGATAAGGTTCAAATTCTCTATCTTTTTCTAAATTTAAAGCTTTCATTCTTTCAAGGAGGTTCAAAAAACTATCACTCTTTCTTTCTACTCTAGGTAGTGGAATAATATGTCTATTTGCTAGTGGCTATAAATAGGGAGTCTCTCATTTCATTTCAATCAGCATTTTTGCATTCATGCATTAGAGTCTTCAAAGAGGGATTTATGAAATGCCTCATGGTCGCAAGATGAGCTTGCTAATTGAAACCAAAAATTCCAATAAGAGTTTCAGATTTTGTTGGAATAAGTTAAAATAGTTTTGTCATTTACTTTTGAGTGGAGTATCTTTAATGATCGAAGTAAGTGCAAAAGTCACCATACATGCTAGCTAATTGAGAGTAATGGTCTTAGAACACTACTTGAACATGTAGAATAAGTATTTCTGATTGACCATATAGTAAAATTGGTACCTCTCGTCGATGATATAGGTCATTCATAAGTATTGTGCACATGATACCTGATATGTTCTATAATCATTGCAGCCATTTAGAGAGTATACACACTCGCCATGTTTTTGGATTTCATGGTGAAAAAGTATGTTGACAGGCTTAAATCGACTCCCTCGCACTAGCAATTACTCTGGCGCTTAGGTAGCGACTAGAAATGAGTCATTGTGTCATTTTGTGCTTTGGAAACGTGCAAATTTAATATGAGATTCCTTTGATACTTGAGAATAAAAGAAGATGAGACATATACATATAGATGTCACCTTAGTTTGGACTAAGATGAGGCCACTGATAATCTTGTTGATTAAAATCGTGCATGGAAAACCCACAAATTCAATCCATGTAACCTATCATAAGTCAAATGCAAGACATTAATTTTGCACTTAGGGAGCCAGCAAATAGAGGACTCATTTTAAGCAGTTGGATAGTGTCAAGACTAGGATTGTACACTGCAATTCATACATGTGCCTTTTCGACTACTACAGGAGGCGAGTGAATATGGGAGTCCTATGGGACCATGGGTCATTATTTAGACCCCAAAATGCCATATGTGACCTTGACTACGTTACGAGGTAGTAGAATTTAGTGATTGGTGTGCCAGCATGTTGTCTATGGCTGTGAATGATGCAGTCTAAACAGACATGACTGGGAAAGCGATTGAACCAAAGCTAGCAGGAGGGCAGAGGAAGACTATTTGATAACACATTCATATTTTGTATTTACAGGAGTCAAGTTGTGTTGCTTTGTAGATGTTGCAACACAATCAAGGATACGTTACAATTAGTAGGGTTTAACATAACGTATTAAGAGCCCTTCCAAATCCTACGTTAGTGGCCATCAAAACATATTAAGAGCAGCTTCAGATTTCTCACAAGCTCAGCAAGAATGAGTTTGAACTTAGAAGCAGGCCAAATCCATCTTCAGAACATCTGCAACCGTCTTTTTCATTCTTCTCTTCCAGCAGATTTTCATATAAGGTCTAAAGCAACAGTTGGGGTTATCATGAAATCGAAGAACCATCTAGGGGACACATACTTTGATCTGCACTTCTTTCACAGGCATTGAGAGTTAAAGTGGGATTCCTATTCTGTTGCTCAGTTGTCATAGACACTGTTTTTTTTGCTAGTATCCTCACCCATCGCAGCAGTCACCAATTGTCAGACTCCCCTAGTCCTCGATGATATCATTTCACAATATGGTTCTTCAATCCAACAAATAAGCAAACAAGTAATGACAACAGAAAACATTTATAACAGTGGTTCCAAGTGAATTCTGCAAAATCTTCTTCTGCTGACACCCTTTGCAATTTTGTTGTAAGCTTTGAGAGAGAGAGACACACACACACAAGAGAGAGAGAGAGAGAGAGAGAAAGAGAGCTGCTTTTTATTGAAAACTGTACACAGGTTGACAAACGCAAAGGTACTTCACATATATGAATGACACCTACAATGATAGAAGAACTTTTCCATCCTCTGCAACTTCCTTGTAACATTTAACATTCTCCACTGGCTATGGAAGAAAGTAGACAAGACCATCAACTATAAAGGGCAAGTTAAACTTATCTCTTCCTCTGATTATGACGAGTTGCTATATCCTTCAATGTCATATTTTTGATACACAATAACTTGGTTCTCCTCCCACCATCTCACAGCTTCCCTCTCAGTGAATCGCTTTCGGCTGCAAAACACAGCAGCAAGTAGCACTGATATTCAGATAAAAACATAGCTAACAATGCAATCATCTGGATAGCAAGAGAAATAATACAGAAAGAACTAACAAAATTTAAAGTAAAATGACTGGAAAACAATGACAACTCACAATAGGGTTTTTACAATAAATATCTATTTAAGGTCACATGTCTAATAACTGTTAACATCATAAAAAAGCCCAACTAGTTTGATTTGCATGCAAGCACTTGTACACACACACGCATAACTTTCCATTACCATATGTTTCAAAACAATATCCTAGTCACATGGAATGATCAACTTGGAAGTACTTACCTAAATCTCACTCGCTTCAGCCCCTTTTGCCCGCTTGGCAAACTTGTAAATGTAATATATACCCCAGGTTCATACTGTTCCACCCATTCAGGCTTCGATGCATTAATTCCATTCTGTGGAGATTCAGTTCTTGTGTCATGTGAGTTCTCCACTGATCTAGTTTTTTCATGGCAAATTTGTCTCCCATACTTGGATTTTAATGCATCAGAGAATACAATAGGTGTATTAGATAGACTATCTACTTGTCTGTCTTTTGATAATCCTACTTCAGGAGGCAAATGTGTAGCCACAATCATATGGTGCACACCCTCAATGCGATCTGCATATACTGGCGCGATTTGAGGCAGACTCACATGAATTCCATCCTTGCCTTCCTTTTTAGAAGAGGCTTTCTCTGACATAGTATGAAGCTGCAGCAATATTATTTGTATCAAGTACTTCTCAAATAAAGACAAATGGGGCCCACTGTAATAATATATAGACCAATGAATTAAGTAAAGGCTTAGAGGGTTGTCCAGTAAGAGTTGTATTGGACAGTTTACTTTGTATGGAATGTGGGCAAATTCCTCAAACTTAAAGAGGGCGTTGCAATGGCAATCATTAGCACATGTAGAACGGTAGTAGTAGCAGCATGAAATGATAATATTTCATGAGATCATAAAAAATATCCCATGCAATTAATTTTGTCTTGAGCTATAATCCTACTTAAATTAAATGGACCCCTTCAACTTTCATGAGATGACCAAATGCACCCAAATCTATAGTTATACCATTGATTAACTATGGTGAGCCAATAAACAAGTGTCTTTTTTCCAATAATGGAAGCCTTATAAAGAAGAGACACAAATAGAAACACTCAATTTTATTTATACCAATATATTGTTCATGTAAAATAGGAACCACCTAAGCAACCAGAATGATGATAACTAGATAAGTGATCACCTGTTTAAAACCTAGAACAATTATATCATAACTATATCAGAATCATTTCCATAAATGTAGCACTTTGCTGAATATAAATGACAAAACAATAAAATATAAGTAACCAAATGATCTTAAATTTCATGTTAGATTGGGCATTGAGGCAGAATAAGTAAAATTGGGCAAAGCTTATATTCACAATAACAGCATAGGCTACAGATAAGTTGCACCAAGAAATGTGTTCAAGAATGTATGTGAATGTATGTAATATACATGAACATCTTAGTCAGATGCAATCTAATCAAAGCAGGAGCAAGGCTAGTCTGCATAATCTCAGTGGAGCAGAGACAATTATAGGGTTGGTTCCTACTATACAAATATTGAATGCATACACAAACAGAAGAAATGCAAGAAGCAAGAAAAGAAGTCTATTAGTTAATAATTAGAGTAACCAATATCTTAATCTTTCTGTAGCTTTCTTTACAAAACAGACAAAGCAAACCCTTTAGACTGTATTTATGACTTGCCAGTTGCAACAACAGCCAAATAACAATTGACAACACCATTCTGATAAAGAAGAATGCCCAACTTTCCAGGACACAAAGTGATAAGAGAATTTGGAGTAAGCATTGTCATTCAAGCAAAGCCATTGTGGACAAGTCCTACCTACAAGCAAAGCTATCATTTAGACCATGTGCTTTATTGATTTAGACATGTCGGAATTAGATAAGTTTGTGATTATTTTAGCATGTGCCAAATTCATTTACATGTGCTTAGTAATTAGTTAGTTAGGTATGATGACATATTACTATGATGTCATCATACCTTACTTTGTCATATAAATAGCAATGCTATGTCCTTATTAAGGAAGCTATTGATAATTGAATGAGAATTTAAATTTTGTTTGTGTTTGAAGTGAGGAATAGTTTCACTCTTTGTTTGAAGGCACCTTTGATGTTACTCATTACAAACCTCAACGAACATCAGTGCTTTCAATAACAATGGGATAATTTAATAAAAAGATCTTTAAAATTATATATTATTCTTTTACCTTAACGATTTCTTAAGATGGAAAGAGGATATAGGTAGGTCAAGTGATATAATCACAGCTCAAACATCCTTAAAAGTGAAATGAAGCTTAGAGTGGTGCTAAATTGGAAACTTGTATATGTATCAGAACTGAAGCATTCAACCAACTCAAAATAATGAAACATAAACAAATTTACCCTTAGTGCCAAAGCTTTTATGACCTCTTTTGCTGCCTTACACTTGGAAGCTTCTTCCTTTGCCAGGGACCAAGTTTCCTCAATTTGTTGTTGACATTCTTGAATCTTCTGGCTTCTAGTCTCACATTGGTTTTCAAGACTCCTAGCCTGTAAGAAAGAAAAAAATCCATCTAAGCTTGTAAGGACAAAGCAATTTCAACCATACGGCCAAAATAAAACATATACATATAATCAAGAGAATAAAAGAAGGTAAATACAAACAAACAAACAAACAAAAAAACCTTATCTAAATAAAAGCTTAACACGATGCTTGCTTAGAAGGGAAGAGAAAAGACTCATTTTCCTTTGTTTGGTTAAAAGAAAAGAGGAGAGAAAGGAGATGTGGAGAAAAATGGTTTCCATAGGTCCCACCACTTTTTTATTTTTTACTTCTCTCTCCAAAGTCACTTTTATATCCTCATATGTAATTATTAATTTATAATTTACAAGGATAAAATTGTAAAATATTCTTTAATTATTGGAGTACTATTATTTTATTCCATTTCTCTCATTTCTCTTCCCTTCTACATCCAAATACGCATAAAAAAAGTATTTTCTTTCCCCTTTCTTTTTCCTTTCCCTTTCCTAATTCTTTTCTCTCCTCTTTCCTCCCCTTCCACACAACAAAACATAGTGTAGAAGGAAGGTATGAGGACAACTACAAGGAATGTCAAACAATTTAATCCAGAATGGGATCGAAGGACACATCTAAAACACTTTGCTAAAGGGAGGGATTGTGGGAACCTTCCCTCCCCCCAACGCCTGACACTCCTCTGAGAGTATTTACATGCAGAATGTTATACAGCAAAGACAAGCCTTTTGTTCTGCTTTCTGCTTTGTCTTCAAAACTTGGATAAAAATATATATAAATAAGAGAAAAAAAATCTACATATACACAATGTATCCAGCCTATCATCATGAATATCATGTGCCCCTTATACATTCATTGTTATGGCATGTTCTTGGGAACATAATAGAATAAAAAACATTCAAACAAAAACACAAGATGATAAGATAATTATGTCCCTGCACAAATTTCATATTAATAGGGGCAGAACATAAAAATTGTTTTGTAGAAACAAGATGAAGTAGAAATTAGGCAGAGGCCTAGTAGATATTATGCCAACTATAAAATAACATTTTCAGCCGTAAAACTCAACTTCTAGAAACGCCTAGCACCAGATTTTAGGGGCGGATATAACAAGTTTCCTTTCGCCATTAGGCCCGTTGTGGGATTATATTTTTCATTTGTCATTAGCAATTGGACCAGCTTGCAGATCCTTAAACCAGGTACCAAGGAGTATATTCTCTATATCAAGTAATTTTTGGATTTTTTAAATAATTAAATGTATGCTTTTCTTTTGCATATATATTTGGCATTGAATCAACATTTTATAAACAGTTGATTAGTCGAACCTCAAGTTTTCAACAGTCATACTTTTTAGTTAAAATCTCATTTTTGCTAAGAAAATCATCTCAGAGTAACTTAGCTTCAATGAAATGTAGGTTTATGTTTCTTTTCTTCCAATGTTATTGCTTAGAGTAGTGCTACAGGTTCTACAAATTTTTCTACATTGAGCTTACAAACTAATGTGTCACCAATCACAAAAAGACAATTCAAATATTCATTTATGAAGTGGATGAGCCCACCAATCACATTCATTGCCACATCAATTTGAAAGCTTTATGTAGTTATACTTGTACTTATTAGATTTGAAAGGAAATTGCCAAGATAAGTGGGGATTCTTTTGAAGTTGAGTTTGTACTATATTTCTATAGACCAATTAATTAATTAGAAGCATGAGTGCAACTGTGGAAATAATTGTTTTGACTTTGACAATATAAGAATGTCTTTGACAATATATGAATGATTTTGACAATATGAGAATGATTTGTGTGTGTGTGTGTGTGTGTGTGTGTGTTTAATAAGAATACCTGTAATAAAAAGTGGTGAAAATCCGGATGAACTCATAAAATAAAAATTAAAAAAAGAAAAGAAAAAAGAGAGAGACTGACATTGAAACATCTAAGCAAAACAAAGTTAATAATCACCTTCAAATTACATACTCAAGGGGTGGGTGTGTTTATTGCAATATGCGTTGCTTCTTTGAATAATGTCTTCTGGATATGTAGTCTACTAAAAATTCTTCTAAAAAAAAAAATTTATTTTCTTTATGAAAATTATTTCTTCGAGAGAACATGTTATCTCTTATTGATTATCGAACCTCTTCTTGTGATATTTTTTCCAAATTAGAGCAATTTAAACAAAAACCTTTAATATTTATACATTCATATAAGCAATCAGAGTTCATAATCCTTGATTGCACTGAAGTGAAATTATATTCTACACGAACAAATTAAGTTACTGTCTGGCTGGAGACCAAAATGTGTGCACAGGGCTAAAATAAAAGTGGTATAGGTGTGGCCAGTACTTTTCAGTTTCATCCACTTTCCTGGATGTATACAGATTAAAACTAGTTTTATTTGTTGGCTGTCTTAGTAATTTCAAATTTAGGTATCAGACATTGTCTTCTTGTGTTCATGCACATGCTGAAAAATGAGAAAGGAATATGCAATGCAACCATGAAAGAAAAATATAAAAATAAATGGAAAAAAAATACCTCAGCCCTGAGCCTCTGCACTTCTTCCATGAGCATCTCATCTGACTTAGATTTACCTTTCTCTGCATTTAAGTCACTGGAAACAGCAGATACAGAATGAAGTGGCAAAACAGAAGATAACTGATTTTCTGCTAGAGGAATAATTGCTCCAGCATTTTTTGGACACGTTTTAAACAGAGGAGGGCATGGGACTTGCCCCCATTGTGACAGCCCACCTGAAGACGAAACAGGTTCTGAATGGTACTGGTTTTCCCCTTGGTTTTCTAATTTCTTCCTTCCACCATATTGGCTTCCTCTGGTACAAGATTGTCTAATTGACAACATTTGACTCCATTTGGGAGTTACATCTCCCCTTTCTTCTTTCTCATCAGTGAATACTTTTCGTTGGGTCAATAGTTGCCTTGGACTGCCACTTTCTAGTTTTAATAGCCTACCTGAATGTGTAATCTTCTGCAAATTAGTAAAACATGGATTACAGACTCGAAAAGCCTTGCTTGAATCAGGTGCCAGAGAGGCATTTGTAACCTTCTTGCTACAACATGCACGGCAGAACAAGAGACCACAGTTATAACAATTATGCTTCTTCCTTGTAAACCCAAAGGGCAATGTACATCCCTTACAGGCTGATTGGTCACTAACAGAAACAGATTTGTGTAGGCAGATTGCAGCTGTGAAACTTGATCCACAAGAGATACTTTCCACCTTTCTGTCCCTCAAGGTCTCCACTAAAGTTGGTGAGTATCTATCTTCTAAATCACCTAATCCTAACTGCCCATTTGCACCTTTTCCCCATGTAAACACACTTCCACTAGATGTCAAGACAGCAATATGATTTGAACCAGATGATATCTCCTTAATAAACTCTTCTTTAAGCTTCCCTTCAACAATTGTGATTGATTTATCTTTGGCCTGTGGATTCCCTAACTGCCCATGAACCACACTTCCCATTGTATAAACTATACCCAAATTGGTAAGCCCAACTGTCAACATTCTCCCACAAGAAACTTGAACAAAATCATGATCTAAAAGTTGTGTAACACATGTTGGTAAAAGCTTTCTCCCTTGAGTAGCATGCCCAAGCTTTCCTTCATCCCCATCACCCCATGTAAATAATTTCCCAACTTTAGCATTAAACTTGAAACGGTCAACCAAGACATCAACAATAGCAGCTGTATGCCATGATCCACATGCAACAGATTTTACCCACAAACCTTTGAGAGATTCCACTTCTTTTGGTTGAGAAACACTTTGAAGATTACCATGCCCAAGAACTCCAAAAGTCCCATCTCCATATGTAAATAACTGCCCAGAAGCGGAAACTATCGCCGTATGCCATTCCCCACAAGCAACATGTGATATATTTACACCCTCCAAAGGGCCAGAAAGTTTACATGGCAACCACGAACTTCTGTTTCTCCCCTCACCCATTAAATCAGCACCACAACCATTATCACCCCATGTATATAGCTCACCAGAGTCTGTCACGGCACATGTTTGATATTCACCACAGGCAACAGATTTTACATGGAACCCTATAAGGGGTTCAACAATTTTGGGAAAGCTCACATCTATATTAATTTTGTGCCCTAGTCTACCCCCCTTCTCCTCACCCCAGCAAAATACTTCCCCATTTTTGGTAACTAAGGCAGCATGTTTCCCTCCTAAAGATATGTTCTGCACATCAAACATCATGGTGGATTCCAACAATTTGGGTAATACAGCATCTACTTGCATTCCATCATGATGAGAAAACTTATCCACCCAACCACCAACAATCCCTCCTACTCCTTCACCCCAAATCATAACATCCTTCAAAATATTGTTCTTTTCTTTTTGCTGAGATCCACAAGGCATAACATGCCTATGAGGCACATTCTTTCCATATTCTGCATTAGCATGAATTGATCCTTTCTTGTTCATATTATCTGCTTCAATATACGGAGAATTTGGAACTGAGATAGCCATTGCATTTCGCATATTTGATAGGATTGACTCCGATGAATAAAAGCAATCAGAAGAATATGATAAGCCATCAGAAAAGCACCTCTCTGAAAGTGATAGACTAGGACTCCCACATACACTGCGCACCTTCAAGAAGCATAACAGTCATGAGATGATTGATACATGTCATCTTCTTTGGCCTGCCTAGACCAAATAATTCTTCTAAATTTGTGCATCACACTCTTGAAGATAGTTTAATCAAATACCAAAAAATAAAAATTAACTACACCCATCCATTTGGCATGTTGGTTAACTTACCATGCATGCCTGTGTTATTTTGCATCTCAAGTAATGGGAGGACAAATGAGTTATTGTGACTTGCAAACAATCCATTTTCCCCCACTTATCCCAAGTTCCTCTATATACATGGCGGCTCTCACTTGTTCAGCTCAACATCTTATAGAGGCTTCTTTCACATCCTCTACAAGAATAGTAACAAAATCTTAATCTTGAGTCCTCAACAGACTAATTGAGGTCAAGCACATGTATTATTCTCCGATATTCTATCATATCCAAAATCACTCTTTGTCAACTCCTTAATTAACATTTTCTTTTTTACTACTTCTACCAATGTTATTTTTAAGTCATTTTCTACCACCTTTTGTTTCATCACCTTGAATCAAATTACTCCTTACTAGTGGATAGAACTAGATGTGGAGTCAACACCAAATTGGAAATTTTGAGGGATTGGAAAGGATGTTTTTGAATATAAAGGCTTTTGGTTTAGTACTGAAAATGAATACATGGAGTGTAAGTTAAGTAAAAATAAACCAAGATAAACCATGGATACACGACCCCACAAGCCAGAACCATGTATCAGGTAAGGGGAACACAAGATATGATCCATTTAAATATACATGTGTAAATATATTTCTTTTTATTCCAGAACACAAGATATGATCCATTTCTATCTATATAATTATATAATACACATATATGTTTACATATCCATGCAATATTGTTTTGTATATATACACATGCAATTAAGGAAATTTTAAAATGGAATGTATTTATATATAAAACAACATGTCACATGGGATTTAATATTTTATATTATAGAATTTATATAACTTTACCTTCTGTGTCATTGATTCATGTACCAAATATTTTCATATCAATACATGCAATTTTTTATTTCAAATGGGATGAACAACAGGTGCAAGTCAGAGACATTCACTTACAGTTTCTCGTATGAAATTCAATCCAATATTAAAACTGAAGTTGATGGAACCCAAAGGATAGGAGGAAAGCCCAGGAGGACATGGAAAGAATCCATGAGAAGAGACACATATACCATATACTAAATGATATGGACTTGAAACTAGGGCTTTGTTAAATCAAGTTGAATGCTAAATTTAGCATCCATAGAACACTTCATTACAAACTGTTTTTCACAATATGAGGAATTCTTGGCCAATTGAAGGTGCATATTATAACGAGTAACTATCAATTATTGTCCATTTATTAGGATAGACAGTTTGCCACCTTTGGAAAATCGTTTAATTGTTTTCTTGATTATCTTTTGGATTATTTGCACAGTTTGTGATCACATTTAAAAATTTACAAAACTTTCCCGCATAATTTAAAAATTTTCAAACTATTTTAGAAATTACTCAATCAAGACTTTGTTTGGAAAGAACTGTGGCAAGAAATAATTAGAAAGCTCAGTATTCAAAACCTGCGAAAGTTCAGTTGTATCCTCCAGAATTCCTAGATGATGCTTTCTCCGAAAAAAACCAGCAGGACTGTTGACACAAGTTTGTATCCCTCTGCGGCTCCTCGAACTGCTTAGCGGTCTTGGATGGTGACACCTAGATATTACAGCTCTCAAGCCCACATACCAACAATCAGCCTGCAATTTGTCCTTGCATATCTATTTAATAGACAAAAAGAGAGAGAGAGAGAGAGAGAGAGAGAGAGAGAGAGAAATGAAGCAGTAAGCCTTAGCCTAAGAAGGATAACTCAAACTGGCAAAGTAAAATAACTTGTCATATATTAACCATGGATACAAAGATTACCAGATCAAGTGAGCATTCACCATAGATAAGCGAAAATGACTGACATTCCTTTCCAGGTTGAAGTTGCCTCTGAAAGCTTACCTGTGATAAGTGGAGTTATCGTTTGAATAATGAATAGGGAAATATTTAATCCCCAAAAATCAAAGTATAACCAAGACAAACAAATACCCATTAGCATTTTGAACATACCTGTCCAGAAATTATCTCAGTAACAGAGCTCAATTTTAATTGTTTTTCCTTCTGGCTGGAATACCAAATCAAGTATTTCTCATCCTGAATTTTAAAAACAAATAGAAGTCCTGATTATCAACGACAAACAAAATTTTACTTGAAGCAGGGGAGAGAGAGAGAGTGTGTGTGTGAAGTCAATAAGCTGAAACAACATGATTATCATATTTTTATGGTGTTTTGCATGGGAATTGGATGTTTTAGTTTTGGCTAGAGTACCACAAATATCGTACAGAAATAATTTAGGCCAAAAAGGAAAACTATGCAGACATGATTTATTTTAGATATTAATGGGTAGTTTCAAACTTCTATAACAAGCATTACAACTTTATTTTCCTCTGTTCCTCCAAAAAGTATGCTTAACTACTAAAAAGTTAAAAGCATGCTTGATTTTTTTTTTTTTTTAAACATAACATTTCATTTCAACTTCAATGAATTGCATTTTGTTATAGCATATCAATTTTATATTGTTATTGCATATCATTAAATTATCAAATGTATGAGACAATTAATTGACCCTAGTTTATATGTCTTACTAAGGTTATTGGTTCTTATATTGGTTGGTCTGCATTACACCGGTATACAAGAACCCATGTAGAGCAAAACCACAATGATGTTCTAATAAGTTACATCTGCACTGCCAAGGCAAGAGACAAGGTTTTTGAAGGGGAGGGAGCCCCCAACCAACAGCCTCCCCAACAACCCAACAAATGGTTTTGCCAAGTTATTAAATAATTTGTGGTCTGGCCCACATTGAAACATTTTATATATATATACATATATACATATATACATATATTCCACCAACAACCCAACAAAAAATTTTACATTTCTTAATTTCTTTCACATTTTTTTCTAATGAGTTACACTTATGCTGTTTTTAATGGGGCATTCACTACATAAAAAATAAAAAATAAAACAGAAACAAAAGCAGTTCATGGCATCGGTGAACTGCCAATTGTCATGAATAATACCTTCTTCTTTTTCAAAATTCAGTTTCTTTTTTTTTAATTATTTTTGTGATACTGCACCACCTTTTTAGAACTTTTTGTGCACTTCTTAATAGAATCCAAAGTACTTCAAAATTTCTTAAAAGTTTGCAGGTATATTGTCAAACTTTTAATGATTGTACGTTGATTTGTTTTCTTAATTTATTCTTAAGTAATCAAATTATCTGTATAAAATTCTTACATTGGATTATTCTTTTAAGTTAATCTGTTGAGAAATATATGTTGATACTTTTGTTTAGATCTTCTAATTGACACTAGGCAAGAAACATATTAATATTTTTGTTTATATCTTTTAATTAACAGTAGGCATGATTTATACTTATGTCATATTTTTGTGTGAAAATTAAATTTTTATTTATTTTATTACTTATATTCATTTATATTTTCCAAAATATTTTTTTTTTCAACCTTGTATTTTAATCTTGTCCCCCCAAACTAAAATTTTGACTCTGCTGTAAATACCTATGACAAATAATACATTTCAAGAGCATAAACCCCACTTCATAAATTACATCTGCACTGCTAAGATATGCCATACATCTCAAGAGCATAAAACATACTTCCTACATAATAAACAACAAGAAGTAACATCAGTAATTCTTCACTAAGAGACAAAGAACACAAGAGAGAAGCCAACTTTCTTATGCAGACAAAAGAAGTGACAGAAGTCTACAAAATATATTAAATTTTAAGGATGAGTCATCATCACTTCATATCAAAAATTTGAGCATCATCAGTACTGTTGCAGCATCATCTCATGTTCTTCAAATATCTTACATCAACTCCAGATTGAAGTTATCCTGATAACAAAATTTATTACATATCTCTTGTCTTCATAATCTTTCTCAGTTGGGGGGGGGGGGGGGGGGTTTCTAAATCAGGAAGTTTGAACTACATGGAAGAACATTTCCCGGGTTGGCAATATCTAAGTCATGTCAGTTTTTAATAAAGTCATTATTACCTGTATGGATATGTTACAGGACATTACTAACTATTTTGTATAATAAATCCCATACTTGGTTCAAGAAACAAACTTTAAGAGATTGCAGACTATGACAAGATAGATAAGTTGGTTAGGTCGTTCATTCATACAGGACCAAGCTGCTTGAACACAATTTATTAACACTGATCAAATAAATATCATTATTATTTAATGATGGACTATTACAAACCTGTATTTAAAGTGAAATACTCTTATAATTCTAAAAAAAGATACAGTGGCATATGTACACACCGTAGAAAGTCTGAAAGGGCAAAGTTTGGGCTTCCCTCTTCTTCCACACTTCAAAAGGTGTGCACCCTTCTTTATGGATAAAATTGCCTGCACAGACTAGCACAATAAGTTTTCAGCAAGAAGGGAGAGAGAGGAACCATCCCCCAATTACTTAAAATTAACATATGCCCTTCTTCTACCAAGCACATATTTTGGCAAAAATGAAAACTCTTTAAGTTTTGAAATCTTGGAAGCCTCAGAAATGAAACAACCAAATAAAACATCTCAATAAATTGGAGGGAAAATAAAGCATTTCAATTCCCTCACCTCCCCACCTCTTTAATTTTTTACATAAACTAACAGTAAGCTTTAGATCCTATCATCTCAATCTCTCTCAATTCTGATCAAAAGTGGATTGTGTCAATTTCAGAATTTTTAAACATTATTGTGCGAACCTATAAGGCTATAACTAAAAAAAATGACAAATAATTGGTCAGAAAATAAGTAAATACATCCTAAAAAAAAAAAAGATAAACAGAGTCTGAAGTCAGTGACTGAGATTGCATCAAATTATACTCTCATGGTTGCAGATTATTTCATTCAATAAGAGGTGAAGCCTTCATCAATGATCATAGTACTGTCATAAAAGTAAATTCTCCTGTGTGATCCCCGACTCCAGAACTGTTGACTGTAAGAATCAAGTCAAAGCTTTGGAAACCAGAACTATCAATTTCAACCACAATCTTTTGAAATATTAGAAGAGAAATCCCAATTTTCTCAACCAGGAAAAAAAAAAGAAAAAAAAAGAAAAGAAAAAGAAGGACAATTGCAATAGCACACGATCAGCATTTGATCCCTGGTTAAAGCTTCAGCAACTAAAAGAACACATCATTTTCAAAATCACCATGAACATGTGAAATAATTAAGTCATTTAAACCAGCATTAGAGGATATAAAACAAAAAGAAGAG
Organism: Quercus variabilis; assembly: GCA_030445155.1. Classification (NCBI taxonomy): domain Eukaryota; kingdom Viridiplantae; phylum Streptophyta; class Magnoliopsida; order Fagales; family Fagaceae; genus Quercus; species Quercus variabilis. The sequence goes on from CP129446.1 coordinate 59,948,623, forward strand.
TACAGATTGTGAAATTACAAGTAGACACTGTAACAATGCACAAAATAAAAATCAGCAATATGGGATTAAACATAATTTAACATCTTTACAAATAATGCCAAAGCAATGCCTGATCATACAGACTCAACAACCCCCCATCACCCAAAGAAAAACAAAAAAGAGAGAAAAGAGAAGCAATGCCTGTTGATCCACAAATTAGAAACAACTTTTTTCCAAAACAAAATTGGATCCAAAGTTTGAAACCAGTGATTGCCAACCAAAATTGGAACCACCAATGTGATCACAACTGCGAATTCAGTTAAGTTTGAGAATATAGAATCTCATTACATACCAAAGATAATTATTTCATACAAAAATAATAGAAAAAACAAAAGATAAATATATACACTTTAACCACATTCAATAACATAACAATATTAAAAAACTATACCAACAAGATAGAAAATTTGAAATGATTCCAAATTAAACCAAAATGGGCATCATTTTTATTTATTTGTTTGGATTTCTCCAAGGGAAAAAAAAATGTAAGAAAAGCAAAAGTAGACCTGTTCAACTGCTCTGTCAAAGGGTACTGTAGCTAAGGATGCTTCACCCATGTTTAGAAGAGAATTTCATGGCAGACAAAAGAAGCAGAATGGGAGAACCTTGGTTTCCCAACAAGGAAACCTCAACAGCAGAATGTGTGAGAGCTAAGCATGCAGTACCTAAGAAGAAGAAGATGCTTCCTCTGCTGGTGCTTTGCGCAGAGCATAAATATTTTTGAGAGTATAAACTAGAAACTAGACAGAAAGAAAGAAAGAAAGAAAGAGACTTTTCCTCTCTCTCTCTTTCTTTCTCTGGGGATACCTTTGTTTTATAATAAAGGGGCTCTATGTAATGTGTTTATACTTCACTAGTAGTGAATCTGTTTCTTCCATCACTGTTTGTTCACTTCGTAAGTCGTGCAGAGAGAGAAAGAGAGAGAGAGAGACACACACAAAAAAGGGGTTTTAAAATAAGTAAACTAAACCCATATGCACGTGTACTCCATATCACATGCGCTATTTATCTGTTTGACAACCATTTTACCACATGCTTTATTGTCCTTTAGTTTTTACACTTTTCTTATGGTTTTTTTTTTTAATTTTTAATTTTCCAAAAATCCTACCCTTTTCTTATGTTTGTTCAATTGTGTTCAAAGTTTTTCTCAAAAAAAATATTCTTAAAAAAAATTAATTGCTTTAGAAAATATATTTAGAAACTTTTCATTTAGATTAAAAGAAAAAACTTTTTGACAACTTTTTTATATTGTTCATGAAAGTACTATCAAACTTTTTCTAAAATAATTCATTAACAAATATCTTAAAGACATTTGTTAACAAAATCAAAAGAAAAAAATACAGGTATAATATGTATACATCAAAAGCCTAAGAGTCAAGTTATTAACAATAGGTAAAAGATTGATAATAATTGTGGATGAGGACCAATACCAGTTTGCATTTATGATTTGTTGTAAAACTATTATGTAGGTAGCACTATTAAAAAAAAGTGTTACGTTCATAATATTTTCATAAAAAATCCTAGTTTACAGATTGTTACAGGTTTTTAATTTGAATTCATCATTGAAATTAATTACTTGTCTATTAATAACAGCCTATAACAATTTATCATTTAAAATTTGTTATAAAAATGTCATGAACAAGTTTTTCTCAAGAGAAAGGTTAAAGTTTAATTTTTAAATATATTTTTACCCTTTTTTGGGCTGGCTCTATGCATTGTTCAATGTACGGATGACCTTTTTTATATGATTACACATTGACTACTACAGTTTTGGAGGGAACTTAAGTAACTAATGATCCTTCTTATAATGATGAGCCAAAAGTTTAGGAACCCATAATTATAGGGATCCCATTTAGGCATGAATTGGCAGAGTATATTTCGATGTAACATATGATTTTCATTTTATAAGAATAAAAACCCGTAATTTTGTGTTAGTAATCACAAGCACAACCTCCAAATATTCAAAGTGTGATCCTAAAGCTAGAGTCAAATCTACTTTCATCATTTTTCTCAGAGAAAAAAAAAATCTACTTTCATGATTAGAAATTAGAATGTAGAAACTAGCTGCTGCAAAAAACCAAAAAAATTAAATATGGAAACTAGAAAGTACTACTTGCTTCTAAAATATATTTTCATGATTTAGCATTATTTTCAAATAATTTGAAAAAGTCAAGAGACCTATAACTCAATTGACACCACATAGTTTTTATAACATCCATGATTGAAATCCTCCATCTTTAACTATCAAATTATAAAAATAAAAATAAAAATTGGAAAGGGAAAGAGTTTTAAAATAATAAAGACATTGATACTTTTTAGTTTGGAAAAGTTTCATTTCCTAATATTGCACCAGACTTTATTGTTCTTTTTCCCTAAAAATATAGGTTTTATTATTATATTGTCAACAGCAAGAACAACAAAACTGGTCCCAATATTTTAAATGTGAAAGTTGAAATCAAGCTATAAAATTAAACTCATTACAACTGACATTTAAATAATTAAAAAAAAAAAAAAAAAAAAAACCTCATTATAATGGGAAAATTTTTAGGTACTCTTGGAGTATAGTGACCATTCTCTGTGCTCTAAGAGTACTTAAAAATTACTCATTATAATATATATAATGATGAATATTTGTGGAAAAAGTCAATATATTTGGTGAGACTTGTAGAAGGATGATTCTTTATTCTTTATTTATGTATTTATTTTAAGAATGATCTTTATTTTATGCGATATGTTCAATTCACACACCTAGTATAACTTTAAAAGAGTTATATTAGTTTTAGACCATAGATTTCTATGAAATATAATGTTAAAAAATGTCAACTATTCATATCATTATTAAACATTTATTGCTTACCACACACTAGCTAAATTAATTCAAAAGCTATTTTTTCCTCTGTCTACACATTATTTATATCAATCTCATTTAAAGAGAGAAGATTATGTAATATTTATTACAACCTCTTTACATGTTTAGAGAGAGAGAGATTTATCACTAACGATTTTTTTTTTTTTTAATTATGAAAATATTAGAATCGATCTGTGTAGAAGATGAATTTGAATTAAAAACAAATGCTAATTACTAACATTGAGGAATAGATAGTTTTTTCTTCTCAAAAAACATTAAAAAAAAAATGATCATTTTTATTTTATCATAATATTTACATTCGATCATTTATATCTTTATCTCTAAGGATTGGATTTGGTTTGAACTTTTTTGACCGATTAAAACAATATTTAAGATGTGTAAAAACAAAAAACAATATTTAAGATCCCCCTCAAAAAAAAAAAAAAAAATTAAGATTATTTCTATCTTTATCTCTGAGGATCAGGGTTGTGATGCTACACAATAGTCGCTATAGCAAGAAGGTTGGAATAAAAAAACTATCAAACCGAAACGATCCGGAGAAAATGTTGCTTAAAAGAACAATTACAATATATTCACAAAACCAAGCCTAAGTAATAATCAATTATTGGCTTATTGCTTGGACGGCTAGAACCGTGAATGAAATCAAAATCTAGACAAAAAAAATTATTTTCTAGCTAATAGATGACCAATACGTACGTATTAAAAAAGAATAAGGCCATGCTAAAGAAGATCTGCAACTCAGAAAAGTTAGGAATAACACTTGTGCAAGGTTACGAATAAATTAATTAGGGAGAGAGAGAAAGTACGAAAAATAATATAATATTTTCTAAAACTAATTCGGTTAGCTGGTGTGGCAAGTAATAAATGTTTAATGATGACATAGACAATTGACCTTGTTTAACCATTAAATCTCATAGAATTTTTTTGAAAAGAGAAATGATATGTCTACAATATTTTTACAACAAATCCTAAGTGACAGGTTATTACTTGTTGTTATTGTTGAGGCAAAAAAGTAATCTTAGTATTAGTTTCATATTTGAACCAATAACAACTAACCACCTGTGATTTGTTGTAAAAATGTTGTAAAATTATTGTAGACGTAGCATCTCTCCTTATATGTGTCTATATATATATATATATATATATATATACATACACATATAAGTATTCATATTCTATACTTGTTTTTTTTTTTTTGATAAAACTATACTTATTCATTTGATTGTCTTTCAATAACCTAGGGAACTTGACATAAAGAATCTAACCAAAGTTTGGTAATTTAAAAAAAAAAAAAAAAAAAAAAACTAAAATGCAAACTACACTCCTAAAATTTAGGGATCTTTGGATTTTATACTCTAATTTGAATTTTATCCCTAAATCTATATTTTATTTGCATTAAAAGCCCTTCTATCCAAAGTTTTCGTTAATGCCACGTAAACTTGTCACATGTCTTTAATTTGTCCAATAAAACGATGTCACACCATTTTTGTTTTAATTATTTGAAGTTTTTTTTAGCGTACAAAAATGACTTGACATCATTTTATTTGATGAATTAAAAACACATATGACAAGTTTATGTGGCATTTAAAGGAAAATATGAAATGAGCTACTATTAATGCAAATGGAATATAACTTCAAAGGGTAAAATTAAAATTCTGAAACTTCAATGCCTATAATTAAAATCTCCGAGACTTTAGAGCCGTAGTTTGTGTGCCCTTTGTAAAATGAATGATATTTTTCATTGATATAAAATCTTTCCGTCAAGTGCTGCTCCTCCAGTGCATTGGAATTTGGATGTGACTCGTCACCAATTTTAAACTCTTATGCACTATACATCCCTTAATCAAATTTGGTAAAAATACATTTTGCTCCTTGTATTTATAGAGAGTTCACTTCACCGAGTAGATTTTTCTAATTAATGTATACTTTACCAATGCAGATTTAGAGGGTGACTCGTAGACCATCTTAAAAGCCTTGTGCAACGGCAAGACCTGTTTCGCACAGTTTGACCATCTTATTAATGATGCTTTAGCTCTAGCATCATCCTTTCAATGGTTGCATTACGCCTATGTTCGCAGGCAGGGGAACATACTGCTCACTCCTTTACTTAACGAACAAAGTTTCATCCTGAATTTTTAGCTTGGTTAGAAGATATTCCTCAAGATATTGATCATGCAATCTCTGTCGATATGACAGTTTTCCATGGAATTACACGTGTATGCCATGTAATGTATGAAATACTTTAGGAACCCTAAGCCCTTAAACCCTCAATTAGTGGCTTTTCAAGACAAAATCACACACAAACAAGCAAAGTGGAAAAAAAGAAAAAAGAAAAAAAAAAGAATTAGGAAAGAGTATAATGATTGAAAAACTGCAAACCTTGCTGATTTGTGTTTATTTTGTCTTAAAAAGTGATCAAATCAAACATTTAAAGCCTCAGGGTTTCCAAATTCTGTCACATATGTGACATACACAGTGGTGGTGGATTTTTTTTAGGAGGACCAAAATGTATAAAGTGTTGACAGTACATTTTTTTTCCCTGTTAATTAAAGACAAAAAGAAAAGAAAAATAAAAAGTTGTGGACATTTTGAAGATGTTGGAATAGGCGGTGAATGGTATCAGATAATAAAACATCAATCTATGCTACCCTTAAATGATTAATGTGAGGAGGAATGTTAGAAATATGTGATTAAATGATTAAATTTACCATATCCCAAAAACTTGACAAACCCTATTCAATAATTGGAACAGTCAAAGAACATATAATGAAGGTTAAAAAATAAATCACTCTAAAAAGGATACAAAAGTTGCTTAGCAAGATGGAGAAAATGAGACTTCATTGTGTAAGAGTAATACTACGTGCATAAAAAATTAACAAAATTATTTATAATAGTTTTTTTTTTTTTTTTTGACACAAACAACATTATTTATAATAGTTGAGTTGGGAAGTTTGTACTGGCTTTATTATTATTATTATTTTAAGAATGAATCTTTATTTAAGTCCACCATTGATTTTATTTTTATATATTATTAACAACTTGCCACATTAACACTTGTTAATTTTTTTTTTGGTATTTATAGACCTTTTCCTATGATTGCATTTAATTCCACGCGGGCTAACTAAACCCTCAGAAAGTTTTGGAATCGCAACAACTGGAATTTAGGTCTATCAGAGAATAAAGAAACGGTATATGACTATATTATAAAAATAATAATAAAATTAGAGAACATAATTTTTTTTCTTAATAATTTATAGAAGTGTTACAAACTTCCATTAATCCAATATTTATAATGTGTCATGCATTTTTTTTTTCTGAAAAGCAAACAAGAGTATATCAAACTTCAAATTAGACTAAGTAGTCCCATTTATTTTCTATGTATGTTAGGTCGAATTTAAAAAGATCAGTTTCCTCTTGGCGCATTTACAATTTTGATGACAAATTGAAATTATGGGTTATAATTAGCCTATTCAGTAAAGTTTTTTATTGGTTTTTTTTTTTTTATAGGAAAAATATTTTATCCTTGAATAATAGATTTGAAATTTAAATTCCGCCTACACTAAAAAATCAATTGGTGTGAGATTTAATGATAGGGAACAATCATAATAAAGTGGATGCCGTGGGTTTAAATTCCATCATATCATTAATAATAATAATAAATCAAAAAAGAAGAAGAAGAGGAGGTCATCTAATGGATATCAAAACCATTACCTAAATTTTCTCCCAAAAAAAAACATTACCTAAATGGAAAGTACTTTAGGTAAAGATTGCTACGTAAAAGGAATTAAAATAATCAAATGAGGGTGTTGATGCAGTGCACGAAAGGTGCTTTTGTTTTTTGGCTGAGTAGAAATGTCCTAAAGTAAATCAATAAACGGAAGCACTGCATGACAACATGAATATGATGGGTAATCCCTATTTAAACACTACCCATATGAAAATGGAGGTGAAGTTGAAAAGAACATGTCAACTACAACAGTTGTTTGGAGATGCAAATGTGGTTGACATAGTCAGTAATTAAACTTTTGTTTTTTATTTTATTATTTTTTTTTATTACTCTCTAAATGTTTGTCATACCACACACTGGATGTAGACATATATATTTTTTTGTTAGTTCATTCAATTGACCAATCGAATAAAAAATTGCATGAACTGATGATGAATGATGATGTTTCTATTGCATTTGAAATAAAATCCTAAACGATTTGCATGTGGACTAAATTTTTTTGCCTTGGAGAAAGAGACGTAAATTACTTATTAAACAACTGGAGAGAGAGAGAGAGAGAGTTGGTGGTGTCTCATAATTTCAAATTCACTCAGAAGTTAGGTTTACCAAAGTCAAAAGAGCCGCTGAACCCTGGCAATCTGCCGCTCATGTTCTTCCACAGTTCACATTGACTGTTAATCCTTCTTTCCCTTTCATTCTAAATTCAAAAGTCGTTTTCTCTTTAATGGCCAGGCCAAAACAATATGATATCTTATTATCAAAATAAGAATATTTAGCATATAAGATAAGCCAGAGGACGTACGATAGACTAATCCAAAAAGATTAAATCTAATAAGGACTTGGTATAAAAGTTGTCATTTACATCATTGGAGACATTTCATTTGGCAACCATACTTTAACTTCACCAACGACAAAATTATCATTTAAGAATGTAAGAGTAAAATAGTAATTTTAACCTTTGAATTATTTAATACTTAATTGAAAACAAATCTAAAAGTTCCAAAGATCAAAACGACATCTCTCATGCTTAACTTGGACCGCCAAATTAAAAGTTATTGTGGAATCAAGATTTAACAGTCAATACATGTTCTTGTGATTTAGAGTAAGCACATGTAACAAGGATGCACTAATAAGCATGAGATTATTTAATGGCAATGGATAATTATATTATTTTTTAACTTTAATTAAACATTTTAGAAATAAGATTTTTAATTAAAATAAAAAATTCTCAAAATATCCATTAATGTTATCTGATCTCAAGAAAGCTAAAATTTATGTTCCAAAGTCATATTGAACTAAAAAATTGATCAGAAAAACGTAAGTTGTGGCACAAATCGAAAATGAATCAAATCAAGACTCTAGGTCAAAGTGTTGATCGGGACTTTAATCAGAAGTCCAAGTGATGATCGATGCTTGGACTATCTTTGCAAATGTCGATAAGCATTTAGAGGTAGACTTATCTTTATCCAACTTGATAATCCAGAAATCTTAACCGCCTTAGGGAGTAAGGTAATCAACTCTAACACATCAAAACTGTTGGTTTCCATAAGCCCATTGATTTGAACCATGGACAAATTTCACGTTGAAATAATTTTTGTATTAAAAAAAAAAAGAATTTCATATCTTCTAGAGAATTTTTAGAAAATGAAATTTTATTTTTTTAATAAAATATATTACTTTTTTTATTCTTGTAAAGGAAAATTATCTTTAGGGTTTCTTTAAAAGGGAATTTTTTTTTTTTTTCTAGATATACTGAAATAAAATATATTTTTAAAGTGGGTTTCAAAATCTCATGAAATTTTGGAGAAGGTATATTAAAAAAGATGCAATTTTTCATGAGTTTTTGGGAAAATGATTTTTTAAAGAGAAATTTAACTCTTTTGGAAAATTCTATAGAATTTGAGACCTTGTGTTTTAGAAATTTACTTTCAGGAGTAACAAATCTCAATTCATGAGAAAAAATTTTCTAAAGGGGAAACCCCCATGGTTTTGAAAATCAATTTTCAAATAGCAACCCCGTGGTTTGGAAAAGACATTCTTTGGAAGGAGAAAATCCATGGGTTGGAAAACAAATTTTCAAGGGTCTCTTTAGAAAGTTAGAAAGCATTGCAAAGCTATCATGAGTTTTTGGGAAAAAGCGTTTTTAGTAATGAAAAATCCCATGAATTTCGCAAAATAACATAGTCAAGTAACCTTGCTTTTAGCCTTGAGGCAGCAACAACAACAGATTAATGCAGTGGTAGCAGTAGCACTGTAGCAGTCAACTTGATGCAGTCACAACTTGTAGGTGTTAATCAGCATCAACTATTGGCTTAATCATGAAGTAGCATATGATTGTGAATTGTAATACTATTAGAAATAGTAATTTCTTTTAGTAACAACTAGAGAATGTAGCAGCTAGGGCTTTTGTTACAGAATCTCAATTAATAGCCAGGGCTGTTTTTAGAAGCTAGTTTCAGTTAGCTAAATGGGTTAGTAGGTTGTTAGAGAGGTTGGCCAATCTAGGCCTAGAGCTATGTGTTGAGTTAGTTAAAGGCTAGGGTAGTTGGTACTTGATCACAACATGTATAAATAGTCCTAGACTGTACAATTGATTCAGTTTTGACGAGAATACAAATTCTACGCTTTCTATCCTAAGTTCTGGTGCTCTTGAATAGTTGAATTTCCATTCTTGTGGTTCTAAACAACTTATACTTTGATGTCATTTCAATTCCTGCTTGCCAATTGCTTTTTTTTTTTTGCATCAAGGCATCTTTTGGTTTCCTTGAATGAAATGATACGAAAATGTCGATCTATTGCAATTCCCCTCTTAACTATTGAATCATTTTTTTACTTCTCCTTCTCAATTAAAAGACGGGTATTTTAGCCATTTTAGTATCGAACATAAAGCCAAGGGTACAAAAAAAAGGTTCATGAGTCTTAACAACAAAGTGGATGACATTAAACCATTTGTTTATTTCCATTACCTTATTCTTGATCTGGGCACAGAAGATAGAAAATTTGGGCATGCTAGCTTCACTTATATTTTAATTTTGCTTTGTTTTCAATCAACGCAGCACTGTACAAGGACATTCAACATTCCTTATCCATATTTCAAAGAAAGGACGATTATTCATAATTTGTTTTCTGTCTAGTTCTATTACAACAACCATATTATAATTAAAAAAAGTTAAAACTATATACATCTTATGTCATATTCATAAAAGACACCCGTAAAACACCACCTTTATGGTGCAATAATTTATAAATCAGATTGCGGGCTACCCATGTAGGCCTAAAAAATCATTAGCATGCTTACAATTGCTAGCTATAGCTAATTTTCTTATTATTATTTTTTTTTTTATTACGGCGTTACTTGAGGTAGCCGTAGCACCGTAGCATGTGCGTGCCCACTGCCCAGCACAACATATTATTGTAATGTGTTCATAAAAAAAAAAAAAAATATATATATATATATATATATATATATTATTGTAATGCCATGAGCACTGTTTTTATTTCATTTTTTATTTACACGTTTATATATAAATTTGAGTAATATTAGCACTTTTCAAAGTTCAAGTCATGATTCAGAAGTAATGATATATTTGGTGGTGTCTTATTTCTGTTATTCAAATCCCGCGCTTAACTTATTTGGTGCAAAATTTTGACTGGTGCCTATTACACGCAAACCACAGCTTTGCTATGGATTAGTCTTCTTGTCCACACATTACAGAGAAAAAAAATCTGGGAGTGGAAGAAAGTTTAAACCACAATAAAGGTATAGCCGTATAGGACAATAGAAAAACTCTGTGAGTGGAAGAAAGTGTAAACCACAATAAAGGTATAGGACAATATCAATAAGGAGACGAGTACCAAAGTAGCTTTCATCACATGTGGATATTGGATAAGGCGTTTAGATTGTCATTGCCTAAAAAGTTTAGAGTTCAAAATGACAAAATTAAAAAGTTTGTTTGATTTGTTACAACTTACAAGTGGCAAATTTTAAGTGTTTTTTTTTTTTTTTTTTCCTTTAAAGAAATTTTACCTTATTATAATTATTAAGTAATTTCTAATGTAATTCTTGAAGGGAATTTGCTTTAACTCCCAAAAACTGCAAGAAGCAAAAATATATAAGAACACACAAATAACAAACCATGATACAAAAAATTTACATAGTTCACCCACGTTCGGGTGGCTTAGTTGGTAAGATACCGGGCCAACAAGTCTCAAGACTTAGATTCGAGCTTCAAAAAAATTACATCTATGTTAGTGCTCCTTATATCCCATTTCTATCACAAATAGTCGACCTAAAAAATAAGTGAGTTTTTCACACAAACCAAGAGTATGAGGTCTTGCATGGTAGCAGGTAAGATGCTACTATGATCACGCTTAGGTAAGGAAGCCCCACTAGTTGCCACCCTCTACCCATTTTTTATTTAGCAAAAAACAAAAATTACATGGTTCACTACTAGGGCTACATTTAAGGAGTTGCATCGATTTTTACTATGTCAGCAAAGAGAATGATACAGAATAAATTATAGTTAAAATTATTGTTTAAGTTAATTAGATATAATGATTATTGTTAATTAACTTATATATACAAATTATATTTAGCAGCTTTATATTGTTAAAATTTATATATAATTTACAACATTGATTTTTTATATTATCAATAAATTAAAAATAATAATTTGATATTATATGAACTTATTTACAAACTTACACCATCTAATATAAAGTTTACATAAATAATTTTTTTTATACATGTATGTACATAAACACGTTATAACATATATTATATTAAATCAAGTAGTTTGTTCATAAACATGTATTATGATGATTGAACTTGACTCATGTAATAGTCAAGTTTAAACTTGGAGTTTAGCTTGACTATTTTGTTAAATAAACTAATACAAATAAAATTATTTACGAATTAAACTCAAATTATTCAAAAGTTACTTGATTCATTTACCATCCTAGATATAAGGAATACCCGAGCTAAAGGTTCATACACTCCTTGCATAAAAATTTAGTGGATTAGTGATTATTAATGCGAGCCCCAAACATATTTTGACTTCTTCTCTTTATTTTTCCTCTTAATAATCTTTGTCTGAGCTCAAAGATGTTCATTTAAGTTTAACCGAAGCATGTAGGTCGAGTAGATCCACTGGTCCACTGGTTGAAGGAAAATACTCAAATAGCAAAGTTCAATGGCAAAAAAATTGGAGGACATTCTTATAGGTTTTGAGTCCCAAGGAATTAGCTGCTGCACATAAACTGAAACAAGTAGCTTTAAAAGTTCCTTGGATTAGCAAAACTCAAAGCAATACCATGTGAAGCTAAATCATTTTGTCCCATTAGTCATTAGAGGAAGGTTTTTTTTTCCTTCAACTTTTTCATTTTTGAAGTATATAAATATGTAAATACGCGCTTCCCGTATCCCGTACATTTGCTGTGCATGGAAAATTTTAATTAAAGTTTGTTCATGGCAGACCGCTTTCATAGCAAAGTGATCGAGTTCTGAGTCTGGTTCTATGTTCCTTTTGGTTAAAAAGCAAATGCAAAAGTGAAAAATAAACAGCTTAGGGAATCAAACAAGATTCTTTTTTTCATTTTTTTGGTTTCATTTCTGTGTTTTGGAACAAGGGTCAACTTGATTCTCAATGCCATCATTTAAGACATAGTTAAAGTTGCTGCTTTTGGAAGAAAGGCCTTTAGTTTCAACCAAGACACTCGTGTTCTCGTAATTTTGCTATTTGAGGCATTTTTATAAGGTCACAAATATAGGTAAAGTTTTCCTTTTTATGATCAAGGGTGATTGGACTGAAAAAGCATTTGTCTATAGAATATATTTTCTTGTGGATCTTGGAAGTAGCTGACTAACACAACAGTCCAAGATTTTGATTAGAACTAAGCATCCCCATTGATCAAGAAAATTAATTACAGAACTCATTAAGCTTGTCAACAGAAACGGCAATTGGGCTCAATCATTTAGAAAGAGAGAGAGAAAATTTTATTTGTATGAAGGTGGAAGTGGGATGAATGTGCTTCCTTGGACTAACTATAAGTTTTAGAATCATGCGGGTCCTCGAGTTTTTCTCTTTAATGTTTCATTGGAGAAAGTGACTTCTAGCTCTAAGTTTTTCACATTGAAGTTAAGTTTAAAGAAAAATAATGCTATCAATGCATGGTGGGTAAAGTTTCCCAAGCTGAATTAAAAATTTAACATGGTATATATAGAAATACAAAAGTGTATTTTATATTAGATATCATGCTTATATGAAACCGTTTAATTTGAAGTCTCAATCCATTTTCATTATTTTGGACAAACCATTGATGAATCCACACTTGGTAAAAAACTTTGATTTTTGGTATAGAATATTCTTTTAAAAAAAAATTTCATTCTAAGCAAAATTTATCTCTCTGAATGATTTTTTTTTTCTCTCTCTATGACTTTGAGGTTTAATAGCTGCCGAATTGATTTTGGAACAAGTCTTAAGTGAAACACAATATTTTATCAACACTTTCACACTATCTCTACTTCATTACTGCCCAAAATAATGAAGATAGGCAAAAGCTCCAAATTGAAATGATTTCTTAAGTTTAGAGTTTTAAATGACAATATTAAAAACCTGAGACCTAATCTAAAACTTGATATAAATTCTAGACCTTTTATGCAGTTTCTCCAAATAACTATTACAAATTAGAAATTAGTATTATTATGAATGACATTGTTATTTTTATATATTCACTAGATGAAATCTCATGTGTTGCACAATTTTGGTCATGAACTTATAATATATTTAATTTATTGACTAAAATATTGTATTTGTCTTTAAATTTTGAATGAATTTTGTTTTTCGTCCCTAAACTATTGAAAGTGTTTCAATTTCTATCCTTAAAATTTTGAAAATATTTTTTATCCCATAACTTTTGAAAAAAGTTCTTTCTTGTTCCTATTTTTGCTGTTAAACTATTGAAAAAAAATATTTTTACAAAGTTTAGGAATAAAATAGAAATTTCATGCAAACTTTAGAGATGAAAACAATATTTTAGCCTACTTTACTTGATAAAAAATAGATAAAAGAATAATTATTATATAACTTCAAAACTCTTATCCAATGTATTGACTATCACAACTCACAATGACAATATTATAGTTGCTAGTAACGAAATTTTTGTATTTAAATTGTGTATCTAATATAGCTACAATATAATGAGTTTTGTAAGAAAATTGTGATACATTCAATAGGAGACTTAAATACGTGTACCTGAGTCAAAGGCCTTATAGTTGAATTGGCATATTCTTATGTACAAAGTATTTGGAGGTTTAAGGGGGAAATGATTCGAGTTGTGGGGTTAGTAACATGTTGTAATTATTTCTAAAAAAAAAAAAAACGTGTGCTTGAGAGTGTGCTTCATATATACTCCTTGTATATATGCTTTGAGAAATTAATTTTGAAAATTAGGGCATGCATAGCTAATTTAATTTATTATTCAATCAATTTGGAGCATCAAAATATTCTCGAGTTAAAAAAGTCACACCTACGTTAAACCTCAAATGAACTAATCTAAGTCACAATTGAGCTCCTTGTAGTTCTTTATAAAGCATTTATCAATCTATTATATGCCCAATGTGGGACTTAGCAAACACACATGCAACTAATTCAATTTAATATCCAATCAATCTAGGTCATCACATTCAGGATTTTAAGGTGTGATTTGTCAGTTTTGTCTAATTGGTTTATTTAATCCTAATGGAATAGAAAAAATGGGGTTGTGAACAAAGAGCCAAATTCAAAGATTTAATTATGTGGAGAGAATTCGTATGACAACTGTTACCTCCCTTTGATTATCTCTTGTGCGGTCTGCATAATGACTTGTAAATCAAACTTGTTAATTTTTGGAATATAGGTGGATGTTCCAATTTTATTACACACATCTCAAGAATGATTCAGGTAAGTTGATGCCATTGGTTTTGTTAAGAAACAAATATTATCAAATTTCGTACTCCTAATTTCATCTTTTTGTCATCTTTATGTTTTTTAAAGCTTCAAGTGTGTCAACAGTAAAATACATTGGATATGACAACATTGCCCACCAAAGTTAAGGTTTGGTTTTGTTTGGCTATGTTCTAGATCTCATTATCTTACGCAAAGACCTTATAAGCATAATAATGCAATTTGTTGTATAGCCACTTGGATCTTTCAATTTATTTGTGGGATATTTTTATGATATAGATGTATCATCATCTATATGCCTAATTATTCTCTATTCCCTCCTTTTATACACATTTAATGCGTGGTGCCATAAATATCACAATGCTCTACATGAGCTCATGTATGGGCTTTCTTTAGAGTCACAAGCCTATGCCTTCTTACGTAGGCCCACTCGGGTTAGTTGTCTTCCCAGTGTCCACATGTATGCACTGCCATGAAGTTATAAGCAAAAGCATTTGTGTTTTGTCTAGTCCCAACCATAATACAAACATATATAGATAGACACATCACATATATATGGTAGTAATCACTTGGCCCTCTAGTCAGTCTTTTTATGTTCAGCCTTTAATATATATAGGGCTTTGAGTTGGGACTATCTACGAAAATTACTAGCTAGGTTGTTGATCATGATCAATGTGATTTCAAAGTCAATGTCTGGCAATTACGTACTTTTTCTATTTGGTTTTTGTTCAAGCCATCTTCTGAGGTTGATACTTGATAGTTGATAGTACTATAGCAGCATATATGTGGTCATAGAAACATTAATACAGTGAGTGGATTCAAACACATCGATTATATCTCTATGAAAAAATATATAAGGAACCTGGAATAATTCTGATGAGGAATTTACGTAACTTCAAGCTTGAATTTATCACCAACATAATAGAAATAAATGCTAGTTCCAATGGTCAAATTTGGAATCAATCATTCATATAATTGATGGTACACACTTTGACATATCCGAAGAAGTTGAGAAGTTTATGAAATTGCTTCTTCTGAGGACAGTATATTTGCCTAACTGATAGTCTCTAATAGGTTACATCTGATGCATTAAAAAAAATGTAAATGATTGTTAATGATCATCCTTTTCCTTAGACTCATATCTATCACGTAGGACTCACTGTATACGATCCACCATACATACAGCCCCCTCTGACAATAATCAGACAGTCATTTCAAGAATTATATAGGAGTGCATTTTATTTTCC
Organism: Quercus variabilis; assembly: GCA_030445155.1. Taxonomy (NCBI): domain Eukaryota; kingdom Viridiplantae; phylum Streptophyta; class Magnoliopsida; order Fagales; family Fagaceae; genus Quercus; species Quercus variabilis. The sequence continues at coordinate 59,964,448 of CP129446.1, forward strand.
TTTTGGAACTTCACAAATGTCTATTACTATTACATGCTTCTGGTTGGTAAAACAGACCAAAGAAATAACAAAACAATAATGTGGAATGTGAGTCCAATGATGCAAATAATAACTAATGACACTGATTGAAGAATATATCTAAATAATTAGAATGTTAATTGCATATTACATTTGATGTTCCACAACTTTGTCAAATTTGACAAAAATTGTCTTTCTTTTTCATAAGCTTCCACATTGGTTAGAAAATGGAAAATGTAGCGTGCTATGATTGGAAGCATATGTTTAAATAATTTGGAATTTTACGTATAACCTTCCAAATATCATAGGTTGGCCTCATATAGCGCATAATGACAGCATCAATTCCATGAAATGAAAGTAGTTTTGGACCCATTTGAATGGCCTCTTTGTAGAGAACATGGGTTGAGTGAGTTATATCGATCGAAATCGAGATCTTGGGGCAGATGTGGGTCATTTTGAAAGAAGTGATTTTACACTTCCACAAGGGCCACCAAGCTAGTTTTTGACACATCCATTCAACATGTCCACATGCATATGGAAGATGTTGCAAAAAAACATTAGGTTTCCTAATTGACAAGCAGTACGAGACATGTTAGAAAGCTGGATCACCATCAACCATATGCCTTGTACTTGACCTCATGCAGAACTAGATGATCCCTTTGTCAAATCTTAGGTGAGTCCTAGCTGGGGTCTATGACTGCAAAATTGTCTGTTGTTGCATGACATTATTTAATCCCCTTAATCGCACCTCCCCCACTTTCATTGTGTTCATAGGGTAAATTATGAAAAATCCTAGGATCATAATCAATTTTACACCCATTTTCTCAATTATTTGATGTACCTGATTATGAATAGTGAAAAAAATGATAAATTCATATGCGAAAGTAACAAACAGCTAGTTACAGTCTACCACATAAAATAATTGTAAAAATTGGTGTGAAAGTGATTGTAGTCCTAAAATAACTCATAAAATATTTTTGAATCTGGATAATAATTTTGGCTTCAATGAGATTGAGAACGTGTGCTCTTGATTTATGCGTTCAATGATCAAAGATTTGGTATAATCTAAATTAAGAGAACATAGACCAATGAATAATGCATAACAAGCTTAGGCGGCGTTTGTTTTGAAGGAAACGTTCATTAAAAAATGACTTCTTGTCCAAAATACATGTTCTAGTGTGTGTTTGTGACTTCAAGAAAAGCTTAAAAAGACGCTTAGAAAAAATTCTATAGGCATGGCTTTGCTCTTCCTTTATACTCCAAAATAAAATGACCAGTAATTTAGCAACCAACACAATGGACTAAAAATTCACAATTTTACAATGTTTGTAAGTTCTAGTTAGACTGCCTAAGTTTTTTGTCATTGAATAAGAAATATAGAATTCAAATCTCACCTACATAAAAAACTTACTGGTATATTAGTTTGATAATAAAGACCAATTATTAATAAACAAATGCATAAATTTATATAGTATGTATCACTAGAGGAAAAAAAAAATTCACCTAATTTTTTTTTTTTTTTTTTGAGAAAAGAATTCACCTATTTCATAATATTAGATCCATATCCAATCGTAATGTCTCAAAAAATAAAATAGAAGAATTACAATAAACTAAAATAAATAGTAAAGTAATATCCTATTATTATGGTCTCCATTGTTCAATATCTCTTTCACTCCCATCTCTTCCTATTCTTTCCTTAGACATCGCACCCATCTCAATCTCAGCCCCTACTTATCAATTTCTTTTGGCAAGTTTCGTTTTGTCTTTGCTTTTTATTTTTTCGTTAAAGAAAGAAAAGAAAATTGCAACAAAAGAAGAGAAGTAAAACCAAACAAGGTTGACTTACTCATCAACCACTGACTCCAAACATTTGTTTACTCTCGATAATGTTCTTCCTTCTAGATGGCATGAAGAGTTTTTTAATATGTACTCGTGGTGCATAACTGAACTTCAGGCCCCAAATGCCACTGTCTTCCAGATTATTGCCAAATTTGTTGCAATGATTACAGGAAGATTAAGAGAATGGTAGATTAATTTAGGAGAATATAGGCAAAGTCAGGCAGCTCAATGTAATACACTGGAAGACTTTTTCATGGTTGTCCACAATCAATTTCTTGGCTTGACGACTCATTACACGGAAGTAGCACGGGAAGAATTTCTACAAATGAAATGCTGTTCATTTGAAAGAAAAGATTTGGAGAAACATTTTGATAGAATGTCAAGGAGATACTACTCTTTTAATGGTACGGATGATGTTAATTCCAAGCACACTTTTCTCAATTCCCTTCCAGAACCATTGGGAGACGAAACTCTCTGCATGATGAATCTCCAAAAAATAACACTGCAGCAAACTTCCTTGGGAGAAATTTATTAGCATGTGCTTATTGCTTTGGAGAAACTTTGCAACCAGAGGAAATTTCTTTCAGAGATTGACAAGATTCATAGCAAACTCAAGGATAACTGTAAATGAAAAGATTTGCAAATTAAGTGCTATGACAAGAATTGTACCTGTCCAACAAAAAGAAGACCTCACTTCAAGAAATGTTCCTGGAAGAAAAAGCATTATGCAACCTAAAAGAAGAAATCTTTCAGAAGGAAAAAAAGGAAGTTCCTTAGAAGAAAGCAATTCAAAGGAAAAACTTTAAAAGTTTGTTTTGTATGCAGAAGACCGGGCCACTTTGCAAAAAATTGTCCAAAAAAAGAAAAAGTAGCAAAACTCCTGGAGCAAGCCCAAATCCATGCAGATGACACTCCATTTTTAGACGTAAAGTCACTCTTTTCACTAGATGATGATTATTCCCCCCAAGCCTTGGCAGTTATGGCTTATTCTACTTCTGATGAAGATTCAGACCTATATAGTGATGAAGACTCAGACCTAGAAATCCAAACCATAAATACATCCCAACCCATCATAGCCCCTCTTACCAGTCCCACACCCATAGCCCAAGTAAATATTCTCCTTGATACTTATGCCAGACCTATTCCAGTAATAGCCTTGTTTGATATAGGAGCAGCAGCAACAATTCTCCATCCTAAAATATTACCTAGAGAATTTTGGCTACCCCATCACGAGATGTTCAGGGCAGCAAATGGAGAAACATTTCTGATCACCCTGAAAAGCAAGCCTATCCTCATCAAAATTTTTCCAACCCTCACCATTAAACATCAAGTCCTTGGATCCCCTCTTACAGGAAGAGACCTTCTTATAGGATTTGACCTCCTTCATCAAATACCTAGTCTTAGATGGTCCTCAAAAGGACTTTTGCATAAACAACATCTTCTCACTTGGACCCAAGTTCTTTATCTATTCACAGTTGATCCCTTTGACTCTTTGAGATTCCAGATTATCAATGAATGTTGTGCAAGCAGCCACTCTGAATTCCTTCTTAAAAACCCAAATCCTTTGTGGAAAAACCCAAAATTTTTCATCCATCTACCCTTTAAGAAGAATGAAGATGTTAAACCCACAAAAGCCAGTCACAGAGGAATGAATCCAAAACACTTAACCTTGGCCAAACAAGAACTATCTACTCTCCTTTCAGAAGGCCTCATTGAACCCATAACCTCTCCATGGGCATGTGAAGCCTTTTATGTTAACAAGCAAGCTGAGCAAATCTGAGGAAAGCTCAGATTGGTAATTAATTATCAGGATCTCAATCATTTCCTTACAGATGATAAGTTCCCTTTGCCAAATAAGAGTGCTTTTTTTTCAGCATCTTTCAAATGCTAGAGTATTCTCAAAGTTTGATCTTAAAGCAGAATTTTGGCAATTAGGAATTCATCCAGAAGAAAGGTACAAGACGACATTTTGTATCCCAGACCAACATTACCAATGGACTGTCATGCCTTTTGGTCTTAAAAATGCTCCATCCCAATTCCAAAAAGCAATGGTAACATTGTTCCAACCCCTCTTAACCAATGCATTGATATATGTGGATGATATCCTCTTGTTCTCAAAAGATGAAAAGTCTCATCAACAATTGCTCACTGAATTTTATAAGTTGGTAAAATCTCAAGGGATAATGCTTTTGGAAAAGAAAATGGTCATAGGACAATCTTTCATAGATTTTTTGGGAGTATACATTTCAAATGGAAAGTATACTTTGCAGCCTCACATAGCCGTTTCTCTTGGTGAATTCCTAGATAAGCTCATAAATGCTAAACAAATACAATAGTTTCTTGGAATTGTCAATTATATGTCAGACTTTATCCCAAAAATATCTAAATACAGGAGTTGTTTGGCTCAATTGCTGAAGAAATCACCTCTAGAATGGAATACTGTTCATATAAAAGCTGTTCAACAACTGAAAAAATTAGCTAAAAGGCTCCCCCTTTTGCAGATTCTTGGACCGGGCAAACAGATACTACAGACAGATGCAAGTGATGAATACTGGGCAGCAGCTCTTTTTGAAGAAGTTAATGGCAAGAGGAGTACTTGTGGTTATAAAAGTGGTACATTCAAGCCTTTAGAACTCCATTACCACTCCACTTTCAAAGAGATCCTAGCAGTTAAACATGGGATTGAAAAATTCCAATTTCATCTCCTTGGGCATAATTTTTAAGTAGAAATGGATATATCTTCCTTTCCCAAGATGCTCCAGTTCAAAAGGAAAATGCTCTCACATCCTCAGCTACTTAGATGGTCAAATTGGTTTTCACAATGGTCTTTCCATGTAAAACACATTAAAGGCAAAGATAACCTTGTCACTGATTACCTTTCTAAAAAACCTCCAATCCTTAATACCACCATTATTCCTCCACCCTTGTGTGTATATAAAATTACTTACCCATCATCCTCTTCAGGCTCTTCTCATTCAGACCCTAATGATATTCTTAAAATGGTAGAAATCATTCCAGCAGAAATAAAAGACCAAATAAAAACTTCGACTCTTGAAGCCAGAACCAAAATAATTATTAGAGTTCTCCATGATTACCTCAAAAAGCACTAGTGCCACTTCCTTGCTATTTTCCCTAATATAGACCAACCATGGAAAACACCTTTTGCCTTTTGGATAACCAACTGGAATGTTGCACATTACCTCTACATATGGTATTTACTCAGTGAGTATTACCTATGTCTTCATTTTGAACCAGAGTTTTACAGATATATTTTCCCTCATGGAAATAAATATTTTCACAAATTCTAGTTTGAAATTTTGCAAAATGATGCCCATGATGGTGAATGGATAAAATATCCAAAAATAGAACACCCAAGATTTGGTCATAAAATCACTTCAACGTGTTTAGTAGCCAAACTAAATTCCAAAAATGATATCCAGGTAGATGGAATTTTCCACCCAGCAGAGATGCATTGGGTTACTAATTCAAATGGGACCCTCCATACACACTTGGATGTTTCTTGAGTATCCTATTTCCATGCTCTCACAATGGCAGAATCCCTTAAGAAAGGGATCTTTCCTGAAATAATACCAACTAATCCAGATGTTTGCAGACAATAATGGCCACATGAAGATCATTGGGAAATGCCCAATCCCCTTATTGGATATGATGACCCTCACTATCATAACTATGATCCAGATGATGATGTTGATGAAGAATGGTTCCAAGGAAGAGATGGATGGGACTAGACATCTTTTATACTTAAAAAAAAAAAAAAAAAAGTCCTAGAAACGTCTTCAGACGTAACCCCTTATCCTCAATAATCCCATATCTATCCATTTGTCAGAAGTGTATCTAAGGCAATCCATCCATGTGATCTAGCTCCTATTCAGTTTAACACCTGTTGATCAGTTCCAGCGTTTGCTCACCAGGGCCTCTTCAAGCATCAGAATTTTTTCTTAACATGAGCATTATTATCCATGGCAGAACGCGACCAGACAAAGAACACTTCTCTAGCTCAGCTCTCTATCTTTTTGCCACTTGTAAATCCATGAATTAGGCCCTTACCTTTCTGGAATGTATAATGTATCTGGTATGGTCTATAAATAGAGTCCTTGTAAGCCTGCGAAGGCAAGAGGGAGTGAAGAAAGCCTTCATAGCTATTATAAGTTCTTCTGAGTTCCTCTGAGTTTCATATGTCTGATGTAAAAAGGTTGTTAAATCTAATAATATCCTTCGGTTTGTTGTATCTTATGTTGTGTTATATCCCTCATATACATGTTATCTTCTATGTGTCCTTTACAATATACGTCCTTAACTATTTACTATAATTATCCTACTCCATAATCTTCTTACAGTCCCATTGTTGTCTTTTCTTTTCTTGTTCCATCTTGTCTATAGGTACACTAATGGGTTTTTGGTTTTACTTCTCTTCTTTTGTTGCAATTTTCTTTTCTTTCTTTTGTTGCAATTTTCTTTCTTTGCAATTCATAGAGATCCTTTTGTTCACAGAAACCACCTACGTAGGTGGTTTTTAAAAACAAAAGGATCTTTATGAATCAACCAATCCTTCACGACTTTGCTCTTGCTCTGAGTGAGAGAAAAGAGAGCATGCCAATTATATTGTTTTCTGGGAAAAAAAATGAATATAGGTATGCTTTCTCTTCAGGGGAGGCACATGTCCAAAACAGACTTACATTAATTATAAAAACTTATATATATATATATATATATATATATATGTTGAAAGTAATATATATGTTGATCCCACTTATATATTCAACATATATATATATATATATATATATATATATATATATATAAGTAGGATGAAATTTAGGCCAAATTTGCCATATAGCACAATTTTAGGAAACTTCCTAGAATCTTGGGTCAATTCCTTGAATATTGGTAATATGAGATGTTGATCTCTCAAGTTTTGGACCAAACTCTCATAGTTTTTAAACTTCATACTTACTAAGAAATGGCTTCAAATTCCTGATGATTGCTATTTTAAGCTAACTGGAACCTACAATACTTGGGTATTTTTGGTGAAGAAGGAAAATTAATTTGGTTATTTTTGGAATTTACTTGATGTAGAAGAAATTTTATTTCTTGATATGAAAAGGAAAGTCTTTTTCATGCTAAATAAATAATATGTATTCTTTGTTTTTTTATTTTATATATATATATATATATATATATATATATATATAATATCTTTAAAGTAATGTATTCATTGTTCCTAAAGAAATAGGAATTGAAGCATTATATATAGAAAATAATGCAAATCATTTGATGGTCTTGCAAAAGGCATCCTCTATGGGGAGGGGTGAAGAATCTTGAAATTGAGTGTGAAGCCAAAAGACAAAAAATCGATTTTTGATTGGGAGATAATGCAAGGAGAGAGACAGTTTTGGGTTTTCTCTGAGGTTAATATAAAGTATAGGAATCAATCAATGAGAAATTGTGAGGTTTGGATTAATGCAAACAAATGAGGAGAAAAAGAAAAGTCTTGCGTGTGAGAGACAAGGTTTTCAGAACCAGGCCGGATCGGGAGGTCGAACTGTGAAAACCGAGAATCGAGATGAAAACCGATTTTTTAAGCATAAAGAACCAGATTTTTAGTTAATTCCGTGAACCCCTAAAACTGGGGTTGGACCGCATGAACCGGTGGCAAGAACCGTGCGGTCCAACCCCTTAGCATTTTTTTTAATTTTTATTTATTTATAAAAACAACTTAACACAATTTTATTCTACTTAATTAAATTATCCATCTCTTACAAGGAATAAAAAAAAATTATAATTAAAATCTTTCAAAGACATTCAACTTTATTTCAAAAATTAATCATAAATTTTAATGTTTTCATGGTTATTATTTTATTTTATTAACTTTCTTATTTAATTATTAAATATATGCTTGAAAATCATTAAATTTCACTCACATATATAGATATATTAGTCAATTTTACTAGTTTTATAAATTTAGTATCTATATTTAGGCTTTAATTAATTATTAAATTAATTATGACGTCGTCTCGGTTCGACTTGAGTTTGACCTCGGTTCAACCTCAAAAACCTTGAATCTCTCCCTTTTACGGTTCAATAAACGGTCCGAGTTTGAAAACCTTGGTGAGAGAGCAAAGAAAACAATGGTACTTTTTTTTTTTTTTATCCATGAGACACGCAAGAGAAGAAAGATATAGATTTTTCAAGGAAAACAAATTTTAAGTGTTGTGACCACAAAGGGTAGCAATATTTAGAGCGACTGAAGATTTGAGATTAATAATATATTTATACTAATTATGAGATAATTATGTCAAAAATTTGGTACGGTGCAAGTGGGTTTTGGGCAGTTGGTTGCTAGTCTCATACCGAGGTTGTCACATGAGGAGTTGGATTTATTTTGGATGATCTGTTGGCAAATTTGGCTTCAGCAAAACTCGGTCTTGCATGGGGGTGCTTTTCAACATCCATCACGGTCATACTAGGGTGCTTTGGATTATTTGAGAGAGTTCATGAGGCACAGGAGCACCTGAATGTACCTATGACAGTTCCGGTTTCAGGGTGGGGCTGTGAGGGATGGTGAAGAGGTGGAGGTGCTGGCTTGCCGTAAAGCTCTTGAATTTGCTATAGATGCTGGGTTTACGGAGGTGATTTTGGAAGGTGACAACGCAAGGGTGTTGAAGACAGTGGCACAGGCTCAACCAGATCTAGCTTGGCTTGGGTTTATTTATGAAGATATTTGGTACTTGATTGTAGGTTTTAGATCATTTTTAGTCAATTGTGTTAGGTGTAGTGCCAATAGTGTTGCTCATGCGTTGGCTAGATTTGCTAGATTATCTGATAATGAAATTGTATGGTTAGAGGAGGATCCTCCACCAGCAGTTGATGCTCTGTATTTGGATTCTAGTATTCTTCATTAATGATATTCATTTGGTTCCGGTTTTAAAAAAAAAAAAAAAAAAAAAAAAAAAAACAACTATGTGAATTTTAAGTGAAGCATAATTTTAGAAGATATTGTAACAATTTTGTTATAGTTAGTGATTATATTCAGAGTTGGTCTCGGAGTTTTCTCTTTAAGAAAAAAAAAAGGTTTTTCACGTTTTTTTTTATACAAGGTTTTTCACATATATTTTTATGTTTTCGTGTCTGATTAATTCATATCTTATATTTCTTGATTTGTAATTTTGATAATATTTTCTGGAAATTAATCAAAACTTTATTATTAGATTGATTTATTTACATAAAAATAGATTTTGCCAAAAAAACCACTGTAATTGATTTCCCATCTACACTGCGTGCCTGCCAAAATAAATGTTCAGACTTCAGAGGGTCGTTTGTCATGCAACCGCCAATGTCTGCTAATCTGATTCGAATAGCTCTATATCTCTCCTACCATGTGTCAAGCAATGATTGGCTAGGATTTAAATATAGTGTAAAACACATTAATAACAAATTATCAATTTTCATTGATTACTTCAAAAGGGTGGTAATATATAGTGCACGGAGTACACATTATCAAATTGTGGTTCCGGTTAAAATTGTGAAATTGTGTTTTTTAGAACACAATTTTCACAGAAGTGTAGCCTTTTTACTAAATTTCTTTCTTGTTGTCAGAAGACTCAGAACTCAGAAGGCATTAGAGTATCATGAGAACCACAAGCAGTGACAATACCAAAAGTTCCATTCACATCATTCGTAGTAATAGTATAATGTTATAATGTGATGATACTGACACAAGTTTGGTTTTTTCTATCTCTTCCTACCAGCAATGAAGTTTATCCAAAGAATCTTGAACATTAATTTAATACCAAGGCATTGTTGACTAGGAAAAGGAAAATGCCGCGCAATACAATGAATACAGCCATGCAATAATGGCATAGCTAGGCAAGTTCTCAAGCTAACTAGAACAACTCAATTCTCAAAAAACAAAAACAAAAACAAAAAAACAAAAAACAAAAAATCCTTGACCAAACTAAAGAATGCTTATTGATTTTTAGTTGATAATTTATATAAGATTACAAAAGACCCATGCAATAATTTTAGTTGAGAATCTGCAATCAGTAGAGCAAAGAATAATATTGTAAGCAACATCCCTCTACCCCTGCCCCAGCCCAATTTGGTTTTGCACTGATGGGTTTTGTAAGTCCTAGCCCAATCTAAGGTTGTAAATAGATTGAGCTTTTACAACCTCCAACGCAGTTATAAACTTATTAATGACTCCACTTATGGTATGTTTGGATTATGATGATGCCAAAAATCATCAGTGGGCACGGTCCTCACGTGCTTTAGACGGAACCTGCGAAACAGAAACAAAGAAGACCTTGCAGAGAGTACTGGTGTAGTATTGGCCAAATACCCTCCGAAGGTTAAGTTCAAGGGCATAACCAGAAATTTTTACATAGGGGGCCGATTCGAAGTGTTGATATAAAAAACATAATTCATAAGTCTATTGAATATGAAATTTCAATTTTGATATATCTTAACATTAATGAACATACAAAAACTGTTTAGTTCACTATAGACATATAGAAAAATATCGACCAAAAAAAAAAAAAATTTCACATCAAAATCATGCTTGACGACAATTTTTCATGGAATAGACTTCCTCCATAATCATTTTCATGGGTGAAATTCCCAGCAATTTCCTTTTCTATATAAACTATCATATTATCTGCCAAAAGTTCATCCTCCATTCTATTGTGAAGTCTTGTTTTTAATAGTTTCATAGCTGAAAAAGCTCGTTTTGTAGTTGCTAGAAACTGGAAAAGTCAACACAAGACGAATCATCAATTAAATGATAGAATTTAGACTTCCCTGAAATTTCTAATACCCTAAATAGCTCAGATATTGTACCCATATTATGAAAATCTAGATACTTTGTCACATTAAGCTCATAATGTTGCAATTGATGCTTTAAAAGACAAATTTCCTGCTCAGTGAAATATTGAGGATAATAATTTCCAGCCAAATTGCAAATATCACCAATTTTGAATGATCTAAAAGTATCCTTAGGATTTAATGTTGAACTAAGAGTGAGAAGATCTACTGTTAGCTCTCAAAATCTACTATTCAATTCTTGCAATTGAAAATCTATTGCAATTATAAATATGTCAATTCTTAAATGATGTTCTATTGTTGTCGAAGCTTCATCTTGATGACGGTATCTACCTCGAGCTTTAGTATAACAAGCATTTAAATCAAGAATATCAATTTCATGTTGTCCACAAAATGATGTAACACTAGCAAGTAAAGGCTCCCATCCATCATCTCTCAACTTTTGAATAAGTGATTTTGTAGTTGAAACTAAATGCATGGCATATAAAAGATCTTGAGAATGTTGTTGCAAAGCTTGGCAAAGAATATTAGTAATTCCCATAATCTCTTTCATCATATGCAAAATTAAAACAAATTCAAATGATGTTAATACCTAATAAGCTCCCTCAGCATCACCACGTTGTTTATAATTAGCCCCTTCCTTAGAGATAGTATTGATAACTTTGCAAGTTGCATCAAACATTTTTATCAACAAATAGATTGAAAATGAGATCCCAAACATGTATCTCTAGCTCGTTGCAAAGTACCAATTTGGTTTGCTCCTCTTCCAGTCTCAATTTTATTAAAAGCAATCATATTCTTAATTTGTTTCCCTTGAGCATATTGCAATTCATCATTACGCTTACTAGAACCAACGACAATATTGATAATATTAGTCAAATGATCAAAGAATTGATGAACAACTTTTACTTCTCTAAATGTTGTAACTAAAGCCAATTGCAACATATAACTTATGCAATGTACATAATAAGCATATGGACATTCTTTAAGAAATAAAGCTTGTAATCCATTCCATTTACCACGCATATTACTAGCTCCGTCATACCCTTGACCTTGAATATTCTCAATGTGGAGGTTGTAACAAGAAATGACAGCACATATCTCCTTCTTTAGGGTCAATGCAATAGTATCTCTAACATGCACAACATGAAAGAAATGCTCAACAAACCTCAAAATAATGGCCATTTGCTCTCTCTTCGACTCATCCTGGGCTTCATCAATGAGAATGCAAAATTTTGCATCCCCAATTTCTTCACGAATAGCATTTCACACATTACTAGCAATAATATGCAAAATCTCATTTTGAATTGTGGATGATGTATATTTGGCATTTCGTGGATCATTTTCCAAGACAACACTAGCTACTTTGTCATTGAAAGTTGATGTGAAATTTATCAATTCAATAAAATTATCTCTATTTTTTGAATCAAGGCTTTCATCATGACCTATAAAAGCACAAGCTTGGAATGCTAGCCATCGACCACACTCTATTGAGGTTTTGAGCAACCGATTATTCTCTAATTCTTTTGATATTTGTTTCTCAATTAGCTTGTCAATGTGTCGTGAATAATTCTTTAAATCCTCACAACATTTCACAGCAATTTTATGTGGGAGTTTGGATCTTTCCCTAAATGACGAATTAAAGGAAAATTCATTCCATCATTCACCTTTTTCCAATTATTAAAACTTGTTGAAATGAATGCATCTGATCCAGGACGACCTATTGGTTTCTTACCAAAAAGGTAGGAAGGAAGACACATTTATCGCATCCATTGAAGGTGAGTATTCCAACCAATCCTTATGTGATTCAAACCATGAAACTTGAAATTGACGACAATGAGTATCATCGTTCTATGGATAGTTTATATTTTTAGGTTGATATGGACCTTCTTTGAGATAAGCTCGTCGAATTTCATCTTGTTTGTTAATAGGAAATTCACATATTTGTTTACATGATCCTGGATCACGATCTATCTCTTCAGATTGAATTCTTGAACATTTGGAGGGGTGTTCATCAAGCATTGAAGTATCAACATTTGTTTCTACAGCCACAGGTGTCCCAATTTCTAAATTGCTAACATCTTTTTTTCTTAAAAAATGCATCAATTGTTTTTCTTTTGCTCGTAATTCTTTTAACTTTAAAAATATGACTCAAAAATTAACCTGAAAAGAACTTTAAAAAATAAAAGTTTAATTAGAAATTTTTACTTAGTTATATGGATGTTATTCATACTCAAGAAAAAACAAAATTTTCACTATAATTTAAATAGTCAACCCATCATCATCCCTATTATTAAAATTTTCCTATATTTTAATTTTTTTTAATACGACTTTAATTAATAATAACCCCTCAAACAAAAACAAAAATTAAACACACAACATGCAAGTACTAGTACACAACATAAACCAAATAATTTAACAACACCCACAGCCACATAATATCTAACTAATCAAAAATAGGTAATAAATCAAAACAATTTTACCTTAGAAATTTTGTCTTCACAAAGTGCAAAGATGGGTATGGGCCATGTGGCAATGCCTACAATTGTAGATCTTCCCTTCAAGACTCATCACAAACAACCTCCCCATGCCTTCAATTATATATTTCTCTAAAAATCTAAATTAAAGAGCATGTGAATATTTAGGTGTAGATAGTTGAAGAAAAAAAAAAAAAAAGACACTAAAAACAGATGAAGTTCTAATGCTTAAGAAAGATAAGAAAACTCACCAGTCACCAAGTTTCAAATTCTGAAATTTGACAATGAAATATGTTGAGTGATTTGTTTTAGAAAGCAAGAAGAAAGAAAAAATTGGTTAGTTTTTTTTTTTTTCTTCGAACTGTGGGACTAATGCTGATTTTTGGGAGCTGGTAACAGTACCAGTGGGTAGTGTAAATGTACCATAGAAGAGAAAAAAAGAATAAGAAGTAAAGAGATTCTGTGGGGTGAGTTTTTTGAGATTGAGAATAGGTTGATAAAGTTAAATTTTGTTATGAAGTGTTTGGACTTTTGGGTATTTAAATGTAAGGTGGGCCATGTTTTTGTTTTATTTGGAGTACAAAAAAGGCCCAACTAAAGCAACTTGGGGCTTGGGAGAATAGTGGAGATATGGGGTATGGAGGGGCGGATAGTCTACATTGGGGGGGCCCAATTAATTTTCCTATATTCTCTAATGGACTTTTTTTTTTGGCCCCCTATTTAAGTTAGAGAACTTTCACAACTCTAGAGTGCCAAAACTAGGGTAAATTATGCGTACCTTGGTTTGTGAGGGTCTTGGGGTTTTTATAGTAGTGTAGAGTTGACATTTTTTTCTTGGTGGGGAAGATCTTTCTGTGTAGGGAAGATTCTCATTAATACACGTACCTTACGGGATCTTTTCCTTGTGGGAACCCTCTTGATTAGGGTTAATCGTGGGGTGCAAGATATTTCCTTGTATAGATATCCGTGGGGGTCAAGTAAGGCCATGCTAGACCCGTCACGCCTTTTATTCTCGTTGGACTCTTCTTGTTCTTGTTAGCCTTCTCTCTTCCGGTCGTCCCATGTAGACATCGTCGGGTATGGAAGTGGGATTGTTGACCTATGGCATCGTCATTTTCATACTTTCTTATGTGCTTGCGAAGTTGATGGGCCTAATGGGGTCATCGACTTCTTTGCATGTAGTGGGTTTACCCCTTTATAAAAACACCCTCGTCAGATTGAAAGGGGGAGGGGGAGTAGAGTAGAGTAGAGTGAAATTGGCTCAAAATTAATCTATTTTCAGCCAATTCTACTTTACTTCCCTCCACTCCTTTTCCCTCCCCCCTCAATCCAAATAGGCCCTTAGGTAATAGAGGGAGAATATCCCCTCCTATTTAAATCTTTTAATTCCTTACAACTTCTAAATAGATTTAGCATGGCATTTATTTGATTTTTTGTTTAAAATTATTGAATTTTATAAATGCTGCTTATCTTTCATCTCGCTAAAACTAGGAGGGAATAAAAAAAAAATTAGTGGGAGAGGATCCTTTGAATACTTTGAATTGTTTAAAAACACAATCTTGGTATTGGTTAGTACTGATATATAGTTTTGAGTATATATACTAAGAAAGTTAATATTGTACTGGTATCGATACTTTCTTGAAATGTATTGGATAAGATATTGAGTTGTATGAAGTGTACCAAAGAGATTTTTTGGTGTTTCGAACAGAATTATAAAAAATAATTAATAATTTAAAAAGTCAACCAAAAAAACATTATAAAACATGTTATTTAAACTAATATATTAGGTTGATGTACTTAGGCTAATATTTAAGCTTATAATATATGTGAATTTTAAATTATATGTTCATAAACATATAATTTAAAATTCACATATATAATAAGCTTAAATATTAACTTGGGTACTAGATAATGGCTCTTGGAGTTTTGACAACAATCTTTGGTTCTCAGAAGATGGGAGAGGGGCATGACAGCTAACTCGGTCACTTTCTCAACCCTTCCTATATGGGTTCAAGTGTGAGGTTTACCTTTTGACTTGATTAATGAAGAGGCAGGATGAGAAATTGGCATTGGCAAAGGTTTAGGCTATGTGTACGAGATGGATAACAAGACTTTCCCATTAGATCAAGGTTGTTTCATCAGAATTCAGGTTAGGATTTCTCTGGAAAAGCCAACTTGTCGAGGGGGATGGGTTGCAAATCCTAAGGGTGATCAGGTGCGAGTTGGTTTCAAGTATGAACGATTGGTTGGATTATGCTACCAATGTGGTAAATTCGGCCATGAGGTGAAGGACTGCTCCGACTAAGGGACCTCACAGCAGGCCAAAAAACCATATGGAGATTGGCTGAAGGCGGGTTTTTGATAAAAGGATATGGGATCAGAACGGGTCAAAACTAATGCGCCACCACTTACACCAGCACCGGAACCACCCTAGAGAGCTACGGTTTCAATCAATTCCCATGATGAGGTGGCAGGTAATAATGATATTAATGATATTTATTGGAGGAAGGATAACGACTCAACACATAAATACCCGCATCAAACTCTGGCAGTGGATTTTCAGGAAAACCGAGATGGTGGTCGTGAGGAAGTAATGAAGGAGACTTTAATTGGTGTGAGAATCTCAGAATCAGACCAAATTAATGGGGATATTGATAAGTAGACGAAAATCATGGGCATGGAGATTACTGTTGCAGAGAGTAGTGATTCACATGCGTTGAAATCAATGCTCATTAACGTGCCTGTCACTTATGATGAGCTAAACACACATGTTGATCACTTAATTCACTTAACATAGCCACATGAGGAGTCATCTGATATAGAAAAACAAATTCAGTTACGTGGGGCACTGAATAACGCACATGGAAACGAATTCAACGCACCTCAGCTATAAAATAAACCCTAGCCACCAAAGCTCCTGCAGCACAAAGAGAGCTCAACCTGAAGTCAATGTCTATGATGAAGAAGAGGTCCAAAACACAAAAAGAAGAAAAAGAATGGAAGAAAAAAAAACTTTAACAACTCAATGATGGAGGTTGCTAGGCAGCCCCGCCGAGAACAATGAAACTCATGAGCTGGAACTGCCAAGGGCTTGGGAACCAACGTGCAGTAGATGTTAGTGAGGGTAAAAGCTCCCAAAATTTTGTTTCTAATGAAAACAAAACGATCTTTAGAAGAGATGAAGCGGATTCAAGTTATCTTACCCTATCGATGTATGTTTGTGGTACCTAGTATTGGACGCAGTGGAGGCCTAGCACTACTTTGGATGGAGGAGATTGATTTGCAAGTTCAAACTTTCACCTTAAATCATATTGATGCTCTCATCAAGGATGGCCCAGCCAACCCATGGCGATTGACAAGACTCTATGTTTGGCTAGAGGAACATAGGAAACAAGAATCATGGCAACTCTTAAAACATCTCCACTCCAGACACTCTACCCCTTGGCTCAGCCTTGGGGATTTCAATGAGATCCTTTAATCAGAGGAAAAGAAAGGTGGGCTGCCTAAACAATTGGCCCCCATGCAACAATTTTGGGAAGCTCTCTTGCATTGTGGATTGGTAGATTTGGGTTTCGAGGTAATATCTTTACATGGGCTAATGGGAGTGATTATTTAGTGCAAGAACGATTGGATAGAGCATGCGCCACGATTGAATGGAGGGATAAATTTGCTCAAGTGCAAGTCACTCATTTAGAGGCATCCTATTTAGACCACACCCCAATCCTTGTTACTACTCACATTCAGCCACCACTCACCATAAAGAAGAAAACATCACACAGATTTGAGGAGAGATAGGCCACTCACCCAGATTATGCAAACATCATATAGGTGGCTTAGGAATCAAATGTACCTATGGAAGCCTAATGGAAAAGCTGTTTGAAAAAAAAAAATGCAGATTTGCCCTTGTAGATTGGAGCCAATATACCTTTGGACTCTCAAACCCACAATTGCAAGAAAAACAAAAAATGCTAGAAGAGTTGTGCTTACAGAATAGAGCTGAGAATTTAAGCTCCATCAAAAACCTCAAAGTCAAAATTACAAATATTATCCACCAAGATGAGCTTTTTTGGCGACAAAGATCTTGATCAGGGGACAATAATACAAAATACTTTCACAACTGAGCCAGCCAACACTGACGAAAAAATCATATCTCCAAAGTGTTTGATACTGAAGAGAGGTGGTGCACTTCAGATGAGCAAATTGCCCAAGTAGCTGAATCATACTTCTAGGAATTGTTCTCTACAGCCCACCCATAAAACATTGAGAGTGTCTTACAATCAGTTCAAAGAAAAGTTACCACACACATGAATGAGAGCCTTACCTATCCGCACACTGCTGATGAAGTCTACTTACCCCTTTTTTTAATTGCACCCATCAAAATCACCCGAACCAGATGGTATGTCCCTTTTTCTTTTAGAAATATTGGCATATCGTAGGAAATGATGTTCCTGAAGCTATTTTATCTGTTTTACACTCTGTCCATATGTTGAAAAAAATGAACCACACACATATTGTTTTAATCCCAAAAAAGAAAGACCCTAAATACCTGGCAGACTATAGACCCATTAGCTTGAGTAATGTTGTATCTCGGATAATTTCAAAGGTTATTGCTAATCGATTAAAGCATATCTTGCCTAATGTGATTTTTGACTCTCAGAGTGCCTTTATGCCAAACCATCTTATTACTGATAATACAACAGTTGCCTATGAGATTCTGCACAGAATGAGAAACAGAAGAAGAGGGAAGGTGGGCCATATGGCGATTAAGCTAGACATTAGCAAAGTCTATGACCAGGTGGAATGGTCTTTTTTGTAGGGTATTATGTAGAAATTGGGCTTTGATCAAAGATGGGTGAAATTGGCTTGGAGATAGTCACCACAACCTCTTATTCAGTCTTTATCAATGGGGAACCTAAGGGATGGATCACTCAATCTAGGGACATTCGGCAAGGAGACCCACTTTCTCCTTACCTTTTCCTCCTATGTGTTGAAGTTCTCTTGGCACTACTAAATAAGGCAGTGGAGAATCATGTGATCAATAGAATTATGTCTAGCCAAAATGGGGTGTGCATCTCCCACCTTCTATTTGCAGACAATATTTTACTATTTTGCAAAGCCATGGTTAGAGAGTGTCAACAACTATTGAGCATTCTTGGCCAATATAAGGCAACATCGGGACAAGCAGTCAACCACCAAAAAACTTCCTTGTTTTTTAGCAAGAACACAAATCCCGAAATAAGGAGATTGATCCAACATCAATTGTGGGCTAGAGTAATGATAAACTATGACAAATACCTTGGTCTACCAATGACATGTGGTAAATTAAGAGTTAACACCTTCAAAGAATTACAAGAAAAAATTATCAAGCGTGTGATAGGGTGGAAGGAGAAGTTTATATCAAAGGCAGGTCGGGAGGTCCTTATAAAAATAGTGGCATAAGCGATTCCTACATATGCCATGAGCCTATTCAAGCTTCCCAAATCCATGTGTGACTCCATCAATTCCTTGCTAGCAAAATATTGGTGGGGACAAAACAAAGAAGAAAGGAAGATCCATTGGGTTAATTGGAAAAAACTATGCACAAACAAGAAGGAAGGAGGGATGGGTTTTAAAGACTTACATGCATTCAACTTGGCAATGCTCTCAAAGCAAGTATGGAGACTAGCCTAAGACAAAAATTCTTTGTTTTATAGGGTATATAAGGCGAGGTACTTTCCTAATTGTTCATTCATGATGGCTCAATTAGGTAGTAACCTGTCTTTTGTTTGGAGAAGCCTACTTGCAACAAGGGACATCATTTACAATGGGTCTAAGTGGCGTGTGGGAGATGGCAAGACAGTGGGGGTCTACTCTCATAAATGGCTATCACACCCTCCAATACCACTGAATGAACATGCCAAAGACATACTAGTCTGTAAGCTCCTAGATGAAGAATCACTGTAGTGGAACAGAGGAAAGATTGAGACAATGTTTACACAAAGGACACGACAGGAAATTCTGGTAATACCATTGGACCATCTGAAATCTCCTGACACACTGATATGGACAGAAAATAACGCTATGAAATTCACAGTAAAAACAACTTATTGGCTTGCACTTCACTTGAACATGCAACCTTAGGTAGCATTCATCAAGCCATGCTTTTAAACTAGCTTGGAGCAAAATCTTGACACTCAATGTACCACCCAAAGTTCGAATGTTTTTATGGAGAGCTTGCTCAAATTGCCTCCCAACCAGGGAGAACCTCCATAGACGTCGAGTATGAATGGATACCAAGTGTGAATTTTGTCACAATACAAGTCATATCTTATAGGAATGCTCATTTGCACAAAATTTATGGGCACTGATGAGTAGCCAAATCCATAAATACAGAAACATTACAGAAGACTTCTTTCATTTATTCTGACAGATGCATGACAAGCTTAGCCAATAGGAACTTGAGCAGTAGGCAGCTACAGCATGGTTGATTTGGAATGTGGGGAATAAGTTTTACTTTGAGCATGTCCAACTCCAACCGAAAATAATCGTTGAAGTAATGAGAGGTCTATTGAAGGAGTACCAACACCTCATGGCCTTGTAGTGACAAGCCAGATTTTTTGCTGTATTTGTAACATGTTTTAAATTTTTGAAACCCCAGCACATGCACTAGGGGTCACTACTGTACTACAATTCTTTACACATTTAATGAAATTTCTATCATTTTAGGTGTCAAAAAAAGAAGAAGAAGAAGCAAGTATCATTAATCTCTCAAAACCTTGGCATTCTGAGCATCATTTTGAGTGACCAACCATAACGCTCGAAAGATTTGATGTTTAATTTACTGCTTTTTATTTTATTTTATAATTTCAATTTTTAATTTGTTAATTTTGAAATCATAGGATTATTTCGTCCAATAGGCCTACAGGTATCAGTTCATCCATACATTTTTTTTGGTTTAGGGGTGGGGAGAAGGTGGGGCTCGGGGGAGTGTCATTTTGTGAAACCCATTATAATTTATATGCTTATTTATTTATTTATTTATTTATTTTGATAAGAAAGCTTAAATTTCATTAAATTATTGAAAAGTCATTACATCATGGATAAGAGCTTGTTGTATAAAACAATGGGACTCTTCAATCCAAACTAAGCTATCATCAATGCCTTTGGCATATTTTGCTAATAGATGGGTTGGGTTGTTTCCTTGACAGTGCACATGTGTAAATGCTATGTGATGGAGATCTGCACAAGAAGCTTGTATACCCACCACGACAGCATCCACTAATGAAGGAGGTGGGGCCAACTCATTCAAAGCATACTACATAATAAGGGAGTCACCTTCCACCATGACATCCCTAATGCCTACATCCTTTGCAAATTGCACTCCCACTTCAACTGCCTTAGCTTCTGCTTCAACAGGTCCTAGTGACAACTTTATTTTCTTGCTCAAAGCAGCCTTAACTTTCCCTTCCTTATCCCGTATGACCACCCCTATGCCCATTGCCTAAAGCTTTACGAATACTGCCTCGTTTACGTTGACTTTGTATGTCTGACCCTGAGGAGGTAGCCCCCCGACTGGTTGGATGCTTGGAGGCCTTGCATCAGACTCAGTGGTTGTAGCAACATAATACTCCTCTAAATATTGCGTTGCCCAGCGAACCAATTCCAGACCCAATTTTCACTTTCCTCCCTTGCGAATTTCATTTGATTTCCCCATAACACCCAAGCACACGTCACCATCTTTGCTACCAGCTCCAGTGAACTCTCCACCTCCATATATAAGCTCCACAGCAGGTCTTTAAATGAACAATTCTGCTCAGTTGTGAAAGGAATTACAAGCTTGGAACTTTCCCACATCTCACGAGCCCACTTACAAGTCCAGAACGGACCTACTTACAAGTCCAGAACGGATGGCTTGAACTTTCTGAGGTTGTATTGCACTCCTCACACTAATCATCTTGCAAAACTTTCATTCTCATCAAATTAAATTTTATGGGGAGTAAATCATGACATGCCCTCCAAGTGAAATGCCTTATTTTATGTGGAACTTGAATCTTCCAAATTTTTGTCCAGAATTGCCTATTCTTTCCTTCATCTGAACTAGAATTGAAATTCCTAGGCTTTGACATCTCTCAAGCCACCCAATAAGCGCTACACACTGTGACCAAACCATTAGGACTACATGCCCATATCTATTTATCAGCTGGTAGATGAGTGCTTAATGGAATCTTTTTAATTTCCTTTGCTTCATGTGGTAAGAACAAAGCATCATTTGCCTCAGTTTTCCAACAAGCTTTCTCCCGATCTATTAAGTCACACACCAATGTTTCAGATTGCAAAAACATTCTTGGAGAGGTCACTCGATACATAGATGGTGTATGCAGTCACTTATCTCCCCAAACCTTTACCTTTTAGTCATTTCCAATTCTCCAACATAGGCCATATTTTACTATATCTTGTGCTGCCATTAAGCTACACCACGTAAAGGATAGATTGCTTCCTAACGTTGCTTGAGAAAAATCACAATGTGGAAAATATTTGGATTTAAGCACATAGTAGGCGAGAGAGTTTTGCCTTTGTTGCAACTGCCACCCCTGTTTGGCTAGCATAGCCAAATTAAACTCCTTTAAACTCTTGAAGCCCATCCCATCACTAGCTTTGGATGCACACAATTTCTCCCAAATCAACCATGTCATTTTCTTCTCTTCCTGTCTTTGGCCCCACCAAAAATTCCGAATCAATCTAGTTAAATCCTCACAAAGAGAATCAGGCAATTTGAAGCAACCCATTGAGTATGTCGGGATTGCTTGGGCTATTGCCTTGATTAAAATTTCTTTCCCAGCCTTAGACAACAATTTTTCTTTCCACCTAATTAATTTCTTCCTCAACTTTTCCTTAATGTCGTTGAAAGTACTCTTTTTATTTTTACCCACTAGGGAAGGCAACCCTAAATACCTTTCATGCTGCTTAATCACCTACGCCCCAAATCTTCCCTTGATATCTTCTTGTATTAGTCTTGGAGTGTTACTACTGAAAAATAGTGAAGTCTTGGCACGATTCAACTGTTGGCCTGAAGCATTCTTATAGACCTATAGAATCCTTTGTAGTGTACTACATTCTTCAATGGAAGTTTTACAAAAAATCATAATATCATCAGCAAAAAACAGGTGAGATAATCTTGGATCTCCTCAGTTAATTGCTATTCTGCTCATTTGTCTCTCCTTCATCTCATTTTTTATTAGTGCAGAAAGGCCTTCTGCACACAACAAAAAGAGGTATGGAGATAATGGGTCCTCTTGTCGAATCCACCTACTAGGAACAATACAACCCTATGGTTTACCATTTATCTTAGTGGAATAGGACATTGTAGTGACACATTTCATAATCAGAGCCCTCTACTTATCAGCATACCTCATTTTCTGCATTATCTTCTCCAAGAAAACCCACTCAACCCTGTCGTATGCCTTGCTCATGTCTAATTTAATGCCATCTCCCCTACCTTTCCACTTTTCTTCTTACTGATGTGGTGCATAGCCTTAAAAGCTACCAGAACATTATTAGTGATTAACCTTCCGTGCATAAAAGCACTTTGGGTATCACCAATAATGACAAGTAGGATCTTTTTTAACCTGTTAGCAATAGCTTTTGAAGCAATTTTATAAACCACATTACATAGACTGATTGGTCTATATTCTGTGATTTTCTTTGGC
This sequence comes from Quercus variabilis, assembly GCA_030445155.1. Classification (NCBI taxonomy): domain Eukaryota; kingdom Viridiplantae; phylum Streptophyta; class Magnoliopsida; order Fagales; family Fagaceae; genus Quercus; species Quercus variabilis. The sequence goes on from CP129446.1 coordinate 59,987,306, forward strand.
TCCTTACACTTTGGAATAAGCACAATTTGAGTTTCATTAAATTTTGGAGGAGAGATACCTGAATGAAGGAAGTCTAGGACTGTCGCTGTCACTTCATCACTGATCTTTGGCAAAAAATGCTAGAAAAACAGTGGTGGCATTCCATCTGGGCCTAAAGCTTTCAATGAGTACATTTGTTTTAGTGCCATCTTGACTTCCATAGTAATGAAGTCCCTAGTGAGGTTTTGATTCATGTTCAAGCTCACCTTATGCATGATTGCCTCCAAAATTTTTGTGAAATCTATAGGGTCGTTGGATTTGAAAAGGTTATTATAATAATCAACCACAATTTCCTCTATTTTTCCTTCATCTTCCTTCAACATCCATCATACCCTCAATATAATTCTTCTTATACCTAGCTAAGACTTTTTCGTGAAAGAATCTTGTATTCCTATCACCTGATTGCATCCAGTTAATACGAGACCTTTGCCTCCACATCTCATCCTCCTTCTCCAGCCAATAATTTAAATCAATCTGTGTGGTCTTCATCAAGTTACTAAATTCTGGAGAGTAGGGTTGTTTCTCCAACCACTCTCCCTTGTAGTTTAGCTATAGTACGACTAACATGCCTGAATTTAAGCTTATTCCAAGCTTCAAGCTTTACTTGACACTGGTCCAAGCAATTGGTAAGAACTGAATCTACACCCGACAGCTTGCTCTCGTCCCAAGCTTCATGAACTATCTCCTCACACCTTGAGTCTTCTAACCACATTGATTCAAACCTAAAAACCCTTCCCACCCTTCTTTTAGAAGGCTTTCTATTAAAATGTAAAGATAAAGGAGAGTGATTTGATGCTGAAGAGGTGAGGTGAAAGAGTTTGGCTGATGGAAATAGATTTAACCAATTCATCGTTGCTAAAGCTTTATCCAATCTTTCCTTGATCTGAACAACATCTCCCCTTCGATACAACCACGTGAATGTTGGACCAATAAATCCCACATCTTTAAGCCTGCACCAATTAATAGTATCCACAAAATTTCCCAATTGTTGTCGTGGCCTACAACTTCCCCCCTCTTTTTCATCTGCACATGTAATCTCATTAAAATCACCAATTATAAGCCAAGGAAAATCTGACATCTTACTCAAGTGTTTGAGTTTTTGCCATAAGTCTGGTCTTTTAGACATGTTGGGTTCCCCATAAAAACCTGTGAGATGCCACCAACCCACTATATCTCCACCATTAACCCATGCATCTATGTGTGAAGGTGAATATGTTTGGATGTCTAATTTTACGTCCTCCTTCCAAAGCATTGCTAGACCCCCACTTTTTCCCCAACAAGGAACAACAAGGCCATTCTTGAACTTACACCAGTCCTTCACTTTCATCATCCAATCTAGATTAGATTTTGTCTCTATGAGGAAGACAATTGCGGGATCTTCTTTATTAATGACCTTTTGCAAGGCCCTAATTGTTCAAAAGTTCCCAAGCCTTCGGCAGTTCCAACTTATGAGACTCATTGGTCCCAGCAGGGTTGCACCACAGCCTCCGTTGATAGACATTGATCAACCATATGTTCTAGAAAAATTTCCTCATCCAGCCTAACCTTCTTTACAGACCTCGAAGTAACTTCTACGCTTTGTGACTCCTCACTATTCTTCCTTTTTGATCCCACATCTGCTAGCACGTCCCTTGGATTTTGATTGGTCCGTGGTTGAATTCTAGTCCACGTACTCTTCTTCGGCCCCACTATTTTTCAATTAGAGTCCCAAGCATGTACAACCCTTGCATGGGATTGTTTGCACTTACCACATTTCTTTTCTGCGCACTTACTGCTTGTTGATCTCCCACTAACCTTATCCCTATCACGAGAAGTCCATCCTACTTGAAACTCGCATCCCAAAACTACCTCACACTGGATTCTTGAACCCTTCATATCCTTACTCGGATCACCTCCCAATTGCGTAGGATTTGCCACAAACACAGGGACATCCAACAACATCCTCTCCTCATTATCCTCAAATATTTTATCCAAATCCAAATTCAAATTTGAAATGCCTGTGAATGTGTTGATGGACTCATCAATATCCCAAATTATCTCCTCAAAATCCAGAGTAGTACGTTTGGAACTCGAGTTTTTGATGACTGGCGCCTCTTTAGGCCTACTCTGCACCGTTGTTGCTTCTTCCAATAACAGTTGGTTCAATTCATTATTCCTACCCCTCACCATAGAATCCAACTGTGAATTCGTATTCTGAGAAACAACACTTGGTTGGGTCTGTGATTTATGCGTCGAACCTTCATATCCCTAAACCTCCACCACCGTTTTCTTCAACTGGTTAAATTGCGCCACTCTTATCCATGGTCCAAACTGTTTGTCCTTCACTGCCAAGGAACCTTTGCTTTGTAACTAGAGTGTACGGTCCTTATCATCGTGGGATAGTTGCCCACACCAGTAGCAAAGATTAGGTAACTGCTCCTATTTGAATGACACCCACCCCTCAGACTCCAAACTCCATGAAACACGTATTCCTCTGCACAAAGCTTTTGTAATGTCAATCGCCACCCTAACTCACATGAAGTTGCCCCCTCTCATTTTTTACCTATCCTTAGGGATTGCCACGATGCCAAGTGTTTCCCCAATACTTACAACTACCTCTGTTGTTAAATACTAAAATGGAAGATCATGTATTTGAACCCAAAAGGAAGTCGTTCTAAAATGCAAATTTTGTACTGGCATAGAACCATCGAAATGTTCCAAAACAACCAAGTGTCTATCAAAGGTCCATGGTTCCCCCATAAAGACTTTTTCAACATCGATTTCAAGCTTGAAATCAAGCAACACTATATTATTACCAGCATCATTTACCTCGAAATTGCCTCTTGTTCTCCAGAGTGGCTGAAAAGTACGAGCCATGACCTCTATATTGATGTTCCGATGCGTCAGAAACTTCACTGTCAAAACATGTTCCCCTGCCTTCTTCTTTAAAGAGAGATCAACCTTATTTCCTTCTTCTTCTGACAATGTTAGCTTTTGCCAACGTTGAGCAAGATCGTCCATCTTAACATCCAACTAAAAAACAACTGACAATCACTCCACTAAAGCCCTAATAGTACACGAAGTGACGAAGATACTGTTGGGGACGTTAGGACATTCTGGCCTTTTGCCCTTCTTGGGCAAAATAATTGGCCTTATGACCCTGTTTCGAAACTATATAGGGGCGTGCCCCTGTTTTAATACTCGATCTTTCTAGTAGCGAGTTACTTAAATACTCGATTATTCCAGAGCCGAGTTATGTGCAGGTTCCTGCCACGCTGGCCACCCAGCGTGGATTTTGGGCAATAAAATATTCCCGCGTAACTGTTTATAACTCGGCATTTCACAAATCGAGTTACTGTGTTACTCGATTTAAGAATAATCGAGTTGTATGTGGTGCGTTCTGACCCGCTATCAAATCACGTATTTTTGCATGTGAAGCTTTACTCGATTAGTGGGAAATCGAGTTATTAATATTACCCAACTTTGGGATTGTTGAGTTTTTTGGATATATCAGCTCCTCATCCGTTTCTCCTCATCATTTTCAGATCAGCTCCTCCTCATTTTTTTAATTTTCTGTTAGAAGTTCATATTATCTCTCTATCATCTCAGGTGAGAAACTGATTTTCTTCTTTGAAATACAAAAATTTATGAAGTAAAAGTAGTTGTATTTGTCAAAAGATATTTACTTTTATGATAATGTATTTGTAAAAACATTAAAGTTATTTTGTACATGTAAAAATTTGTTGCACACCATTTTCATGCTATGGCAGGTACCTTTTTTGGAACGCATTACGGTTTATTGGTAAGAGTTAATTGTATAGCCGCTGAACGTAACTGCATGTTGGTTTTATTAACTTGAGTTGGGTTGTAGCTAAATTTGTTGATTTTGTTCAAGTGGGTTTGGTTAATGTGTGGGGAAGTTTTCGGTAGGGATAAGCCAAAAATTGTGTGACAATCATGTAGTGCAAAATCAGGCAATATTGTAGCAGCTGTAGAAAATTTCCCAATAGGTAGATTTTTATACCTGTAAACTATCTTTCAACCCATGGTCTCTTGCCACAAACTGTGAAACAAAAGCCACACCATCACCTTCCATAGTATCCTATATGCCGTTTGGGATATGATTTTATAGATTCTGTTTTGTAACGCACAATAAATAACTGAAGTGGAAACATATATATGTTTGGATAATAAGTGACAGGAAACAGGAAACAGAGGTGTTAATTATTAAAATAAATCTATATAACTTCTCTTTAACTGTATAAACGCGTATGAGTACGAAAAATGTACTCTAATTTTAACTATAAACTAGCCTTCGAGCATGCGCGTGCTTAAAAAGGCTAGTATCTGTTTAATCTACTTTTATGATCTCTTTTTATTTTTTTGGTATAGCCATTGCAGAAGTAATCGATAATGCAATGATGAGGTAGGTCCCTTTCTGTTATCATTTCAATGACTGTAGGTTTTCTTCAATTATGCATATGTTATCAGTTAGGTTACCTTATCCACATTCCAGTTGAAGGAAAAAAAAACAAAGAAAATTATAATGCAATATACAATTAAAACCATGTCTGTGGACCTTGAACAGTAAATATAATAATATACAAATACTAGTAACTCACAATAAATTACTTTCATATAATCTACGCGATCAGTACAAAAACAACTCTCCCCCCTACACTACAATCCCTACTTCCCCTGTCTATTATGCATTGCCAAAGACAATCATTGAGGGTCAGAGGGTGGAGGAGGTGGAAAAGCACTCCTATACTCTGAAAACTCCGCTCTCAAAGCAGCAACCTCAGCAAGAAGCCCATCTAAAACCTGTCCATGAGCTGCTTGAGTTGTCATAAAGGTCTCCATCATAGCATGAAGAGAGCGAGGAGGAGGAATGGTGGGCTCCGCAGCTGCGCTGTCAACATGTACCTCATCATCACCATCGCTAGCAACAGCAACTGTAGGATCAATAGGACTCTCCTCAGCATGAACATCTCTAGTAGTGGACTGTACTCGTGGTCTTTTTGATGAACCAACACTCGGTCCAACATTCTTCTTTTGTGCACTCCGCTGTTTGAGAAATGTGGCTCCTATAGGGGCTGTGATGTGGATCAACTCTAGGGAAGGAAAGTCTTGTAACTCTAAATACTCTAGAACCCTATAGACAAAAACTGGAAAGAATAGACCATGCTTCTTACACTTGGTCCTATGCGCCTCAGCCATTGTTTGCATGAAAAGGGATGGAAAACAGATAGAGGCATCAGTTACAAGGGCGTACAAAAAGTAACATCTCTCTATAGGAATTGTATGGACATGGGAAATGGGGAAGATGTTGTGACAAGCTATCCTAAACAAGATATAATGAAGCTCGGTTAACTCACTCGAGTTAATTCTTCGGTTAGATCCCCATGTCACTGATCTTCCGCAAAGAAGAGTCATGACATCAGATATATTAGGCCGCTCCGAGTATGGATAAGTAGGGCTACGAATAAGAGGTACATGAAGAGCCTTGGAAACATCAGCCTTAGTTATTATGAAACTTTGACCTCGAATCCAAGTAGTTAGATCACCATCAGAGGAGCGGACACTGAGATTGGAATAGAACTCTCGAATCAGGGCAGCTGGAGGGGGTTCTAAAACTTTACATAGAGACAACCAATTCCTACACTGTAGATTCCTATGGACAGAAAGAGGTAATTCATCTAGATTGATTTGTCGTTCTGCCCAAATATTCCAATGCCGAATTACATTTTCAAACCTTTGCTCGCTTGAAACTGTTTGAAATCTTATTCGATCAAACACGGTTGTAGGGTTAGATGAGGAGGTAGACACTCTTTTGGCTTTGGTTTTAATGGTTTTAGACTTCTTAGGAGCCATAACTACGAGCTATAGAGATGGAATGAATGCACAATACAAAACCAATATTCAAAATTGCGTTAGAGACACATAAAACAACAAAATACATATGCATGAGTATATAATATACATGATGCAAGGATACAATTAGGGCATGAATGAATGCATTGTAATGATCAATTTTTGATTACCCCATGTAGTCAACTTATTTGAAAAACATGCGACACCCACACTATACATCGTGCAGTGGGTTAATTTGAAGCAATTATACCCAATTCAACAAAACATGCTAACCCACCAACAAATACCAATCCATCAACCAACAATGTTTATCAAATTTTCCCAATTATACCGTATTCAACAAACCCCAATCTAAGCTGTTAGCAAAAGATTGGCAAATGAACCAATATGCATACCCAGATGTACCACATTACCCAATATAAATGATGCAGAACGTGTCACCAACATGCATAACCAACAACTCATAAACCAGTTCAGATCAAACACTAGTCCTATTCATCTGAATCCCCAAATTCCCAATATGAATACATGAACCCAATTTTCATGTCATATTTCACAAATCATGAGTTCTTTGCAACATTAGTTGGTATAAAACGTGTGTACAACATCCATACCAACAAACCCATTTCATATTTCACGTCAAAACCCACACCCATGAAAATCCCCAAATTTCATATGAACACATGAACCCTAAATTCATGTGTTCGTTTACAAAGCAGTTATGTTTATGTAATTAAATGGTACAAATCGTATGTAAACTACTCCTATGTAAAAAACCATGAACCATTTCAGCCATTTCAGACCACAACACCGAAAATCATGTAAATCCCCACACTTGCATAGTTCGAAAATTCACAATAAGAGGGACAATAATGCAGGATTTTCCTTTAATTTCCATGGAAAGAAAGGGTAAAAGAGTCTTACTACAGGTAAGGATCGCTGTTTGGAGCCCGCGAAGTCGCTTTCCAGCCTGACGAATCTCGAGCAATCGACGTGCTGCTTCTAAGAACAACAGAGGAGTCGAGTGCAGCAATCCAACACCAGAAATGACTGGAGTTTCATATATCCACTTAACTCGATAATGTAGTAAGCGAGTATTTAACACACAAATCGATAATACAGACAGCGAGTAACTAGTTTTATAAACCCTTCTTGGCGGGAACTGATATTTTTATAATACTCGCCAACTGTAAAATCGATTTCTATTTACAATACTCGCTTACTGCAAAATCGAGTTTTTTGAATCTTGGCCGATCCAACACCAATCGATTACCAATCTATTCGTACAGAGAAGCTTGGCTGGATCTGATTTTTTTTTTAGATGGGTCGAAGGAATTTCGACTGATCAGAAAATTTTGTCATATGTACTCGATAATACAATAAGCGAGTATTTGTTGATATAACTCGATAATATAGCCAGCGAGTACCTAGGGTTATAAAATTATTATACTCGCTATTCTATACTACTCGCTAACAGTGAAATCGAGTTCAATGAAACTTGGCCGATCCAACACCAATCGATTACCAATCTATCCTTACAGAGCAGCTTGGCTGGATCTGATTTTTTTTTAGATGGGTCGAAGGAATTTCGACTGATCCGTTTAATTTTGTCATATGTACTCGATAATGTAATAAGCGAGTAACATATAACTCGATATCTATGTCAGCGAGGATTTCGTTTTATAAACGTGATATTTTTATAGTACTCGCTAACTGTAAAATTGATTTCTATTTTATAATACTCGCTAACTACAAAATCGAGTTTTATGAAACTTGGCCGATCCAACACCAATCGATTACCAATCTATTCTTACAGAGAAGCTTGGCTGGATCTGATTTTTTTTTAGATGGGTCGAAGGAAATTCGACTGATCCGCAACATTTTGTCAGATGTACTCGATAATAATATAAGCGAGTATCTGTATAACCCGATACTGTAGTCAGCGAGTACTTCGTTTTATAAACCCTAGTATTTTCTAATACTCGCTAACTGTAAAATTGATTTCTATAGTCCTCGCTAACTTAAAAATCGAGTTCTATTAAGGGTGGCCGATCCAACATCAATCGAGTACCAATCTATTCTTCCAGAGAAGCTTCGCTGGATCTGATGTTTTTTTAGATGGGTCGATGGAAATTCGACTGATCCGTAAAAATTTTGTCATATGTACTCGGCTATAGGAATATCGAGTATTAAGGAACTCGCTTATTGTAAATCCGAGTACTGGTTTGATTTCCACTTTTTTTGTATTTTTTATTTTTTATGTTATTTTATTTATTTTTTATGTTTCATGTTATACCATCAATATGCAGAGCATTCCTCAAATGACTACTACTTATATGCTTTCGCAAGCAATTCAATGGAACTCAATGGAACTCAATGGAACTTATTTGACTATTACTTATTTTCTTTCTTTCATTTTAAAATTGTTTTCAACTGTTACGTTGCATTATATGCATGAATTTTTATGTTTTATAATTTATATGTGTGTGAAACTCCCCTCTTAGAGACTTCAACTTTGACTCCTATCCTCTACACCGCACAAACACGTATACTTTAAAGTTGTTGAACGCTATTTGGTAATCAATATAGATGTAGGATAAATAGTTTTTCGATTATACAAAAAGGATTCAGTAACAACCACTTCATACATGAGAAAAATGTAATCTTCTGGATTTATCATACTTTCTATCACAAAGGTTAAAGATATGCATCAATCAAAATGTAATCCTTCGATTACATGATTTACGTTCAATCTATAATAATTGTCATTACCCAACTTCGTATTAGCAGCTAAAACAATATTACATGTCAAAGTGTTCCATGGATGTAATGTTCTTCACATGTTTTATATATCCACAGGTTATGAGACTTTGTTTCGTTTGTTTAGACTTTGTTTAGTTTATGAGATCCATATATATTGTGGTCATGACATTGTAAAAAATATAAGTTTGAAATGTAACAAAGAATAACCTAGTACCAAGCCGTTTGATTAGAATAAAAACAACCTATTTACATAAACAATAAACTTAACTGAAGTTAAGTCGAATAACCTATTATCATCTCGCAGACATTATAGTCATAATTGAACCATACATCAAGTCATAATACTTATTTCATTCAACAATAAACATTCAACTTACTAGTCCAACCACCCTCCATACTATCAAATTGAATGAAATTGCAAAGTTCCATAATTCATACCCCAATGATTATTACATGGACAAACAGTTTGACTGATTCACAAAACTAATAAGACATTACATATTGGGGCAATAAAAAACCACTGTGATTACATGGCATATCAAAACATCGCTGCTTATGCGCCAGGATCATCCCGATTTTGACGGTTCCATTGAAGCTCCGGCGCCTTCGTTGTACTCATCATTATTAGGTCCCTTTCTTGTATCTCCGCTGACCTGTTCCACTTGTGATTGTGCTACATCACAAGAATTGGTTCTCACCTCATCACAAACTTATTTATGAAGCAGTCATAATTTTAAACAAGTCATTTGCATAGTATTAAGAACAACATGTACTATCAACCACTAAAACTAGTAGTGTCTACTATCTACCAGGTCTGCCAACAAAATCTATGAACTATTACTTTTTCAATATGAATGAATATAACTTGTGTTAGCATTGGTCAACCATACCATCCTGCATCATTCAACTCAATTTATTACATTTACAATCTCAAGAGTTTTGTGCATATTCTATATGTTCTATATTGATAATGCAAATCCTTTGTCAATAAAGCTGATTTTCTGCCATTTACAGTTTCATTACACCTTGTCTATCTAAAGGATTGACATGTTGACATTTTATGGGAAATCCAAAACCTTTTTCACATATATGTTATTTTGTTTTTTAAAAATAATAATAAAACTTATAACTCATTCAATCAACCATAAATAAACAATACATTACCTATATCTGCCCCTGCAGCAACGGGAATGCTCAATGGCACATCAAATTTCCTTGGACAAGCCCAGTCCAAATGGCGCTTCATGTTTTCACTGACATCTGCTCCAGCAGCAATAAATCCCCATCCACACTTCTTGCATTTGCATTTCCAAAGAGCTGAACTCCCCCTCCTTTCGTAGACTTTCAGCTCAGTCTTAGCCTTCTTTGCTGGAGGCAGTTCAGCCACTTCATCAGGTTGGGCATCTAATTCAATGTCTTTTCCTTCACGCTTAACTTCAGTGGGAATCGTCTTATCACTTTCCATCTACACCGATTTACAGACAAATTACTGATACGGAATTTTGTAATTCTATGAACAGTTACAAAATGAGAAATGAAGTTCAAAACACAATAAAACAAACAAACAAATCTACTATTAGTACTACACAGCCAACATTACAGTGATTATGGATCTTCAATTATACCCAATTAAGATGTCAGAAACAGTTCAAACTTGAATATATACGAGTTATATTATCTTCATCATTAGTGTGCCACTTCAAAATTAAAACTGTAATCGAATTGTTCATGAATAACGTAATCATCTTAACAATTAAGAACTCACGTGGCAGTGACATAAGATATATGTAACAAAGTTTTAGGAATCATGTTGATTACTTGACAATGACACAGCATAATATACAAGACTAACTTTTCCTTTTATTATATTAAATGCAACATATGATATATTATCCCCAACTAATTAAAAATAATTCCTGTTCATTTTGGTTTTCTTTGAATTATTTGTAATAGATTTTTAGTTGAGTCCAAAATTATAAAATTAGTTATGATTCACTGAGGTTTAAATCATTTCGTATTTTAGTAACCGTATGCAGGTGATATGAAAAATTAAATATCTCATTTACAAGTGCCAAAAATTACATCTAATAAAACCTCCATATTCCCATTTCAAACAAAAGAAAAAAACAAAAAAACATTTGGTCCTAAACAAAAAAAAACACAAATTGCACTCAACGTCGTACCAATTAACAACAGAAACCAACGGATGTACAAGTACGAAATTTGAAGATGACAAATAGGTCCCTTAAACTTGAAAATAAATCATACACCAGGACCCAATGCATTTAAAATCAACGTCAAATGTGCAAAAACAGTAAAACAATTCTACAACTTTATTGGAAATTTCATACCGTGATAGTGGATTCGGAGGTTGAAAGCTGAAGACAACGAACAGAGGGCAGCCACCGTATGTAGGAGAAGCTAGGGATTTCAGGGGAAGAGTGCGTAGAATGTTCAGAGACATTAGTATGTGACAATAAATAGGGTACAATAAAATCTTTAGTGGAGTGGATGAAAAGACGGCAGTTGGAGTTTTGAGGAGAAGCAGAAGAAGAGTCACAGACAGCGTAGACGACGAAGACGAAGAGACACAATAGATTTTCACTGCACTTGCGATGCCAGGGTCTGGTAATTTGGCAAATACTCGATTACAAATATATCGAGTTATATTAAAAATACTCGCTACCTGCAAAGCCGAGTAGTAGCAATGGGCTGGGCTTGGATTGTTGCAATTTTATATTACTCGAATACTTTATACTCGGGTACTAAACTCGCAACTGGTAGGACCGAGTTTATGAACGAAAGAACTTCGACCCATCTCCCACCAATCGAATAGCAATCGTTTTGTACAGAGACAATGCAAAAAATATCAGGCTTCGATGGGTGCTGGACTGATCGCTAATACTCGAATATTAAGATATCGAGTTTGTTATTAGTACTCCTTGTCTACGAGACCGAGTACACTCTGCGTCTACAATACTCGATTATTGTACCATCGGCTTTTGTACTCGATTTCTCAATAGTCGATTTTATTGTTCGAGCGATCTACAACCAATCGAATATCAATCGTATTGTACAGAGCCTTTTGCAAAAAATCTGAGGGATTCCCCGATGGGTCGAATTGTGGGACTGGTCGAAATTTCCTTATAATACTCGGCTACTAAACTATCGAGTTTACTAGCAGTACTCGCCTTCTAAAGTATCGAGTACAGTAACCTAATACTCGATACCATTGGATTGTACTCGGTTTCCCCAAAACCGAGTTTACTGTCCGACCGATCTAAAACCAATCGTACAGCAATCGTTTTGTACAGACACTTTTGCAAAACTCGCAGGGATTCCTCGATGGGTCGAAACACTGGACTGATCGAATTGTTTTGAGGCTGTAGGAATACAAATTACTCGATATTACTAATATCGAGTTACTTATTGTACTCGATATTAGTAATATCGAGTTACTTATTGTACTCGATATATGTGAACCCGAGTAATGTTGGAAACCCAGCCTCACACAGTACTATACACGCTCTCTCTACATGTTTCTTTTCCTGTCATCTGCAGCTCAGTTCTCTATCTATGACATAATAACAAAGTTTATTACAATTTCCACAAAGCACCTGCACATTGCAATAACTGTCTCATAACAGTGACTGCTTCCATTACTACATTTTACATGCAACTGAAATGTTTGCTTCACCATAGTGAAATCTACTGTAGTACATAAAAGTAATCTTGTTAACAATGTTCATGGACCACATAAGTACATAACAAAAAGTACAGAACTTAGTTTCAGTTTCCAAGCAAAAAATGACCAATCCAACACTGTCTTTCCGTCGTGAAACCGAGTTACTGGTGTCGGTCAGGGGCTTCCTCCTGTGGTAGGGATCATCCTGGCTGTGCAGTGTACATCGGTTATCACCCATCCACTTTCGTTGCCGTACCTGCCGTACAGAACAGTTCAAATATGTTATGTACTGGACCTATATAAGTTATTAACAAGCAACATACCCACAACAACATATGTAAATACCAATTGCACTCAATTTGCCTATCCATGCATGAACACCAACGTACGTTTGTTTAATAACTATGATGATTTCTGTTGACAAAAGTTGTTACGAAATGGAAGTTTTACCTATGATGCAGCTCCACCAGTTGTTGACTCCGCATTTCGAGTAGGACATGTTCTACGGTTGTGCCCCTCTTGACGACACAACCCACATCTTGATTTTGGTCCATTCTCGATCCATAAGGAGCTCGGCAACTCCCTATCATTATCATCCTCGTCCATCTCATTGCGGATACGTGTGGACTTTGGCCGACCTTTCTTCCGAATCAATCGTGGGTTTGGCATCACAACTCGAGTTTCTTCTGCTTCCGGCCATTCTAATCTGTCTTTCAATGGTTGGAATACCGGTTCGTAGCTATGGTACCTATGACTCACGCTATAGCAAGGATCAATAAACTGCTGTGCATCATGGTTATACTTAGCACAAATTGCTATTACATGTGAACACGGGATCTTGATTGCTTCCCATTTCCCGCACGTGCATGTCATACTCCGAAGATCAACCCTATGCGTGTGTTGTCCACCCCCACCAGTCAGAGGATTACCCGATGTGTCAACTTGATATATCCGCGCTTGTGCGGACATCCGTGTCACCATATGGTCCTTTGCCTTTGCTTGATTTTTTTGAAAGATGTCCATGGCATACTTGCACCATTCTTGACCTGCTTCCAACTGTTCTAGAGTGAGATTACGACGAGCATCAAAGTACGAGTTCACTTTCAAGAAGGTGAACCTCACCATTGCCGTAATTGGCAAGCTGCGTGCACCTTTCAATACTCCATTAAAGCACTCTGATAGGTTGGTTGTCATGGCTCCGTATCGACGCCCTTCATCGTGTGCAAGTGTCCACTTCTGTTTGTTTTCAGATTCAAGGTACATGTGTGCAGCCGGCTTCACATTGCGAATTAATTCAAGTATGGCTTCAAACTTTCTGACTTGATTCGCACTTGCTGCCCTCCATACCAAGTTCTTCAACTCCGACATTTTCCATTTTGTGTTGACATTGCTGACTACATGGCGGAGGCAGTACCGATGATAGACCTTGGGAGGCTGCAACCAACTCATACTTGTGTCATCGAAGCAGGCTTTTATCCCTGAATGTCGGTCAGAGATGATGCAAAGATTGGCCCGGTCCGTAATATTGGTCAACCATGCCAAGAACCATCCCCATGTCTCCTTGCTCTCACTCTCAACAACGGCAAACGCAAGCGGATAAGCCTCGTTGTTAGCATCCGTTGCCATTGCTATCAACAGCTTCCCCTTGTACTTGCCATAGAGGTGCGTTGCATCGATGCTTATCACCGGCCGGCAATGCTTGAACCCTTCAATACATGGCCCAAAAGCCCAAAAGGCACAATTAAATGTGCAAGTTCCTACCACGTTACGGTTGTCGCACTTCAACTGTGTCACTGTGGTTGGATCAGCATCTTTTAACGCCGCCAGAAACCGAGGTAATGCTGCATATGACTCATCGAAATCCCCGTAGATGGCTGCAATCGCCTTCTGTTTTGCATCCCAAACCTTATAGTGAGATGCCCAATGGTCATGCTTCGCATGCAGAAGACTACGCAGGGTTGATATTGTTCTTGAAATATCTTCCCGCACGTATGACTCTAGTGTGATGGCAATGAACTTCGAATCCATCATCCTTCCATCATGATCCACCTGGAGTGACGAGCAAGTGTGGGGACCCTTACATGTTGTGATCTCCCAGAGCTTGTGCCTTTTGCTGTTGATAGCTCGAACTAACCATGGACATGCATCATTTACACATGTTACAATCAGTCTCTCAGGGTCTGACTTTAGGTACTTAAATTTCTTATTAAGCCCCACAGAGAACAAGGTTAACGCATGCTGAACCGCAGCTTTATTCAAGAATAGCATCCCCTTGCTTGGTTCATCCCCCGGCCTCCAACTCATCAAACCTGTTTCCAAGGAAGGTGATGGGTCATGAATGTTATCCCATGTGTTTGATGTGAACCAGGCGGGGTTGGGGTTTGGATTGGCAGAAGCATCCACATTGTTTTCAACTTGCAGTTCATCTACAAATTCCGGATTGTCCTCCGGCCCATCATTATCAATGAACTCCTCGTACACATCTCGAGTGTCATCCATTTCAATTGCCTCATCCAAGTGCGTTTCGATATCTTCATTTTGTTCAGTATACCCTCGATAACCATTTTCGTCATCCGTATGGGTAGACCCTAACACTTCGGCGGCTTCAATATTGTCCATAGCAACTGCATCATGTGGTCCAACCTTGTAGGGCAAAGACGTGTCGGCTGTAATTGAAGGGTACATGATGGTTACCGAAATTGAATCTTGCTCCCCCGCTGTACTAGCATACTGTGAACCCCGGTCGACATGACACCCAACAGTGGCAACAGTTACATACAAGTCAGAAGCTATGAATTGTGGAGCCCGCTTTATCACTCCCCACATTATGTCCACATCATGGTCGCATTGTAATGGAATTGCATTGTAGAAAACTTGGGTACCCACTAGTTGCTGAGGAGCTCGAAATACAATGGAGATGTCATGGGAATCCTTGTCTAACCCCAGAGTTGACATTATCTTCCGCTTCAGCTTTCTCATGTGTATCCCATGTTTCACTTCAATAAGTGCCTGCTGTAGGTTTGGACCTCGGTATGATAGCCCATGCGAATCATTAATATATGCCTCCCCGTTGTAGTAAATGTAGAAGTAATAAGGACTCATACCGGACCTGAACCACAAATAGTAATAGTTGTATCATGCTTCTAAAGGTAATATTATGAAACCATAGTATAACTATATATGCCCCCTACGTTTAGGTGTTCATGTAGCTAAGCGAAATGTGCTAAAAAACCCATCTTGTTTATCTAAAATAAATACTAACATAGCAAAAAGTATTGATGCTAAAAACATACTATGGAGTAATTGCATGATCAACTCCATCAAACACCTAAATGCGAAAATAGCAATTGGTTCGCACAATGTGTATTGTTCATCAAATGAGAATTATGAAGCATTGCAAAATTATGACTCCTGCATTGTTATGTTCAGATACCCCCATTGAAGACCCACAACAGTCACAAAATATGTGTTGTCTTAAATACTAAACCACAATTCCATGTTCAGATAACCCCTCCCACATCAATGACAGAATCAGTGTTATTTGAAATTCTGAATGTCATGCACTATTATGTTCAGATAGACCAATTAATTGAAGTCTCGTAACATTCAGTGGGTTTGTGTTGTTATAAGTGGTTAGCAATGGTTACCTATCAGTTGAGATGTTGACCACAACAATCAAACAATGACTGTTATTTGAAATTATGAATGCCATGCACTAGTATGTTTAGATAGACCAACTAATTGCCGTATCATACCAATCAGTGGCTTTGTGTTGTTATAAATAGTTAGCAATGGTTACCTATCAGCTGAGATGTTGACAGACTGAAGAAGACAAGGACGTTATGAGGAATAAGTGAATTTGGTGAAGCAGCTCAGTTGGAGTTAAGTGAAGCGGTGGACGTTGACCCAACGGTGGAAGGCGCAGACTGGTCCACGTTCAGAAGCATGACGAAGTAATGCCAGAGCGACGTGGTCCCAGAAGGTGGGGGAGGAAGTGACAAAATCTACAATAGTACTCGATTTTAGTACAAGCGATTTTTATAAATCGCTTATGTAGAGACCGAGTATTATTAAGGCGTCGTACGTTTGGCAGGAGATCTACCACATTACTCGATTTTACTGTAAGCGATTTATATAACTCGGTAATTTTGAAACCGAGTATTATTAAGGCGTCGTACATATGCCAGAAGAAATCGGTTATAGAGATATCGAGTATTATTTACTCCACCAATAAATGGTTGGGAAATATTTATACGTACTCGTCTTTATGGAAATCGAATTATCCCTGACTTACTCGATTTAGTAATAGTCGAGTATTACACGCTTTCATATAAAAACACTGCTTCCTCTCATTCTGGTTGAGGGTCATGAGGAATCAGTCAAGGATGGAGAAGACAAGCCTCCTTTGCTTCTAAAGGTAACGTGCCAACATGTGTTATTGTTTTAATTGTACAAGCATTTACTATTATATAATTATTATAGATTATGTAATTGTTTGTCAGATCTTGGAATAATCGACGTGCATGTTAGTTGCTGTAATCTAGTAGCACCTGTTGGTAGAGCGACATGGTACATGTTTTACCTGCTCAAATTCAAAACTTGGTAAATTCTAACTCCAGCACAGCTCATGCGGTCTTAACATACAATGCTATTGTGTTCCTCTTTTAGGGTGGCAAATACTATGTTGTTTTTGTTGGGCGTGCGCCTGGCATATACGACAATTGGGCCGAAGCAAGTAGACAAGTTCATAAGTTCGCAAATGCCGAACACAGGTCATACAAAGATCGACGAGAAGCAGAATCTGCATACATGGAGTTCATGCAACGTAATGGTAGGAATGTGCAGTATGCTGCTTCCCCATCGTGTACATCTCCTACCATGTCGACATCAAGCCCAGGGGGGACGTCTCAAAGCGAAGAAACAAACTATTGCGATGGAGACGTTAGAAACAGATTGTTGAGGTATCAGTTAGATGTTGCGATTGAGGAGCGTGACCATGCAAGGAGGATTGCAACCTTGAGTACTAACATGCTGAGTGAAGTGGTAGCCCATGTTATGGGAGATGATGAAGTTCATGATTCGACACAACAAGGAAGCGCGAAATGAAGGCGAAACCATGGCTTATGAGATTGGCTGTAGAAGTTGTTGAATAGCTTGTTAGTTTCTCTAAGCACAAAGTAAAATTTGGAATGTGTATCGACTTTAATTGCCTGTACTAATTGTTAACAGTACCGATATTGCAACAATATTAATTGTGCTTGGCTTTGGGTTGCATATAAGTACGTTGTCTATATTTTTGTGCGTAGAGAAAATAAAAAACACTTGTTCTGAAGAAGTTGCGAAAATAATAGGCAATTTGAGAAGGCATAACGCTTACAAGCCATGTCGGAAAAACATATTTTTACGGCCTATACACTGGGTTATCTTCCTTTTTTTCTTTTGCCTTTTTGCGTTTCTATTTTTTTTCCTATTCTTTTTCTCATGAGCATCTTCACGTGTGTAGTAGATACATGGGTGTGTTCAAATTTATAAATAGGCCCTTATCACATGAGCTATTTTTTAAAATAATTATATATATATATATATATATATATATATATATATATATATATATATGGGTAGAAACCATCGTATCACATAAAGCCAATAAACCATTTTAAAAAACTTTTATGAAAAAAGTAAATAAATTTGTTTCCAACTTTTTAAAATTCTCATAAACAATTTCCTATAATAAATAAGGAATGTATAATTTTAAGAAATCTATTCAATGGACCTAAATAAATAATAGCTAAGTACATGAATTTTATTGTGGGAAGTCATTAATGGATAATTAAAAAATTGCTAACTTTTAATCCAAGTTTTTCAATTTCTCATAAAACGTTTATTAAAATATATTAGTAATATATATATTAGTAATATATAACTTTAGGACATACATTAACTAGACCCAAATAAATAATAACTAAGTACATGAATATTTTGGTGGCAAATCATTAATGGACAATGGAATGAGGTGGCTTCCTCACCCGCCAAGAAATATGAATGCTATGGTAGGATTGAGTGTGAGCTTGGTCTCAATCTCGATAAGAAGACGTTCATATAAGTCGTTTGTAAATAAATCAAACTATTCATATATACATCGTAAGATTGACTTGACAAAAGTGTTACACATTTATCAACGGTTAATACACGTCGAAATAAGTATGTTCTTTAAAAAAAAAAAAATAATCCGTTGGATGCACTCTTTCACTTTAATCAAATTGTAATAATCGGATTCAAAATATAAATGTACACAACATTGTGCAATTCGAAATTGATTTTGCCCTGCCTAACAACTACATTTATAACACAATTAAGCAACTTGTAAAAATTACTCCCTATAGATCCTAGGCATAAAGCCGAAATTCCCCCCCAACCAAACTAGTAGAACAAGACCTGAGACACCACACACCAGCCACATGTACATTCATGTAATTACCTTATCCATTGTAATTGATAAGGAATTCTCTCCTCTCCATTACAGCACAGTACACACAGAAGCCGTGGCCTTTTTTTTTGCACTTGTTTAGAGCTTTGCCTCAGCAGTAGTCATTACTTTACTGGCTGCAATCTTCAAACTGTCATCTTTCTTCCTCAGTGCTTCATTTAAAACAATGACTATTATTAGATACATGCATGTCATCAAATCATTCAAATGAGGATACACATGAACAGAGATTATCACTTTTCAACTTTCCATGCACAGAACATGACCAAATTACATGCCATTTCTCAATTAGCTACTGAACATGATGAACCTGGATCTCACCTGATTGGAAATCTGTAGATTACCATCATCCTGAACTTCTTCCATCACCACATCTGAAGTTGCTTTCTACAATATAAAAAAATTTCAACATTTTAGGTTAACAAGAAAACTGTACACAATAAAATTATGTCAAGATTTGATAACAAAGTTTGGAAATAACCTGTACCATCGAGGGATCTGATTCATGCAGAAGTTTCCAATCGAGTGCTTCTAGCAACTGCAAAATTACTCACAAGACATGCATTTAATTTCGGAAAGTAAGTTGGCCATAGACACTGAAAAAAAAACATAGGAAATTTAAGCAACTGGTTTACCTTGTTTTGTAACACCCCAAGCTGTTCTTTCATCATCTCCCTTTCTCCTTCCTCATAGAATGACTTTAATCTGTAGGTTAAAGTATGAATAAGTAACAGAAGTACAAAGTCTTAAAATTTTAAATTACTTTTGGATAAAAAGATGTGACTGAATAGCTGCTGTGTGAGTAGCTGCTGTGTGACTGCTTGCACAGTAAGTGTATTCCATGACTCGGGCCAGAATCTCCTTACCAATACTTGGGTTCTGCACTTCTCCTTTGAAAACATGCTGGTTTCTATTTGTCCAGATCATCCATAAAGCAAACAAAAACACTTGAAACCATGGCACCTGACCTGACCTCTGATTCGGCTTTGCATTGGAATTTGAGTACAACCACTCCTCAAGGTTCTCAGCAAAAAACTCCGAGTCCGAGGGCAGCAGACCAAGTTGGTACCAAATAGCTTTAGCCGAGGGGCAGTCCCTCAAGGCATGGATTATACTTTCAGGATCATTATGACAGATGGGGCAAGAATTATCTATAGCCATACCTCTTGCCGAGAGGCACTCCCTGACACCAATGCTGTGATGCATGCATTGCCAAACAAAAACCTGAATTCTTGGCAATGTTTTGAGCTTCCAAATCCACCTCCCACTAAACGGCACATCCAAATTAGGCTCTAATGTTAGAGAATACGCTGATTTTAAGTCAAAATATCCTTTAGACGAAAGCTTCCAGGCCATTTTATCTTCTGTTGTCGCTGCTAAGGGTATGGGTGTGGCTCTAATGTTAGAGAATATGCTGATAGCAATATATGCTTTAACACATTTTTTAAGTGTTAAATTTGAAGAATTGTTATGAGATTGATTATAGAGATTTCCTTCCAATTTCAACTTCCTCTAATATAAGTAACACGAACAGTTTGCGTAGTTCTTCAATTTTTACATTTTTATCAACGCGTTAAAAGAAATTTCTGCAGAACTCAGAGAAAAGGTAAAGGATATTCTAAATGAAAGCTGCTTTCCCTCACTAATAAAATACTGCAATCCCTCCCCTTCTGTTACCTACTCTACTTTTACTCATCTCTTCGGTATACCTCAATACAAGACAAACACAGGAAAGGATATTCAATCAAAAACCGGGCGATAGCCCTATTCTCTCTCAATTGCCTATCTTTTATAGATGAGGGGGAGTACCTTAGCAGTAGCTTCCAACACTTAAGATGTACCTCCTCAAGTGCCAGATATGAATGTTTTATGAATTTCATACGGGACTACTTACTTACCTAAAGTTCACTTCTGACTTACCAAATAAATTTACTGAAGGAACTGACCTAAGCATAGCTCTCTCTCTCAAATACAAATGCCAAGAAAGAGATTCCTTGGATAAGTGGAAAAATGCCTTTCATTTATCTTTTAACGCGTTTGTCCTACGTATAGTATCAGGCCTCCGGCCTATCGAAATTCATGTTTTTATTAACCAACAACACATGCACTTTGTTGGAACTAAAAAAAGGTTATTCAATCCACTAGTGCAACTGAAAGCGCACCTACTGTTACTAGAACTCTAGTCCCTCTCAGGTACAGTTTCGATCTCGAACTAACTTACTTTACTTAATAGAAATAACATGTTGAATGGAACAAACAGATTGAAGCTGCATAAAAATAAAAACAAACCTTCTAATTCCTTCCTTTAGCTGCAGATTTTCCATAGCAACTCTTGTCACTTCTTGGTTCCGAGCAACCTGACCTCGAAGGACCTCAATTTCCTTCCAATGTTCCTCCTTTGCTTTCAGTAAGTGTGTCTCAGCTACAATCTTTCCAGAGGCGACTGCTTCTAGCCTTTTTATTGCAGCTGCTCGAAAACGTAGCCCCATCTTTAAAACTTTTATCTAATTTTCTCTTTGTTTGACCTAATTCACCCCACAACATTAAAACGTTTATTAAAAAAAAAAAGCATTTTAAAATGATTTCAAAATCACAGAAAATCAGGTTATTATATAAAATAAAAGTAGTAAGAAAAGCAGCATTGTCAAAGGCAAGGCAGGGCACCTCTGAAGCCTTGATGCAAGACATGCCTTTAGTGACACGGTCACCTTTAGCACTTAGGCAAGCACCTTGCATAAATTTCCAGGCACTTAAGCTGAGTGTCTTTCTAAAAGTTCCATTATTTTAAAGATAGACCAAATAATTCCTAGGGAAAGGGCTTCTTAACCTTCAGTAAAGGATGAGTTTTTCATTAGCAAAGGTACTAAAATCAATATTCTTCAGTTTCTTTGGTGGGTCCTAACAGATAAGAAAATGGCCAAAAAGGGTAACACCAATTGGGAAAAACAGTAGAGCACATGTTTGCAAAAAAAAAAAAAAATTACTAAAATATTCCAGTGCATATAATTTGTGTTCATAATATGTATACTAACTATGCTCACTCAACCGAGTACCCCTTTTGGCTCTTCCTGACTCGGGCTTAAAAGGATTTCGATAACATACAAAAGTAACACAATTTATGAAGGACTTCAACAGCCATTATATCAAATATAAAGTTGTGACGTCTTTTATGAATGCAGAAGCTGTTTCTCGCATAGTTAACCATACACAACCTAATCAACCTATTACATTGTGCAAATATTTATAGTAATGACTAATGAGCAGCTATAAATCCATTAAAAAGGTCAAGAATAAGACAGTTTTTCAGACATACTAACTGCACAGCTGCCTCATTTTCAGCGGTCAATGCGTCTAACGCAAGTCTTTATCCGTCACCCTCCAGAAAGCCCCAACAAGGGCAACTTCATAATCTTTTTTCTGAGAAAACAATGTAACTCATTATATCAACAATTACAAGCCAAAAGATTTCTTAACCTAAAGAAATAATAGTTTATACCTGAGACATCCTTTTACTAGAGGCAAGTGGACTAAATGATCCATGTAATCCTTCCCATGTAAAGGATCCTGGAGAACCAGGAAAGCCTAATGTTGAAGTATCATTGTCCTGATTTTCACCCTCACTTGCTAACCCCCGTAGTCGAGATACTTCTCTCTAAAAATAATACAGATGACACACATAAGAATTATGACAAATCACCAGAAAAGCTATAAGATATACATCTAACTAGTCTTATGAATCACTGGTCTAGTAACACTGATAAAGAGAACAATATCCAATAGATGACTATCAATTAGTGTAATGAGTGTGGGAGAGGAGAGTGAATTTTATTACTTGATCTAAATATACAAGTGATATTAATTTTATAAGTATAATAAAGGTTCTGTTAAGCCTACTAGTAAAGTCTTCATGGAGTCATACTGTCATCAGAAGAGAAAGGTACGAATTCATGCATAATGAGAGAGCTAACCCGATTATTTTTTATTGATGCATGCACATAGTGGCTCTTGAACTAAACATCTCACCCTCTGCCTTACTGTTATCCTTGGGGTCTGTTTCCATGTTAATAGTAATGTCCTATGTAAAACTGTGATTAGTTGTCGTATTCGAGTAATATATTGTAAACCTTGGATTTTCTGGCCCTTTATAAGGTGAAAAATGGTTCTACATTGCAGTCTATAGAGCAGATGTAATACTGAAAAAGTGCATAGCAACAATTGAATCTGAAAATTACCTATTTCTCCGCTCATTTGCTCTGCTATGCATCTGTGTGTGTGTTTCTGCAGAAAATGAACTTCTATTTTTCACTCTTTTTAAGTTGACAGACTACTTCAGCAAGGCGCTTTGAAGTAGTCTGTCAAATCCATAAAACAACCAATACAAGTTTCCATAAAAACTATGAACCAATGAAACAAACATCTAAACTCCTATTAATTTTCTGCTCATACGAAGATGAAAATTACCTCCAAAGAAGAAAAACAAATAACATTAAACAAAGAAACAGTCAGTTGGCATTTAACCAAATCGCCTCCCCTTACTACCAAAACTTCGAGGTCAGCACTGAATCCTCTGCAGACTAATCAGGGCTACTCACAGTTTTATATTTGGCATTCAACCACAAGCCCACAAAAAATCAGTGAAAGCACCAACTTTTGTTCCTAAGCACATAAAATAAATTGCATACTCTTCAAGGTTAATTAAAAAGAGGACTTTCTCAGCACCAAAGACCAAACCACACTCTACAACAGCATAGATAGTAGTAGGATTCAATCATATACTTAAGTGCAAGCATTCACATAGAAAGAGGCTAACTTGTTTCTTTCACTAATCCTATCCGGCCATCCATCCATCCATCCATCCAGGACTAAACCACCATAGAAAAAACACATAAACACGCGTTTATTTTAATCAAATTACCAAGCATTTGATAGTGATTTATACTTTACCCGGAAAATGTAAAAGCTGTACAAACCCAATTTTATACCTATAGCTGAGCCTTTTGCCATAAAAATTGAGCAGTAGAGCTCAAATTTTTATACAAATAAAAACCAATAATAAGAGACAAGTGAACAAAAATTGTTAGAAATTGGCAATAACAGAAAAACCTTCACAGACTGAATGGAACAAAGGAAAATTTGATTTAAAATTAAAAAAAAAAAACAAAAAAACATAAAAATTACATAACCAATGAAAGATTCAAATTCTGAACTGCAAAATGGATTGGCATCACGATTTTTATATAAATTTGTTTTGTTTGGTTTTTATATTTCCTCAAATTCTGAATTTCCAAATTACATTAACACCAAAAACAATAAACGAATAACTTCTATATCATTGTTGAAGTCTTCTTCCCAAATGAAGGTACTAAAAAAGCAGAATCAAGCAGTACCTGATGAGCAAGACTCAATTTCAAATTGAACTAGAAACGTATTTTCATTATCATTGGTCAAGAAAGTAAACTTCAATGGGGTAAAATGCTTTTCAGCCATTTTTTGTGATAATTAAGAGTAAGTAAACAATAATGCCACATTTGTAGTTTACTTATACAGGCTGTATAAAATCGAATTTAAGAGTTGAAATTCTTAACCCACCACAACACCTACTCACCTAGTACAAATTCTGCCACCCCCATAAATACACCTCATCCTATTCTGAATTGGTCCTTAAAACCCTTCTAAACACCTACTAAAAACCATCTTCAACATAGCCAAAAAAAAGTTTGAATTGGTGGTTCTTGTTGTTAATTCCGAACAAAGTAAGAAAGAATCATAAGCCAAACCAGTGTTGATTCGAATTTTACCCCCATACGCTCCACATCATGCCGAGCTTCAGCGATCTTTTCGTTTCCGCACTGCTGCCTTGGCAGGTCTCATCTTACCTGAAATTGAAAGCAGAGCACATTACTTGAATGCACACATTCCCTGAGAGCCAAAATAGAGTTTAAACGGAGGGATAGACCATGTTTTGTACTGTGTACGTGTATGTGTCTTCTTATTAATATTTTTATCCGAGTTTAATTACTGTTTTCCAATAAAAGTACTTTGTACAGACCAAAATTTCTGACTAAATAACCATATACACAACCGTATTCATTCACAATTATTTCACAGTTATTGGCAATATTATATGCAACTACGACAATTGGCAAATGTATTTCAACTATTAGGTGGGGGTTAATGCAACATTTGGTGGGATGGAAGTCTACATGAAGACAATATCCAACTGCGCTATATGTACATGTACATTGGGTCATCATCTTCCCATTCACATTAAATGCATTCACTGGTTCTGCTTCTCATATTATTATTTAATTAAATAACTTTGGAGGAAGGTAGCAGGGGAATGCATGGTATTTACCGTCACCAGTCCCGCAACCAGGGGGATGTATGTCAGTGCGGAGTGATCTTCGCAACCCATGGACCGGCTCAATATTTTCACTCTGTATTTGTTCAATCTGTCCAGCCGGCTCATCGGGGTTTGGAAGTGAAGGTTCCTGGGTGGGCTCAGCTTGAACGACAGGTGGGGTCGGTACAGCAGGGGTCGGTACAAACATACAGCCACCCTCATGAGCAGAGCCGCTGACCAATGGGGGAGACAGCGGACTGATCTGTGCAGCTGGCTCATCGGGGTTTGGAAATGAAGCTTCCTGGGTGGGCTCAGCCTGAACTACAGGTGGGGGCGGTAGACCAGGGGTGGGTACAAATATACAGCCACCCTCATGAGCAGAGCCGCTGAACAATGGGGGAGAAAGCGGAGTGGGTAGTGGGGATCGAGGGCGAGCCTGAGCATGGGATGTGTGTTCTGCACTATCGTCATGGCCAACAGGATGGGATGCCTGGGCAGTGGCGTCAGACGTGCATCGCGATGAACCGGCGCCATCCATGTACGTGTCCCAATCGGCCTCCAACGCCTCATCATCTGTACAAAGACAAGTGTAGTTATTAAGATAACAACGAGGAATTGAGTCAATGAATAAACATCATATGTGTCAATCGTTTCAATTTTGGTAATAGAGTGGAGTTTGAGCCATTCAAATTTGTGAAATCATAAGAATAGGGTATCGTGTGTGGCTGTGATGAAAATGTACTTCGCTACTATAATACGTCCTCTAAATAAATTACAACTTAAAGTACTAGAATTGGAAGTCAATAAGAATTGGAGGTGTTACCGTATTTCACTTACCCAAGTCATCGATGTGAATATCAGGACCACCTCCACGACCTCCACGGCCTCCACTACGTCCACGCCCTCTAGACCCACCACCTCGCCCACCACGGCTTGTGGCCTGTGTGCTCGCCTCACTCGCCATGGCACGCACATTATCCAATGCAACTCGGTTCAACTCCCCAACAAGATCCAGCGTCTTCGTCAGCTGGGTGTACATTGCAGAACCTGGTTGGCATTGCAATAGCATTTCCACATTGGACTCAACCTACGAAATAAAGGATTCGCATTAAAACTTTTCTGCTGCCTTTAAACATTGACATAGTATAAACATTTCAGGTCAAATCGTATGATATGTGAGTATATATCTTGGCAAATTCAGGTCTGATGTGGACACAGATTCTGCATGATGAGCTTATTCATATATATATGAACATTGAAATGGCATGCCTGGTGGCAACAAATGAAATGTAAAAACCCAATGAATGTCAAACCATTGAATCAATGGCACCACGAAACTTAACATTGATAATGCTCTTTGCAACACACGTATAATATCAATCCATAAAAGAAGCATTGAATGATTGCCTTACCAGGATTTCCCAATACGCCGACTCTCGCGTAATGTACCGTCTGGTCGACCTTCGGTACTCAGCCATGTAAGCAACAAGGTACGTCGTGTCCCCATCCAAAGTGGGTGCGTTGGCAACACGTTCCCCTCTATGGGCCCATCGGTCAATGTAGATAGCATGTTGTTGCACCCAATCCGTCTCTAGTTTACCTTGGAGGGAGATTTTGTGCAGTTCAATTGAGGTATCCACTAGACCCGGTGGTGCTTGCTTCATCCCAAATTGACGAAAGACACGTTCGGGATGATGATCCTCTACTATCCAAAAATAGATCAACGGCACTGTGGCCCTCCATATATGTCGGCCAGCAGTGCAATATGGGGGCAGTGAGTCTAGGACATCCCTATACGGCTCCCAAACAACCTGAATAATTGTTCAACAAAAAAACAAATAAAATACGTACTTATTTGTGGCAATCCTCAATTTGAGAAAAAATGTAAAAGACCATTGAACAATCACTTCACTACAAATCCTAAGTAATTATTGACCCTCTTATTGGATTTTACATGCTCAGATGCACCCGAATACTATTGGTTGCACTAGCTGAAACTGAGGGAGAAATTTGAAGGGTTCACAACTAAATATGCATGGAATAAAAACCACAAACATCAATTCAATAGAAGGCCAATCAAGGGACTATATATTGACTGCCCACAGTTGTGAAATGATTGTAACTAATTCCTTGTATATATATGGTCTACTTGACCAACGTTACATTATTAACTATACACATGCAGTAGTTGACAACCCACCGGGTGAAACAAGAAAACTAGGGAGAATAATATTGTCGTGACATGAAGCGGTACAATACCTGGTGTGCCCGCATGCTCGACAATGACGCACGATACGCAGCTAGCACATGTGTGGCATGCTCTGTCGTGCTCTTCGGCCCCTTCCATCTAGTAAACATACAATTGTGTTAAATGGTCATTAGTTGATATCAAACAACCATGTTGTCATAACAGTAAAATGCTTACCAACAATGAAGCCAGTAATTAGCTAAAGTGCTTACCAACAATGAAACCAGTAAGTAGCTTTTACTTTTTCATTGGAAAAAACTTATTACAAATAAGGAAATGTGGTTTGTTTTTTTCCCTCCATACAACAGTCATGAAGCACAAAAACGATTTATCAATTTCAGTTTGCATTTGAAATTCTTTGTTTTTGTAATTGGTATCATATATCAAGTTTTGTTTATTTATTTTTTATTTTATTATTATTAAATTACTGCTGAGATAAATCGATTCTTCAATCTTGGCATTCCTTTATCAATATATAATCTGTGTGTGTGTGTGTGTGTGTGTGTGTGTGTGAGAAAGCTATACTTTTTATACTGTGGTCAGTTTCTTGTTGTGCTGGAATTCTGATTAATGTTAGGCCAATTATCACCATAGATTGCCTAAACTGTAAAGAACCACCGGGTTTCTATAATTGTGATATTCTTATTATTGTTATTGTTAGATCATCTATATGAAGGTCAGTTGCTAAAAGTAGGTGCCATATTTATTTTGGCCCAAGGAACTCTAACCCAAATGACACCTCCTTCCCTTGTAAGATCATGGTGGAGGGTAAGTTTGTGGGTTTAAGACCCGCTGAGTGTGTGTGTTAATAACTAGTCAATAACAGTACAAGGAGAATTATGCTCAGGTTGCATAGTGTGCTTAGAATATGGTTCATCTCAGTTCATAATTTGCACACACGAGTGGTTGGATAAAGTTATTGGCATTAGCCTTAGTGGGAACCATTGCAAATTAAGGGAAAAAAGCATATTGTATATCTATTTGCTTACTTGGTTACAGTCAAAATGTAAATGGGTGATCAGAGCATAAATGGGTGATTTCTACGATTTTAATACGACCTTCAAACCACTCCGATAGGTATGTGTGATTCTTTTTGTATCTACTGATTATATGCCAATTTTTATACGAGAGAGAGGGAGAGAATGAATAGATACCAATATTTTCTCTTCAACTTCCACATCTTAGTACTAGTATTAAATTTGTATATAAAAGAAAGTACTCGTATTATATTAAAAATTATAATATATGTTTCACAAAATGGATTTATTATTAAATTCAACTATGGAGACATGCAAGCTGAATGACAAATTCCATGCCAATTGAATCAAACTAATCAAATAACGTACCGACAAGCGAGGGGACCTGCATCCATCGGCGGTTGTGGTGGCCTCGTAACAGGGCATATCAATGGAAACCTTGAATACGCCCACAGCTGCACCAACATCAGCGCACCTCCAATCTGCATCGCCGTCCTCTCCGATGCCTTGCATAGGTGCCTGTACAACCAGGCTAATGCTCCACTTCCCCAACTGTACCTCTTTGCGTTGCTGATCGGGTTCAGGAACAGTAGAGGCCTCACCGACACCCGATCTGCCGACTTGTCCATAAATAAAATGGACCCCAACAGCACGAGTATGTGATATCGTGCGTACTGCTGCACTGCCTCGTCAGTAGCATCCACAGCGAGGGGGGCTCTAAACTGTTCATTCAGCCAGCTGACTCTTACCCTCGCCCCGGCAAGGATAGACTTGTTTTCATGGGGATGCGGTATTGGGTCTGGAGGAAGACGACCCAATAAATCACGACACAATGCAGGCCAATCCCCCTTGGCACTCCCAGTTATGGGCAACCCATCAACAGGTACCCCTAGCATCACCTCAATGTCTTGTAAGGTGATACCCATCTCCCCATGCGGTAAGTGAAATGTATGCGTCTCCGGACGCCAACGCTCAACCAATGCTGTGATCAATGCGTGATCAACTTCCATGTTTGGAACCTTTGATAATCCTTCAAAACCTGCCTCAGCTATGTAATGGCCAATCCGTGGGCCTAGCCCATGCCGGGGTAACTCCCAAGATCGGCGTCTACACTTTAGCACGCCTGGCACTACCTGCACACAAAAGAGCGTTGTCTTAGGATAGCGCACATGAAATAACTATAACAATGGTACATAATAATAATATGCAAGACACAGTTTGCGAACTGGTTAATTATAATCAATTTTGCAATATGTTAATTACAATGTTAACTGCTTATTCACTCTACCTCAATAGTAGATAGGATCAATTCAAGATCAATGACATTGTTTAAAATTAGCAATAACGTCATGGGCATTATGTTTTGCAATGAATAAACACAGTGCTTTAGTATGTCAAATGGAGTATAATAGGAATTAGAATTCAAAAGTCAGTTGTCTTATGTTATGTGTAGCCACAGGGGGTTTGTGTGCGCACCTTTGGGAAAATAAAGATATCGGATTTTAATTGATTACTATAACTTTTAAATGAGATCTACTAACTTTGAATATACCTTTTCATTGTTTAATATTTTTTGTAGTATTACTAGTTTCAATTTATCTGGAAATAAGACTAGGTGCTGTTGATGAAAGAGTGTTTTTAAATTCACGCTTATTTATGCTTCGTACCATTTTCTCTTTTGATTAAATAAACTGCCTACCCCAAAACAAACATGATACCATTTCGAACATCTATTTACAAATAATCAAAGAGCCCTACAAAAAGAAAATGAAATGATTTCGACACATCCGAAGTTCTATACAAGTACGTACCTGACCGACAGGTGTCTCCCACAGTGCCGTGGATCGATGCACCGGCTGCCGCGTCAACTGTGCACCATTTGCGGGTCCAGGTTCCATACTTTGCAGCTGCTGCATATCTGACACGTATGCATTCATGTTAATATACCACCGTTGACCACAAGCAGACGTTAACAAAGTTCGCTACACTTGCGATTATTAACGTTACATTTTACTATGAAAGTATCAAAACAACTATGAAAGTATAAGTTAACCTTATTACATTTTTACTATGAAAGTATCAAAACAACTAACAAACCAACTAAAATGCAGCTTTCGGCACAAAACAACATTTGAAAAGACAAGGATATTTAAAAAATTACAAAATCATGCGCACGTAAAGCATTCACACTTTTATTTTTTATTTTTTCAGTTTTGGTCCCAAGGGAAAGGGGAAAATGAGGGACCCCTTTCATACAACATATTCCATATACTTTATTCGATATACTTTGTTCGATATTTAGAGAAAAATCTGAATACAGATAAATCTAACAGCCAAATAGCAATCGCAGCCAAGAGTCTTCATTCGATCTAATTTGTTCCAAGTTTTTACAATTTTCTCTATTCTATAGTTGGCTATACTGTCTGTTTTGTAGTGTAGTAGCCTAACGTGAATGCCAGGTTTTGAAATACATTGGAGTCGATAAAGTTTTACAAACATATTCCATATATCAAAAAAATTAGAGATTCTAGTACTAGCAAAAAACCATAACATAAAACAGAACTAGGAACAAATCCTTCTTAAATATATTATGAAATTCATGAGTCCAACTAATAGAGTAGGATTACAATAATTCTATGAAAACTAAAAAATTAAGCACAGGATAATCACATCACCTCACCAATGGATAAACACATTCTATGATTTAAATCCAATGTAGAGTTTTACAATATGTATAAATTAGGTCTGTTCCAAGGGGGAAAAGAAGCTTAGGTAAGAGTCTAGTTCCAGACTTATGATTACAACTCAATATCTCTGTAAACATGTTAAAAAGTCCTATTTCAGCTTTTGCACATATGTTCCCAACCAGCAAATTTCTTACACATGCAACCACATAAGTCTAATATGTATTCATTCACTGAAAGTATGGCAGAGAAGCACAATTTAAACAATTGACATTAAATTTTCCAATAATTTTCAGCCCAAGTTCTATTCATTGGGAGAATCGGGTAAGCATTATTAGAGTAAGGACAACAATTCAACATCTGAAACCCCCATGAATTACAATCACAAACACCTTTTGAGGATGAATAATACAAAAATTCCGTTCACAAGTCAGTATAATTCATCAAAACCTGACTGAAATGACAGTACATATACAGGTCATTAAAAAACAATTTTCCCTAATAATGAACACCATTGTCATGCCAAATGAACACCCGTACCCAAAACCCAGTTCAAAACCAAACCCAGCAAAGCTAAAACAGCAACAATAATAATGAATAGAGATAACTCTAACAGAGAAAAACTTAATAAGCCACACCCACACTCAAAGCAGAGTACATGCACAACCAAAACATAACTCAGATTCAATGCAAAGGGAAAACAAAATTGAACTCGGCAATTACAAATTACCTTAAAATGCTTCTAATCCTTTAACTCTGAAGATGGATTGGGTTCAGCTTCGCCGATGGTGAGGGTTATGGTGAGAGTGAAAGGTGTGGGTTTGGGTTGACGTGCGGAACGGGTATACTGAATGCTTTGGTTTGGATACGGGTACAAACAAGTGAACTTGAAGATGACGATGTGTTGAACTGAGGGTGGCTACTGATCGGACTGAGGAAGGAGGGAGACACAGTGTTTGGGAGACGGACTGAGGAAGGAGGAAGACAAAACTGTTTGGGAGACGTTACATTCAAAATGGGACTAAATTCTGCATATAACTCGATTTGTGAAATGCCGAGTTATAAACAGTTACGCGGGAATATTTTATTGCCCAAAATCCACGCTGGGTGGCCAGCGTGGCAAGAACCTGCACATAACTCGGCTCTGGAATAATCGAGTATTTAAGTAACTCGCTACTAGAAAGATCGAGTATTAAAACAGGGGCACGCCCCTATATAGTTTCGAAACAGGGTCATAAGGCCAATTATTTTGCCCAAGAAGGGCAAAAGGCCAGAATGTCCCAGGAAGGACTACCTATGGTACAGTAAGGAGAGAGATTATCCGCTCAGCTTTATGTATGTATTAAATAATCTGTCTTAAATTAAAAATACATATATTCATTATTTATTTTAAAAAAAAAAGCTTTTTTTTTTATTTATAAAAAATCAAAGTGAATTTTTATAAATAAAAATTGACCAATTTGATAAATTGAATCCACTTACAAGTTTCTTAGGCAGTGCAATAATTCAACTAATAAGCCGGCCATTTCAATTTGATTGAAATAATAATTCATTTTAGGGATGAATCAAATAAAAGTTTATACTAGTTTATGGTTCACTTAGTTGATCAGGTGATTCAGTGTGGTTTTAAAAGTTTATGAAAACATCCCAATGAAAAGAAAGCACCTAGCCCAATTTATTTAGCTAACTTATTTGTTGTCAATTTATTTACTCAAAGGTGAGATAAAAAGTAATTTTAAACAAATAACTCAAAACAAATAATTAAAAAAAAAAAAAAAAACCCTTATATAATTAAAGTCTCTTTTGTTTCACTTATAAGCAAATAAGTTCAACCAAAAAAATAAGTTTATTTTGCTCCTTTTTCTCTGTCGCTAAGAAGGTTTCTCTAGGACTCCAGAAAAACCTCCCTTAGGCTGTAGAATTTGTTGTTCCTTGTGTGAGGATTCTTTGTAACTCAAGCAAATTCCTTTTGCTTGGAGGAGGGTAGACGATAGTTTTTTTTCTTTTTTCTTGGGGCCTAGGAAACACGAGAGTTGAGGGTGTTAGCAAAATGGAAAACCTGACAGAGCATTGGCAAAGAATGTCGTTGAGTGCTAAGGAAGGCGAAGAGTTGGGTTTGGACGACGAACTCTCAACCAAAAACTTCACCATGGCAGCGAAGTTCCTTACCAAGAAGGCCTTAAACATCGAGGTGGTAACGAGAACTTTCAGTCCTTTTGGGGATCCGTGAAGGGTTTCGAGGTTCGGAGAATCACTGACCACGTTTTGTTGTTTACCTTTGAAAAGAAAGAAGAGGTGGAGAGGATAATGAGCAATGCCCCTTAGAGCTTTGACAAACACCTTGTCATACTACAATGGTACGACAAGGAAGTTCCTCTCCGGGCACTTGAGTTCAATAAAATTCTGATATGGGTTCAAATTCATGATGTCCCGGTAAGATTTATGAATAAAACTGTGGTGGCTAAACTCTGTGAAGTAGTGGGGACGGTCTGTAAAAATACTGATGAGGAAGAGATAGATGCGGGAAGTTTTTTGCGGTTGAAGGTGGTCATTAATATAAACATTTCACTATGTAGGGCGCAGCGAATCTCATTGTCTCACTAAGAGTAGAGTTGGGTGTCTTTCAAATATGAAAGACTGCCAAATATCTGCTACTGGTGTGGATGCTTGAACCATGTGGATAGAGATTGTGATTTATGGATTAAGAGTGAAGGGAACCTGCCAAAGGAAAGTCAAGTGTACGGGGCATGGATTCGTGAAGGGGAAAAGTTTAGTACTCAAAGTCTCGAGCTTCTATGATACTAAAAAATCTCTTCAAAAACAGGCAGTTGATGGTGGGCGTGAGGCGGTTCCGCTAGTGGACCTGGTCGATAACCAACCTATCTCGGTAGAGGTTGTGCAAACCGAGAAAGCAGCGGAACCTCAGGAAGAATTAAATCGGGCTTCTGCTGTGTCAAACATAGAGGATATGATTGCAGATTTTGTGGAGGTAGTAGGCCAAGATTCAGGGGAGACATTTGAGAAAAGGCTAGAAGATATTGACAAGGCCTGTCAAGATTTGACAATGTGAGTGGCGTGACCTTAGGGGGTAACGTAGAAGGAATAGGTGAAGGCATCAAGGCACAAAAGACACCTAGGCTAGCTGAGTCTACCTCGAAGTCTGTAGAGAGGCATGCAGAAAAATTGGCTGAGGCTAAGGAGAATACCCAATCACGTGTGCATGAGGAAAATTTGGTAAGTGTCCCCATTTCCCACTCAGCACTTTGTGATATTTCAAATATTGTTGGCTCCAGAAAGAATAGTGCTAGGTTGGAAAAAACTAAGAGAGTTAGGAAGAAAATCCATACAAGCCCACTAAAGTACGTTGGGCCTAAGGGTGTAAAGAACTCAAAAAGGTTAGCTTCAAAGATAGACTGTAGTGAGTTACCAAACAAAAAAAAGGCACGTTTCCCACTCTAGTTTTGAACCTAACATTTTAATGGTGGAGGCTGTGGTGCAGCCCTGCCAACAACAATGAATCTCTTATGCTGGAATTGTTGGGGGCTTGGGAACCCTTAGACAGAGCAGGAGCTTGGTGACTTAATTCGAGCTCATTCTCCCTCAGTCGTGTTCTTAGCCGAAACATGGTTAAAAAAAGCTAGGCTAATTTATTTATGGGATAAGTTCAAGTTTGATGGGATGATAAAATTTTCTAGAGAAGGGAGGGGAGGAGGGGTGGCAGTTTTTTGGAAGAAAGATGTGGATTTCTTGGTGGATACTTATTCCCCAAATCATATTGATGCAGTCATAAATAAAAGGAAGCAGGAGGAGTGGCGATTTACCGGTTTCTATAGGGAATCCGATTCAAGTAACCATCACATCTCCTGAGTAACCTTAAGAAGATTAAAGTCCAAATTTTCCTTGCCTTGGCTGTGTGCGGGAGACTTCAATGAAATTACTAGAGCTCATGAGAAATTGGGAGGGAGGCATAGGCCAAGCAGGCAAATGGAG
Source organism: Quercus variabilis (assembly GCA_030445155.1). Classification (NCBI taxonomy): domain Eukaryota; kingdom Viridiplantae; phylum Streptophyta; class Magnoliopsida; order Fagales; family Fagaceae; genus Quercus; species Quercus variabilis. Next base: position 60,022,375 of record CP129446.1, read on the forward strand.
GATTTTAGGGACGTGTTGGACGAGTGTGGGTTTCAGGATTTGGGTTTTAGTGGCAATAAGTTCACTTGGTGTAATGGGCATACAATGTGGGAGAGACTTGATAGAGCAGTTAGTATGGCTGAGTGGCTCTCGATGTTCCTAGCTTCAAAAGTGGTCCATTTGGAGAGTGGTACATTGGACCATAAACCGATCATCATTTATTTGGCTGGGATTCCCAAAAGAGTGAACAAGCCTTAGAAGTTCAAACAAATGTGGATAAAGGATGAAGGTTGTAGAGGAGTGATTGAGGAGACATGGTCTTATGATTACCTTGGCAGCCCGATGAGAAGAGTGGAAGGAAAAATGGATAGACACCGTAGGAATTTGAAGTGGTGGGGCAAAGTAGCATTTGGCAATGTGACCCGAGGCTTAGAGAGAAAAAAGAACAATTGAGAGTTGCCAAGGAAGTTGCTATAAGGGGTGGAAGTTTTTCTCTAGTTCAAAGGTTAAAAAGGGAGATTTCAAAGCTTTTCATGTGCGAAGAGCAAATGTGGAAACAATGGTCTCATGCTCTTTGGTTGCAAGAGGGTGATAACAACACTAGGTACTTCCATAATAGAGCTTCTCATCGATTTAGAAGGAACCGAATTGATGCTCTTAAGGATCCGGATAAGGTGTTGTGTATGGATAAAGACGGGATTTCAAACATATTGGTAAATTACTACCAATGCCTTTTCCATTCCTCAAACCTGAGTATGATGAAGGAAGTTTGTGGATGGTATTCCTTGCTCTGTTTCAGCTGAGATGAATCAAATGATTATCGATGAGTTCACTAAGGAGGAGGTGGTCATGGCACTGAAGCAAATGGATCCATTGAAGGCCTCGGGTCCTGACAGACTCTTGCCTCTTTTTTTTTAGCATTACTGGTCGTCAATAGGTGATGATGTGACTAATGCAGTGCTGAGTTGGCTCACCTCAAATGTCATTCCTCCTTCCATAAATCAGACCTACATCGCCCTTATCCCAAAGGTAAAAAATCCTTCAAAAGTCACTGATTTTCACCTTATATCTTTATGTAATATAATCTATAAGCTTGTCTCCAAGGTGATTGCAAATAGGCTTAAGGGGGTGTTAGCCTTGATCATTTTGGAATCCTAAAGTGCCTTCCAATCGGACAAGGCAATATTAGATAATATTCTTGTTGCCTTCAAGACCGTCCATCACATGAAGAACCAAAAATCAAAGAAAGCGAGTTTCATGGCCATGAAGCTTGATATGAGCAAGGCATTTGATAGGGTGGAATGGGGTTTCTTAGAGGTCACAACGCTGAAAATGGGCTTCAATGAGAGTTGGGTGGCCTTGGTTATGAGTTGTATTCATTCAGCTTCTTACTTAATTCTGGTAAATGGGGTTCCAAAAGGTGACATTCAGCCCACAAGGGGCATTAGGTAATGGGACCCCCTTTCCCCATACCTATTTTTAATTTGTTCGGAAGCCTTAAACCATCAATTATAGAGGGCAACCAGGTCTGATGCCATTAAGGGCTTCTCTCTTTGTAAGAATGGCCCAAAAATCACTCATTTATTCTTCGCTGATGACAGTCTCCTCTTTTTCCGTGCCACGATAAGTGACTTTGATGTTATCCAACATATATTGCTCTTGTATGAGCAAGCCTTAGGTTAAAAGTTAAATAGAGAAAAAACCACCGTGTTTTTTAGTAAGGCCACTCCGGTCAAAAGGAAGCTTGAGATAATAGATTTCTTGGGAGTTAGTGAACTTTGGGAATATGAGAAGTACCTTGGCCTTCCAGTGGTGGTTGGGAGAAACAAAAAGGCAAGCCTTAATTTCATTAAGGAGAGAGTGTGGAATAAGCTCCAAGGTTGGAAGGAAAAGCTCCTTTCACAAGCGGGAAGGGAGGTGCTCCTAAAAGCGGTTATTCAAGCTATACCTACCTTTGGGATTAGTTGCTTCAAACTTCCTTCTTGATTATTTAATGATATTGAGATGATGATTAGGAAATTTTGGTGGGGCCAACAGGGGGACCAACGTAAGATCCACTGGAAAAATTGGAAATCACTGTGCAAGCCAAAGGCATTGGGCGGTATGGGTTTTAAGGATTTGGAAAATTTTAATGAGGCTATGCTCGCCAAGCAAGTGTGGAGATTATTGGTGGATCACTCATCTCTCTTCTATCGGGTTTTTAGTGCGAAATACTTTCCAAGTGGTTCTATTTTTTATGCTTAGGTTTCTTTGGGATCATATGCTTGGCATAGTATTGTGAAGGCAGGAACTCTTGTCCAATCGAGTTTGCTTTAGAGAATTGGGAACAGTATGAAAATAAACATTTACGATGATAGATGGCTGCCTGGGGGGGACTCCGCTTGCATTATTTCTCTGAAGAAGGAGGAGGCCTCAAATTGGGTTATTGCAAATTTGTTGTTTCCTGATGGGAATGGTTGGGATGAAAAGGTTGTTGATGCACTCTTCCTACGTACCGTTTGAAGCTCATAGGATCAAGGGCATCCTTCTTTGTCTCACTGACCAAGAGGACTACATTACATGGCCATGGTGCAGGTCAGGCTCCTATTCTGTAAAAACGGCTACCAACTGCTATGTGAGACAGAGCTAACTGTCGTGCCATCATGTTCTAATTCTGACAAGATAAAAAGTTTTTGGAAATGCATTTGGCACTTGAAAGTCTCGAGCAAGGTTAAGGTGTTCTTCTGGCGTGCTTGTTCTAATGCACTCCTAACAAAGGTAAACCTGAAAAAAAAGGAAGGTGCTAGACAATCCTGTGTGTGAGCTGTGTGGTTGTAGGTGGAAAACACGCTTCACACTATTTGGGATTGCGAGCAGGTCCGTGTGGTGTGGTTTCCGTCCTTTACAGATGTGAGGACAAAATCCCAGTGCATTGATTTTTTGTGCAACCTGGTTGGTATTCTCATGGCCGAAAGGAAAAATCTAGAAGAGTTTGCAACGACCGCCTGGCTTATCTGGATTCGGAGAAACAAAATGAGATCAAATGAACCAACCTTGCCAACCTCAAAGCTAGCTCAGTTAGCTTCGACCCTGTTGGCTGAATTCTAGCATGGAAAACAATATCAGCTACCAAAGGTTAGGTCCGGTATGGTAAGGTGGCAGCCACCCCCGGTGAACACAGTGAAAGCCAACTTCAACGGGGCAGTGTTTGGGGCTGACTAGAAAGCTGGTATTTGGGTGGTCCTTCACAACAGTGATGGCCGAGTCTTGGCTGCCTTGTCCGAGAAGGTAATGATGCCAGTTACAGTGGAGGTTCTTGAGATGCTTGCAGCCCAGAAAGCTGCTCTCTTTGCTCGGGATCTTGGCTATCATCATGTGTGCTTTAAAGGCGACGCAAAACTCGTTGTGAAGAGCTTATAGTCTGGGGCTGTGTCAAATGCGCTAGCTGGTCATCTTGTAAAAGACTTTATGTCTATAAGGGATTATTTTCAATCCTACTCTATCATCCATATAAGGCGGCAAGGCAACCATGTTGCCCATGCTCTAGCTAGGGATGCTAGGTCCTCTTTTCCTTTAAGAGTTTGGTTGGAGGTTGTTTCGCCAAATATTTTCAGCCTTGTTGTAAAAGACTTGCCTCTTTAATACATTTTCTTCCCCGTTTTGGGGTTGTTCCTCAAAAAAAAAAAGTTCAACCAAATGCGAAGTTATGACCTTGTTGCATTTCGCCACAACGCTCCATTGAGACAAGCGAAGCCATTGAAAGACCATTTACATTACAAGTTTTATTTTCCTTTTACTAGTTTTTTAGAAAGAGCAATAGAAAATCAAAGAAAATGATAATTTTCCCTTATTTGTTATCCTCATGAGGATCTAAGACCTCTAAAAGGACAAAAGCAACAAGTTCCAAATGAGATAAGGAGCCAGATAATTGATAAAGCACCAGCCAGTGCAATAGTCATGGACTGCTTTCACTATTCAATGCCATGCATCTTCCTTAGTGAGCGTTTGGATGCATGTCTCTCCTTCTACGTTTGTGTTTTTTGCCTTTTTTTTTTTCTTTTTTTAGCACCTCTTGCTCTGTTCATGGGACATGAACAGTGCATTTAGGCTTATGAACAATCACCAGCACTGTTCATACACGCAGATTACATTGTGCAGGAAACATTGTGCACTGTTTACGAGATGCACAACTACTTTATTCAGAAAAAAAATATTAAAAATGAGTCTCATGGTACTATTTATATATTTAAAATTTATTTTGCTACAGTGTTTTCAGTTTTTAGTTTTTAGCAAAATAAGTTGTATCCAAACGGACTCTAATGTGATGACAAACTCATAGATCTTCTCTGGGTCTGGAAGAACTTTGGCTACAGTCTCTCTTTGCATGCACCTCTTCATCCAGGCCGAGAATTTGGGACAGTGATCCTCAACATTAAACCCTCCAAATTTTTCATAAGCCACAAACCAACTGGTTAGACCAATTGCTATGATGTCAACGAAGCCAAAGGCATCACCACCATAGAAACTTTTGTCTCCTAAGGCTCTCTCTAGCTGCTTCATTATCTCTATGAAATCTTTCTTGGCTAACTCTTTTGCCTCTCCTTCGCTTGTCCATATTTCTCTGCCAGCTTCAAATACCTTTCCAACATAGATATAACCATTATGAACTCACACATGAATACACATATAACAATGATGGCCAAATGCAATAGCAGAATGAGGATTTTACTTTAAGATTTAGGAAGCCAATGGAGAACTAATAATGATAAATATTAATTTAAGAAAAACAATGGAGATATAGTTAACTAATATTTTTTTGAACATGTTGTTGCTTACTATATAAAATGTAAAGAAAAGTAAATTCACGTTCTTAAACTATTAAAAGTTACAAGAAGGAAGTAAAGAAATAAGAATTGTATATATAAAAAGGTTCCAATGCAATAACATCACAAATAAACACATTTAAAAATAAAATAAAAAGGTTCCTTCTATGAGATTTAATTGGTATAGTTAAATTTAAGTGTCCTCAGAGAAAGATAACACCTTTTATACATATGGTTGAATTTAATTGAACAACCTAATATACATCATTTAAAGAATTGTTCATAAATTTTGTCACATAAAAAAAATGCAGGCAATTTTGAAACAATAAAAAAAATTATTCCAAAAAAAAAAAAAAAACAATAAAAGAAGGAAATATATGGACTGGGTTAAATTTAATTAAATAAAATTATGCAAATAGTTTTGAACAATAAAAGAAGGAAATATATGGCACGACTGAATTTAATTGAACAATCTAATATACTTGGAAATGTACATAAATTTTTTCAAATAAAAAAAAATGCAGACACAGTTAACACAAGAAGATTAAAAAAATAAGAATCAATAAAAGAAGGAATTATATGGACTGCTGTAAGTTATTTATTTGTTGAGTAAATATTATAACACGTGTACATATTTCTTTAAAATTGTATTTACAGTAGTGAGTATATAACAAGATTTAGGCTCCGCTTGGGAGGAGGGAATGGAATGGAATAAAAAGAATAATTTTAGAATATTCTTTCCTTCTTTTGTTTGGGAGTTTTAATGGAGGGAATGAAAAGTTCATTCCCTTATTTGGGAGTTTAAGTGGGAGGGAATGGAATGGGTAGGAGGGAACACTCATTCCTTTCTATTCCCTTAAAACCTCAAATTTTCATTCCCCCCGAAATTGGGAGGAATGGGAGGGAATGGAATTAGATTTAATGATTTTTTTACTAAAACTCCCAAAATACCCCTATATATTTAACCCTTTATTTTAAAACAGGGGTTTAATAGTAATATTGTCATAAAATGATTCCATTTCATTCCCTCCATGTTGCTTCCAAACATGATTACTTACATTCCATTCATTTTCATTCCTTTCCATTCCTTTATTTTAAAACATCCAAACAAGGTTACTTAATTCCATTCTATTCCATTATTTTCCATTCCTTTCCCTCACTTAAATACATTTCATTCCATTCCATTCCTTTGCATTCCCTTATGATCATCTCATTCCATTCCATTCCATTTCCTTATGAACTCCCAAGCGAAGTCTTAATCTTAATTTGTCCAACTAGTGAGAACCCAACCTTTTTGTCGATAAAGTCAGCCCAGAACCGGGCTTGAGCTCATTTTTATATCGCAAGTTGGGAGTAGTGGTGTGGAGCTGGACCAGACCTCATCGATGTAGCCCACTACAATTGTGGACTCAGATATAGGCTTTCCATTGTGCAGCAAAATTGGCACTTTCTGGTGAATTGGGTTTGATTTCAGCAACAACTCACTCTTGCCTCCAAATAAATTCTCCTCTCTACGTTCATGTTGTACAACTTTCTCCTCCAGTGCAATCTTGGCTCTCATACAAAATGGACTAGCCCAGTAATCCAACAGAACAACCTCTCCTTTTGACATCTTTACTGTGATCTTCTTCTTTAAATCTTTCTCTCCTTCCTCTTTCTTTTGTGCTTAACCAAATGAGCTTGAAGTTTATATTTATAGGAGAAAGGAAGTCATTGTGGGGATGAGAGTTACAATATTAATGTCTCCAAATCCTATGGGGTCTTCTTGTTTGACCTTCAAGACAATAATGTTGTTGGTATCATATGTGAATTAGGTAGTAGTAGTGTGCTTGAAATTTTTGGAATATGCGAACAAAACAAGATGAATAATTTGTCTTAGAGTATAGAGTCTATAGACATTTTTCTTGGGGCAGCCTGCTCAATCTAGGGAGTAAATAAAAATAATATTAAAGCATAATTCAGAAAATGTTAAATAATACAATTAAATATACTTAAATAACTATAAATACAAATTAATTATCATATGAATATATTATAACTGTAATTGTGATGGTAAAAAAAAAAAAACTATTCTTAACTAAGGATTCACCAGGGAAATTTGAACAAGATTTGGATGAAAGACAATGTTTGGATTTCAATTTTTAGTAAAATTAGCTTGGTACCCCCTTATATGCACTAGCATATTTAAAATTAGATACATATCAAATGTTCTTACCTAAGCTAAATATTTGTCAGCTCTAGAAAAAATCTTGTAAGGGTATGTATGACTTGTTAGGACATACACACATGATTCTCCCTTTGGGATTACGCCTCAGCTGAATGGACTGAAGGTAGAGGGTTGGGAGTCACTACTTGGTTTAGGTCCGAGAACTAAATTGGGTCTCTTGAGCCCCTTACAAGGGTCTGTGCACCAAATATTAGGTTCAAAGTTAGGATGTGGTTTGGGAAGGTGTTAGACACCTAAGATTACCCTACTTGTCGGCCGGTCTCCATTATATGTTGATAGACCAAATTTAAATAAAAAGTTTATGAAAAGGGCCCTAATCCCTAACCTTAATCACTTATGCTTCGTTTGGGAGTTTATAAGGGAATGAAATGAAATTATCATAAGGGAATGGAATGGAATAATGTATTTAAGTAAGGGAAAGGAATGGAAAAGAATGGAATGAAATGGAATTAAGTAATCTTGATTGGATGTTTTAAAATAAAGGAATCGAAATGAATGGAATGTAAGTAATCTTGTTTGGGAGTAACATGGAGGGAAAGAAATGAAATCATTTTATAAAAATATTACTATTAGACCCCTATTTTACATAAAAAGGATTGAATATATAGGGGTATTTTGGGAGTTCCAGTAAAAAAATCATTAAATCTAATTTTATTCCCTTCCATTTCTCCCAATTTCGAAGGGAATGAAAATTTGAGATTTTAAGGGAATAGAGAGAAATGAGTGTTCCATTTTACTCATTCCATTCCCTTCCCACTTAAATTCCCAAATAATGGAATAGACTTTCTATTCCCTCCATTAAAACTCCCAAATAAGGAAATGGAAGAATATTCTAAAATTATTTTTTTCATTCATTTCCATTCCATTCTCTCCTTCCAAACGAGGCCTTAGGCTTCATTTGGGAGTTCATAAGGGAATGGAACGGAATTAAATGGAATGTTTTTAAGTAAGTGAAACGAATGGAAAAGAATGGAATGGAATGGAATTAAGTAACCTTAATTGGATGTTTTAAAATTAAGGAATGGAAAGAAATGAAAATGAATGGAATGGAATGTAAGTAATCTTGTTTGGGAGTAACATGAAGGGAATGGAATAGAATCATTTTATGACAATATTACTATTAGACCCTTATTTTAAAATAAAGAGTTGAATATATAAGGGTATTTTGGGAGTTTTAGTAAAAAAATCATTAAATCTAATTCCATTCTCTCCCATTCCTCCCAATTTTGGGAGGAATGAAAATTTAAGGTTTTAAGGGAATAGAAAGGAATGAGTGTTCCCTCCTACCAATTCCATTCCTTCCTACTTAAACTCCCAAACAAGAGAATGAACTTTCCATTCCCTCCATTAAAACTCTCAAACAAGGGAAGAAAAGAATATTATAAAATTATTATTTTCATTCATTTCCATTCCATTCCATTCCCTCCCCTCAAATGAGGCTTTAATAAATTTAATTAAAAAGAATACACACAACATGTCAAAGATCACATAACAACCAGAAAGGAAAACATATTAAAACCCAAATCAAACAAATTGTACTAAAAAGGAAAATGAACAATTAAATTAAACACATAAAGAAAGATTTTGTAAAAGAAATAAATTCAAAGAAAACATATTATAGAAAAGTTGATTAAAAAAAATAAAGGAAACAAATAATTAACCTAAATTAGCATAGAATCTGAAAAAATCACATTTTATGTTGAATTAACCAAGAATGATAACTAATTAAATAAGAACACGAAAGACAACAATAAACTAAAATTAATCAACCCATATTTCAGATTAACATATATAACATAAAGATCATGGTCATCTAATTAACAAATCAAACAAGAACTCAATGATACCAAAACTAAACAAAGGGTTTCATATTATTCAAGTAAAGAAACTCATGTGTTGACTAAATTATAGAAATAAAACCAAAACTAAACAAATCTAAGCCATGGTTAGATTAAAATCATAAAAAGATCACAACATCAACAAAATCAAATAAGAACAGTTAATCCAATATCAAACAAAGAATCATGTGGGTCCTATGTAGCAAAGTGAGAAACCATGGAAGAAAACCCACCTTGCTTTAGAATCACAAGTTTGAGGATATTTATCTACCCCTCGGTGATTACAACACAAAAATTAGATTGAAAATTCAAGTGAGATTAAAGAGCACAATAGATTTAAAATAATCACAACTTAAGAATAAAATTATTTTGAAAAAGGTTTTTAGAACGAATTGGAAAACAAGCTTCTCCCTTCTGTCAATACTATAGAGAGGTTTTTTAATACCTAAAAATGTGCAAAGGTACTGTGTGAGTGATTAGAGAATAGAAAATAGGATTTTAGAAAACATGGAAGCTAAAATAAACTCTCTCTAGCTAGGTTTTTGGAGTCTTTTGGACGGTTTTAGACGTTCATAAGGGTTTAGGGCCAACCCAATCCAAAGATTGAAGCTTTGGGGCCTTAAAAGTGGAAATAACTGGTCCTACAAGTGAGGCTACGCGTGCAACCTCATGAGTGTGCATACACAAACTCATTGAGAACCCTAATTTTGACTGCAATGATGGCCCAATTAACTTCAAATAGCCATAACTCACTCATTTTAAATCTAAATTGGGTAAAATTTGTGTTCAAATTTGAAACTAAGACTAAGATTACTTTTTTGCTCCAACAATAATAACCAATAACAACCTACCACTTAGGATTTGTTGTAAAAATATTGTAGACAAATCATTTCTCTAGAATGTGTGGTCCTAAAACAGCTAAACTATTAGCAAATTTATTAGTTTCACGGTGTATGTGCTGGATAGAGTTCCGCCAAGCTCTATTGAAGATTCTCCATAATTTATAGATTTATTTTTTTTATTTTTTTATCAAGATTGAAATTCTTTTGGGTGTAGGAAATCTATGTGAGAAAAATATCAATATTTGAACATTTAAGCTAAAGAGAATCAATTTGCTTCCATAAGTGGAAGGTTGCCTTCACCAAGACATGCAAACTTTGCTCCGTTTCATGGACAATATCCACCTTAACCCTAAATGGATGCAACAACAACCAAATACCACTAAAAAACCATGAGGTCCAACCTTACAAGAGCGGCCGAAACCCAAAGCAAAAATAACTTCATCAGGATTAAAGCCAGAGATTTTGGGCACTAGGATAACAAAGATTTAGGATTATGCATACAAATCAACTCACAAGTATGTGGAAGAACATCATCCATCAAAGATAATTGACATTAATGAAGAACATCTGGCAAGCAATGGCGGCTCCACATGCAAAAAAATTGTATATATACACTTGGTAAAAAAATATTATATGTTAAACTATACTATTGTGACCACCCTAATAAAAATGTTGGACACCTTGCCTTGAGAATTACAAAAATTTGGGTTCAACAAAAATAAGAGTAATATTATATTCACAACATTTTTACAATAATTTCACAACAAATTCAATATATTAAGTTGTTACTAATTCTAATTTGACCCAAATACCGATATTATTTTTTTACCCACCAATAGCAGTTTTTTGCTTAAGATAAGATTTATTATAAAAATGTTATGAATGTAGCATTACTCTAAAATTAATTCTCTCTCCCCTCCCCCCCCCCCCCCCAAACATAAGTCTTAATCCCTTTTATAAATTTTAAAAAATATTAAATAACACCAATAAATATTAGCCCAAATAACAACAAACATAAACCAAACAAAAATAAGACAAAACCAAACAACAACAAGTGAACAAATTGTTCAACAAAAAGCCTATTATAAAACAAAAAGATAAAAATTACTAATCATTTAAATTTGTAGATCATTCAACCTATTCAATGAAATAATCTTTAATTTTATTTTTCCTTAAAAAATGGTACTAAGAAAAATATTATGGTTGTGAGTTCTCTTTGATGGTAATGATAGTTATATTCTTTTTGACTTTGAAATTCATAACAATTTTGCTCTCCTTAGTGACTTGACTCATAATTGTAGCAAATATTCAAATTATCGCTTTATTAGATTTTGTATAATTTAAATTTCTTAGTGACCATCTTAAAAAAATTTCCTAGAGCTGCTACTGGCACGATGGTTGTAGACGAAATAGACTCCCCATTAACATGGAGCCATTAACCATATGGAGCGTTAATAGGTGTATTCAAAGCTGATAAACTCTGTTAACAATATAAAGCGAGAGAAAGACTGAATAGTCTGTATATTGATGTGTGTAAAATAATGTACAAAAGAGAGCCTTATATAGGCTAGGTATGTGTGCAGTATAAGTAATATGAGTGCAGTACAAGTAAGGTATATAGGGCTAAGCCCAATGAGCTAATCTAGCCTAATCTATACACTAACATCCCCCTTCAAACTCGAGGTGGCAATGAGGAAGCCAATTGGAGTTTGGATATAAGATTTCGAAGACGACCAGGCGGGTGAGACTTGATGAAGATATTAGCAGGCTGGTCAGCAGAGGAGATGGAGAACAATTTGAGATTGCCTTTCTTAAGATGCTGGCGAGTGATGTGGCAGTCGATCTCAATGTGCTTGGTGCGTTCGAGGAAGACATCATTATGAGCAATGTAGATAGCACTACGATTGTCACAATAAAGAGGAGTAACAGTGGGCTATGGAGCATCCATGTCAGCAAAGAGCCAGCGAAGCCAGACAAGCTCGCAGGTGGTGTTGGCAAAGGCATGATACTCAGGCTCAGTACTGGAACGGGAAACAAAAACTTGCTTCTTGCTATGCCATGAGACAAGAGAAGTACCCAACAGGAAACAAAAACCTGTGATAGAGCATCGATCAATCAGATCACCTGCCCAATCCGCATCTGAATAAGCATGAAGCTCAAGAGAAGACCAAGAGGAGTAGTGTAGACCATGATAAAGTGTGCTCTTGACATATTGGAGAATCCGAAGAATAACAGCATAGTGGACAGAACGAGGGGCATCCATGAACTTACTAACCATACCCATGGCATGTGAAATATCCGGACGAGTAACAGTGAGATAGATCAGACTACCAACCAACTGACGATAGCGAGTTGCATCAGATATAGGTTCACCATCCAAGGGTGTGAGTTTTGCATTGTATTCCAATGGAGTGGAAATAGTCTTGTTGTTAGTGATACCAGCTTTGGAGAGAAGATTAGAAACATATTTAGCTTGGGAAAGATAATATCCATCAGAGGATGAGGTAACCTCAAGCCCAAGAAAATAACTAAGAGTGCCCAAATCTTTCATCTCAAAATGTTGACCAAGGAAGTGCTAAAGAGAGCGGATATCTGCAGAATCATCTCCAGTAATAATTATATGATCAACATAAAGAAGAATATGAGTGATACCAATAGAGGATCTTCGAACAAAGAGAGTAGTGTCATGAGGACTCAAAGTGAAACCCTGCTGAGCAACAACTGAACTAAACTTTTCAAACCAAGCTCGAGGAGCCTGCTTGAGGTCATAAAAAGCATGGCAAAGGCGACAAACTTGACTGCCTAAGTATGGATAACCAGGGGGTGGTTGCATGTATACTTCTTCTTGGAGGTCTCCATTGAGGAAAGCATTCTTCACACCCATTTGATAAAGAGGCCAAGGGCGAATAGTAGCCACAACAATGAGACATCTGACAGATGTAAGGGGAGCAAAAGGAGAAAATGTTTCCTCATAGTCAATGCCATACTCCTGAGTAAAGCCCTTGGCAACTAGGCGAGTCTTGTATTGTTCAACAGATCCATCAGCCTTAGTCTTGATCTTGTAAACCCACCTACAACCTACTACAGACTGACCAAGAGGCAAATCAACCATATCCCAAGTGTGATTCTTATGAAGGGCAGCTAGTTCTTCGTTCATAGCTTGTTGCCAAAGAGGGTCAATATGGGCCTTACGATAGGTGTGAGGTTCATAGAGGGTGGCAAGAGCAAAAGAGCAGTGATAATCAGTGAGATAAGGGGGAGGAATGCTTACCTGAGTGGAACGATGAAGTTTAGGAGCAACAAGAGGCTCAGGAAAGGGTGGTGCCACAGGATCAAAGACAGGCGGGTCATATGCTAGGGACAGAATTGGAGATGAGTCGTCTGGAAAGGCAGTCGATGTCGAAGAATCCTCAACAAGTTCAAGATAGAGAGGGAGGAAAAGATCAGTAAAAATGAGAGACTCTGAAGGAGAGGACGTAGGAAATTGCTGAAGATTTGTGAAATGACGATGTTCCCAAAACTCAACATGACGGGAGGCATAAAGGCGACGAAAAATGGGATCATAGCAGCAAAACCCCTTTTGAGATACACCATAACTAAGGAAACAAAGAGACGAGCACGAGGCTAGAGCTTTGTTCGTTCATGAGGAGGAAGAGAGACAAAGCAAGCACAACCAAAAACTCGAAGAGAGGAGTAGTCAGGAGTTTGACCATAGAGAAGCTCGAAAGGAGATTTGTTATGTGTAGTTGGTGAAGGAATACGATTAATGGTGTGCACAGTATTGAGTGCAGCCTCACTCCAAAAGCGCTCAGGAAGAGAGGCAGAAATGAGAAGGGTGCGGATAATATCAAGAATGTGACGAGGTTTTCGTTTTGCACGACCATTTTGTTGAGAGGTGTAAGGACAAGACCACTGAGGGAGGGTACCATGACTATCTAAAAAGGATAGGAAAGATTTATCATGATATTCTTGAGCATTATCTGATCGAAAGACTTTGATGGTGCGATTAAACTATGTTTCAATCATTTTATGAAATGTTTGGTAAATAGACACAAGTTCAGACCTATGGTGAAGCAGATAAATCCAAGTATATCGAGAAAAATCATCCACAAATATGACAAAATATCTAGATCCCCCCTCAGTGGGAATAGGTGCAGGACCCCAAATATCAAAACGTATAAGATCAAAAGGTGCAGAAGAAAATGAGTCACTATTATTAAATGGCAATTTAGTTTGTTTGCCAAAATGACATGAAGTACAATCAAATTTTTGAAACTGAACTAAACCTAAATGACCTTAAGAAGCTAACAACTGAAGACGAGATAAGGATGGATGACCAAGACAAGCATGCCATAAATCAGGTGAGAGGGTGGCAGTGGTAGTAGCTGTAGAAATAACTTGTGAAGGAATCTTCAAGTCATGAACATCAAACATGCAACCAACCTTACGGCCTATCCTAAGCACTTGACCTGTCTGGGGATCCTGCACATCCACACCATGATTAGTAAATAGAAGATCTACACCTAATTCACAAAGTTGACCAACAGAAAGCAAATTGAGGGATAACTTTGAGATATGAAAAGTGTCATTAAGGGACAAACAAGAAGAAGAGATTGTTCATTTATGACTAACAGGCATAGGACTTCCATCGGCAGTATAAATGGTGATTGGATTTTCTAAGGGTGCCTTATCAGAAAATTGGGATTCATCAGGAGTCATATGGTTACAACATGCAGTATCAAAAAACTAAGGTTGTTTACCTGAGGTGACAGAAAGGGTAGTGGAAGTGCAGGATAAAACTGTTATATGCACAAGTTGTTGCGCACAAGTTGTTGCAGGGCGGAAGGGATCTTTGAAGATTGGTAGCTGTGATGTTTCCTTGATTTGTGCTAAGATAGCTGGTATTTGAATGTTATGTCAGTTGTAGTTTTTTAACGTTGAGTATTATTTTGTTCTAGCTTTTAGGAGTTGGAGTCTGTTGTTATTTAGTTCTATTTTTCAGGAGTTGGAGTTTAAGAGGATCACGATTGTGTTAGTGGTCCTGATTTTATGCTTTGGAACGTTACCATCTACTTGTATAAATACAGCAGCTATTGGAATAAAAGTTATCAGAAAATTTATCATTCAAACTTATCTTTTAAGGAGGCCGGATTACCTCGAATCAATCCAGAAATTATCCATTGTTTCCTATTTAAATTCCACTAATAAGCCATCATAGGTAACGATAAAGAGATATACGTACCAAAGTGGTATCAGAGCTTGGGGATGGACCAAAGAGTGGAGCAACTGGAACAAAATGTCAGCTCCTTGGTGAGCGGACAACAACAGTTGATCGAAAAAATGGCTGATATTTATGCGAAGATTTCAGAGCTCTCTTCTCGACGTGAGGAGGGTGAAGGGTCACATGTTGCTTCGGGAAAACGTCCTGAGGGAAGATGGCAACAAGGGGGATCTCATGTTGGGGGTAGCAACCAGTCATATGCTCCTCGTTTAGTGAAATTGGATTTTCCAAAGTTCAACGGGAGTGAAGACCCTACAAGTTGGATATGTAGGGCTGAACAATTCTTTCGCTTTCATGAAACGCCGGCGAAGGACCAAGTAGCTCTTGCTTCATTCCATCTTGAAGGGGAGGCTCAACTGTGGTATCAGCTCTTGCAGCAAGAGACAGACACAACCACCTGGGCCACGTTCAAAACAGGGTTGTTGGCTCGCTATGGGCCTACGCAATTTTATGACCATTTTGGCGAACTCACTAAACTGCAACAAACCAGCACAGTAAAGGAGTACCAATCTCGGTTTGAGCAACTCTTGGCCAAGGTTGGATACCTTCCACCTCCACGCCAAGTAAGTTGTTTTGTGAGCGGACTAAAAGAAAGCATTAAGGCGGATGTTTTGGCAGGTCGACCTTTGGATTTAACTACAGCCATTGGGTTGGCACGCTTGTTTGAAGCTCGAAACAATTCTTTGCGGCGTCCACCAGTAACCTCTCAAGCTGTGACAAGAACCAATCCTATTACTAGCAAGGAGGAGGGTGGTTATCAGTCCCCTATGCCAGTCCGACGATTGTCACCAGCTGAACTTAAGGAGCGGCGCGATAGGGGTCTTTGTTACAATTGTAATGAGAAGTTTGCACCTGGCCATCGATGTAAAAAGCTCTTTTTGATTGAAGCTTGCACAACAGAAGAGGATGGAGATGTTTTCATGGAATTAGAACTAGAGGAAGAACAAGAAACTCCAGGCATCTCACTACATGCCATTAGTGGTGACCATGCGCCAGAGACAATGAAGGTGTCAGGAAAAATCGGATCAGTACCAGCCGTGGTTCTCTTGGATTCAGGTAGCTCCCATAACTTTATTAGTGAGTCCCTTGCACAGAAATTGGTTTTGCAGCCAGCCCAAGAAAAGAAGATTCGTGTTATGGTGGCATCTGGGGAAAGGCTTACTAGTAAGGGAAGGTGTTTTGGAGTCACCATTAAGCTTGGAAGCTATGTCACTCAAGCTGATTTTTATATACTGCCCCTAGAAGGTTATGATGTGGTTATGGGTACTCATTAGCTCCGTACACTTGGAGAAATCCTTTGGGACTTTGCCAAACTTACCATGAAATTTATGAGCCAAGGTAAGGAAATAATTCTAAAAGGTTTGTCTGATAGGTGGGTAGAGGGCCATGAGCTTGAGAAACATACAGGGAAACAACCAAAGGGAGCTATTTTGCATTTGGTGGCACCCACTTTGTCAGACACGTTGGCTAGGGAGGAAAAAGAAAAGCCAGGATTGTCACAACTTTTGGAAGCTTTCAAAGAAATTTTCAAGGAATCCAAAGGCTTGCCACCTAAAAGAGCTCAAGATTACCACATTCCATTACAAACAGGAAGTAACCCAGTCTATCTAAAGCCTTATAGGTATCCTCATTATCAAAAGTCAGAAATTGAGAGATTGGTCACTGAAATGTTAACGGCTAGGGTCATTCATCCTAGCGACAGCCCTTTTTCCTCTCCCGTCGTATTAGTGAAAAAAGGTGATGGTTCTTGGCGTATGTGCGTGGATTACCGGTCTCTGAATCGGATCACCATCAAGGACAAGTTCCCTATTCCAGCAATTGATGAGCTGCTTGATGAATTAGATGGAGCTATGTTTTTCTCAAAACTGGACTTGCGATCCGGTTACCATCAAATTCGAGTAAGCCCAGATGACGTACCAAAAACAGCATTCCGCACTCACCATGGCCATTATGAGTTCCTTGTCATGCCATTTGGACTCACTAATGCTCCATCCACTTTCCAAGCGTTGATGAATGACGTTTTCAATAATCAATTACGTAAGTTTGTTCTTGTATTTTTTGATGATATTTTGGTATATAGTGTCTCTTGGCAGGAACATTTGCAACACTTGCAGATTGTTTTAGATATTTTGCAAAGCCATCAACTCTATGTCAAGAGAGAAAAATGCCAATTTGGGCAGCAGGAAGTACGATATTTGGGCCATATAATTTCACAAGATGGAGTGTCAGTTGATCAAGAGAAAATTTCAGCCATGGTACAGTGGCCTAAGCCAAAAAATCCGCGAGCAATGCGAGGTTTTTTGGGTCTCACTGGATACTATCGGAAGTTCATCCAGGATTATGGCAAAATTGCAGCCCCACTCACTCAAATGCTAAAGAAGAATCTATTTTCTTGGACACCTCAAGCTGAAGTTGCCTTCCAGCGGCTTAAGGATGCAATGACAAAGGCACCTGTACTTGCTTTGCCAAATTTCTCTCACCAATTCATAGTTGAATGTGATGCTTCAGGTACAGGTATTGGTGCTGTTCTTCACCAAGAACGTCCAATAGCATTCCATAGCCAAGCACTTCATGGTAAAAATTTATTGTTGTCAACCTATGAGAAGGAAATGTTGGCATTGGTAATGGCTGTTCGCAAATGGAGGCACTATTTATTGGGAAGAAAGTTCCTAGTTCGTACTGATCAAAAGAGTTTACAATATTTATGTTCCCAACAAATCACCACTGAAGCACAGCAGCAATGGCTCCATAAGTTGATGGGGTTTGATTTCTCCATTATGTATAAAAGGGGTTGTGAGAACCGGGTGGCGGATGCACTATCTAGGCATGATGAAGTCCAACTAGAAGAACATTTGGCTGCCATTTCAGCACCCATTCCGCATTGGCTGGATGCAGTCCGAGAAGAGCAGGGGAAAAACACCTTAGTGCAGGCCATAGTGCAACGGGTTCATGATGATGATGCAGTGGGTCCTTGGGAATTAAGAGATGGTTTGCTTCTCTTTAAGGACCGACTTTACCTCCCAGCCAATTCAACTTTAAAGCACGACATCATCCAACAATTTCACAATGGGACCCATGAAGGTTTTCACAAAACTTTAAGAAGAATAAGAGCAAATTTCTATTGGAGTAAAATGAGAGATGATATTAAGGCTCATATTCAGATGTGTGAAGTTTGTCAACAACAAAAAGTTGAGCAATTGTCTCCAGCAGGTCTTCTTCAACCATTGCCCATTCCAAACCAGGTTTGGGAAGACATTTCCATGGACTTTATTGATGGGCTATCGGTGTCTCAAGGGAAGTCCACTGTTATGGTGGTTGTTGATCGGTTCTCCAAATATTCTCATTTCATTTCCATTGCTCACCCTTACACTTCTACAAGTATTGCTCAGGTATTTTTTGATAATATCTTTAACTTCATGGCATGCCTCGAACCATTGTTTGTGATCGAGACCCTACATTTACTAGTGCGTTTTGGAAGGAATTATTTCGCTTAAATGGCACTAGTTTTAACTTTAGTTCAGCCTATCATCCTCAAACTGACGGGCAAAGTGAGGTGGTGAATTGAACCTTGGAAATGTACTTGCGATGCTTCACTAGTACCAAGCCCAAGCAATGGGTTAAGTGGTTGTCAAAGGGCGGAATTCTGTTACAACACTAGCTGGCACTCAACCATACGACACACTCCCTTTGAAGTCGTCTATGGAAGGGAACCACCATCTCTATTAACCTATGTCCCAGGTACAGCAAGGGTGGTTGCTGTGGAGGAGGAATTAATTCAAAGGGATGAAGTCCTAAAAGAATTAAAACAGAACCTCAAGGCAGCTCAAGAGCGGATGAAGAAAAACTATGATTTGAGGCATAGAGAGAAGGCATATGAAGTGGGATCATGGGTTTATGTTCGCTTACAACCATATAAACAAGTTTCAGTTGCAATGCGACAAAATGCAAAGCTAGCTCCACGTTACTATGGTCCATTTCAAATCCTGCAGCGAATAGGAACAGTAGCTTACAAGCTTGACTTACCACATGAGTCTCGTATTCACCCCGTTTTTCATGTTTCCTTGTTAAAAGAAAAATTAGAGGCACATGTCTCAACTCAAGTTCAGTTACCCTTAAACATAGAAGGTAGAGAAGGGCTGTTGGTGCGACCACAAGCTGTGTTGGATAAGCGAACAAGGCGAAACAAGAAAGAAATACTCGTACATTAGCAGGGACTTTCTCCAACAGAAGCCACGTGGGAGAATTTGCAATCAATGAGGAATCAGTTTCCAGAATATGCCCTTGGGGACAAGGGACCTCTTTAAGAGGGGAGGAGTTGTTATGTGCACAAGTTGTTGCGCACAAGTTGTTGCAGGGCAGAAGGGATCTTTGAAGATTAGTAGCTGTGATGTTTCCTTGATTTGTGCTAAGATAGCTGGTATTTGAATGTTATGTCAGTTGTAGTTTTTTAACGTTGAGTATTATTTTGTTCTAGCTTTTAGGAGTTGGAGTCTATTGTTATTTAGTTCTATTTTTCAGGAGTTGGAGTTTAAGAGGATCACGATTGTGTTAGTGGTCCTGATTTTATGCTTTGGAACGTTACCATCTACTTGTATAAATACAGCAGCTATTGGAATAAAAGTTATCAGAAAATTTATCATTCAAACTTATCTTTTAAGGAGGCCGGATTACCTCGAATCAATCCAGAAATTATCCATTGTTTCCTATTTAAATTCCACTAATAAGCCATCATAGGTAACGATAAAGAGATATACGTACCAAAAACCTGTTGAACAACTGCCTCAATATCAGCTGTAGTAAGTGAGGAAGCCAAAGATGGACCTATAGGAACCGATGGATCTAAAGGACATACAGTAGCTACTCGAGGAAGAGAAGCTTTATTCTGCTCTTGCACAAATTTTTGCAGTTTGCGACAAACTAAGATGTCATGGCCTTTAGCACGGCAAAACTTGCAGTGAGTACCTTTGGAAGACTGAGAGGTGGGACGTCTAGAGTTTATTCGTGGAGGAGCAATGAATGCAGTAATGGGAGGCTGTGGAGATGGTGTAGCCAATACATGATCAGATGATGACATGTGATGAGTAGGCCGATGGTTTTCCTAAAAAATGAGCTCCTTAACTACAATATCAAGAGAAGGAGTAGAAGACCGACTAAGTAGAGAAGCCCTAGTAGGCTCAAAATCCTCACGAAAACCTATCATGAAGTGCGTAAATTTACGACGATCCTGATATTTGACAAATAGCTCAATATCCTTAGAACACACTAGTAGAGGATCTGCAGCAGAGAGTTGTTTCCACATGGTAGAAGTCTCAGAATAAAAATCATAAATAGACTGACCTAGTTCTTGGCGCATTTGATAAAGTTTTGATTCAATGTGGAACTCCAAGCTTGAATCATTTGTACAATTATAATGATCGGCCAAAAATTTCCAAGCAACCTTAGTAGTTTCAAGACGAGGAAGAAGATTATGAATGGAGGGAATAGATGTATTGATAAACCAAGACAAGATCTTACTCTGAATACTCTCCCATTCCTTTAGGCGTTCTTCATAGTCATTAACAGTCTTGGAGGCATCTTCAGCAGCTGTGGCTTTGGACTTAGGGTTTGGTATTGGTGTAGGAATTGAACCAGTCATATATCTCCACAGTTTATGACACTTGAGAAAGACAGTCATATTCTGAGACCATGCATGATAGCTAGTAGGACCATCCAACATAATGGTGATAGGACGAATGATATCTTGTTCGTTTTATTGAGCCATATGAAGAAAATGACCAAAAATTCGGATTTAGAGACCTTAAATAAAGAAACAGAGCCCAAAATCGGAATCTACGTGAAAAACTGAGCAAGACAGGCCTTGTTGAAAAATTTTGACTTTGGTTAAAGTCAACGGTCAACAATCTGGTCAACGGTCAATGGCTGAATGTTGATGTATGCTGACGTGGCTGTGTGACGTTACTCTAGGGCTAATGTGGCAGGACGCGATGTAGGGCAGGCGCGTGGAAGCGCGTGACGGAGATGATCCGGCGCGTGAGGCACGTGGTGGCACGTGCAGGCGCGTGGTGACGCGTGCTCGTGATGCAGAAACTTCAGCTGGCACGTGGGAGCGCGTGAGAGGTGGTTTCTGGCTGTTCTTGGTTGGGTTTTGCTCAGGATTGTCAGATCTACAAATATGTGCCTTGTCTTTGGCGGTTTCATCAACAAACTAACGAAATCCGAGTGTTTTAGGGCTGTGGGCGTAACGGCGGTGACTCGCTTCTGACAGTGACTATTGGACGAAGGCAAGGGCAGCGGAAGAATGCCGGAGATGTCCACAGGAACCAAAAAATCAGAAGAAAGACTCTGATACCATGTTAACAATATAAAGTGAGAGAAAAACTGAATAGTCTGTATATTGATGTGTGTAAAATAATGTACAAAGAAGAGCCTTATATAGGCTAAGTATGTATGCAATACAAGTAAAGTATATAGGGCTAAATCCAATGGGCTAATCTAACCTAATCTATACACTAACAAACTCAAACGTAGTTACAATCCTTATCCCCACGACCAATGCGCCAACAATAATAACAAAATAATGGCAATCTCTCATATTTCAATCTCATCCATACTAATGGCAAATCTTTGATACATACTCAACACACTAGCGTTAATGGCTTTGTCAGATCTAATAAGACTCGAACGTGTAGGCATTTGCCTTACCCAATACTATCTTTTGTTTTGTATATCAACCTTGATTAGCGTCTCTAAGTTTCTCACTCATCTCCAACATCATATAATGGAAAGTTGAATAAAATGAACCGTGAGCCATGTAAATTACTTAAAAAGAAAAAAAAATGCTACACTTATAATATTTTCATAAAAAAATTTTAATAATAAATTATTATTAGTTTTAATTTGAATATACTAGTACTAATAAGGAGCCTTTTAGATAAATATTGCTAAAATCAAAATATATTTGCGTTATAGGTACTGTTTGAAGTTAATTGTGGAAATGAGGAGAGAGATTGAATTTCGGCAACACCGTTGCCGAAATTCAACAAAAAGTATGAGAGAGAATGAGCAAAAGGAGGAAAGAGAAATTAATTGGCAGATGTTGAATTTCGGCAACACCGTTGCCGAAATTCATCTGCCCAAATTTCCTGTGCTGCCCGGATGTGTGAGAAGTGCAATAATGCGTGCGCCCAAACTAAAAAAAAAAAAAAAAAAGTAATTGTGGCAATGGTATTGCCGAAAATAGTAGAAAAAAAAAAAGTGAATGCGGAAGAATTAAAGAAAAATATAATGTGCTACGTACACAATATTTTTACAATATTTTCACAATAAATCACAAGTAACTAGTTATTATTAGTTCAAATTTAAATTTGACATTGACATTACTATTTTAATTTAACAATAACAACAAGTAACAACCTGATACTTAGCATTTGTTGTAAAAATATTGTAAAAATTGTATGCACTTATTATTTCTTAAAAAAAAAAAAAGTTTTTCCCTAATTATGGCAATGCCATTGCCGAAATAGTGGGGGATAAAACATGTTGAACAACTGCCTCAATATCAGCCATAGTAAGTGAGGAAGCCAAAGATGGACCTATAGGAACCGATGGATCTAAAGGACATACAACAGCTGCCCGAGGAAAAGAAGCTTTATTCTGCTCTTGCACAAATTTCTGCAGTTTGCGACAAATTGAGATGTCATGGCTTTTAGCCCGGCAAAACTTGCAGTGAGTACCTTTAGAAGATTGAGAGGTGGGGCGCCCAGAGTTTATTTGTAGAGGAGCAGTGAATGCAGCAATGGAAGGCTGTGGAGATGGTGTAGCCAATACATGATCAGATGATGACATGTGATGAGTAGGCCGAAGGTTTTCCTCAGAAATGAGCTCCTTAACTGCAGTATCAAGAGAAGGAGTAGGAGACCGGCTAAGCAGAGAAGCCCTAGTAAGCTCAAAATCCTCACGTAAACCCATCATGAAGTGCATAAATTTACGACGATCCCGATATTTGAAAAATAGCTCAATGTCCTTAGAACACACTAGTAGAGGATCTGCAGTAAAGAGTTGTTCCCACATAGTAGAAGTCTCAGAATAAAAATCAGAAATAGATTGACCTGGCTCTTGGCGCATTTGATAAAGTTTTGATTCAATGCCGAACTCCAAGCTTGAATCATTTGTACAATTATAACGATCGGCCAAAAATTTCCAAGCAGCCTCAGTAGTTTCAAGACGAGGAAGAAGATTATGAATAGAGGGAATAGATGTATTGATAAACCAAGACAAAATCTTACTCTAAATACTCTCCCATTCCTCTAGGCGTTCTTCATAGTCATCAGCAGTCTTGGAGGCATCTTCAGCAGCTGTGGCTTTAGACTTAGGGTTTGGTACTGGTTTAGGAATTGAACCAGTCACATATCTCCACAGTTTACGACCCTTGAGAAAGACAGTCATATTCTGAAACCACGCATGATAGCTAGTAGGACCATCCAACATAATGGTGATAGGACGAATGATATCTCGTTTGTTTTGTTGAGCCATAATGAAGAAAATGACCAAAAAGTGGGATTTAGAGACCTCAAATAAAGAAACAAAGCCCAAAATCGGAATCTACGCGAAAAACTGAGCAAGACAGGCCCTGTTGAAAAATTTTGACTTTGGTCAAAGTCAACGATCAACGGTCTGGTCAACGGTCAACGGCTGGATGTTGACGTATGCTAGCGTGGGATGATGACATGGCTGTGTGACGTCACTCTAGGGCTGACGTGGCAGGACGTGATGCGGGGCAGGCGCGTGGAAGTGCGTGACGAAGATGATCTGGCGCGTGAGAAAGGATGACGATGCGTGCAGGCGCGTGGTGACGCGTGCTCGTGATGCAAAAACTGCAGCCGGCGCGTTAGAGGTGGTTTTTGGCTGTTCTTGGTTGGGTTTTGCTCGGGATTGTCAGATCTACCAATATGTGCCTTGACTTTGGCGGTTTGATCAACAAACTGACAAAATCCGAGTGTTTTAGGGCTGTGGGCGTGATGGCAGTGACTTGCTTCTAACATTGACTACTGGACAAAGGCGAGGGCAGCGGAAGAACGTCGGAGATGTCCACAGGAACCAAAAAATCAGAGGAAAGGCTTTGATACCATGTTAACAATATAAAGTGAGAGAAAGAATGAATAGTCTATATATTGATGTGTATAAAATAATGTACAAAGGAGAGCCTTATATAAGTTAGATATGTGTGCAGTACAAGTAAAGTATATAAGGCTAAGCCCAATGGGCTAATCTAGCCTAATCTATACACTAACAAACTCAAACGTAGTTACAATCCTTATCCCCACGACCAATGCGCCAACAATAATAACAAAATAATGGCAATCTCTCATATTTTAATCTCATCCATACTAATGGTAAATCTTTGATACATACTCAACACACTAGCGTTAATGGCTTTGTCAGGTCTAATAAGACTCGAACGTGTAGGCATTTGCCTTACCCAATACCATCTGTTGTTTCGTATATCAACCTTGATTAGCGTCTCTAAGTTTCTCACTCATCTCCAACGTCATATAATGGAAAGTTGAATAAAATGAACCGTGAGCCATGTAAATTACTTAAAAAGAAAAAAAAATGCTACACTTATAATATTTTCATAAATAAATTTTAATAGCAAGTTATTATTAGTTTTAATCTGAATCTACTAGTACTAATAAGTAACAACTTTCCATTTAAGATGTAGTGCGAAAATATCTGCTTTCCTTTGCCAAAAACAACGGTAGCAAAGGAAGGAAGTAGAATAGCCAGGTGGCATTGGGGTGAGAAGGGGTATTTTTTTTAGCTCACGTTAGAAAGGCATGGTGTATGATTGACTAACGTGGGCCGCCCCTCTAGAAGACACGAATCATCTTCTTCAATATCCGGTTCTGTAGAACCAAAAGAATGTTTGAATCTTTTCATCTTCACATTCATAAATATAAACAAACAATGCATCACCGCATACACGCGCGCACACACAGGCCGTTGCCTGCCGTTGTTGTTACATTCCTATCATCAGCAAGAATAACTGCCTTAGTTTTGAAGCCATAACTAAAAATAAATAAACCAAAAAAAAAAAAAAAAAAAAAAACCCCTCTCTCACCCTCACCCACTATTTTTCTTTCTCTATCAAAATTTCAACACACCAACTTCTTCCTTTAAACCTTTGTTTCCAAGAAAAGATATCTTATTTATTATTTTTGAATGATTGAATAATGATAACGCTAGGAGCGATCCAATTGGGAGTGATGGCGGCGTGCGTGGTGTTGTTGGTGCCCATGGGAATGGCGGGGTGGCATCTCAGCCGCAACAAGATGCTTTTCTTCAGTGGGGCCCTCTTCATCACCCTCGCCGTTGGCGTCCACCTCACCCCTTACTTCCCTTCCATCTCAGACTTCGCTTCTTCCTTCGTCGTCTTCGACTTCCACCGCCACTCCTGCCTCTCCCTCCTCCACGAAGTCGTCTGGGAGGACCCCATCAACTCTTCTTCTTCAGATGGGCCTTGGCGGTGGTCCTCCTCGAGAAATGTCGTGTCTTGTGACTTCCGGCGACTATCTCCGCCGGACACCTCCGATTTGCTCAACGGCTCGTGGGTCGTCGTCGCCGGCGACTCCCAAGCTCGGTACGTCGCTCTCGCTTTGCTTCAGTTGGTCTTGGGCCAAGACTCTGACCGCATCCCGTCTGTCAAGTCCGATTTGTTCAAGCGCCACTCCGATTACCAAATCGTTCATGACCCGATTGGGTTCAAGTTGGATTTCGTTTGGGCTCCTTACGTTTCCAATTTGACCCATTTGCTCCACGGTTTCCAGCGTAATCGGACTTACCCTGATGTTTTGGTCATGGGTTCTGGCCTGTGGCACATGCTTCACTTCACCAATGCGTCGGATTACACTCTTCATTTACACTCGTTGAGGAATTCTGTGGTTTCCTTGTTGCCCATTTCGCCCGAGTTAGGCACTGAAGGACCGGTAACTGGGTCGGTGTCGGTTAGATCGCCCCATTTGTTCTGGATTGGGATGCCAACGTTGATAAACTCGATGCTGAATACGGAGGAGAAGAGGGAGAAGATGACTGACACAATGCGGGTTGCTTACGAAGAAGCCTTGCGTCGAAGCAAGGTGTTGAGGCAATCCGGTGGCCCGCTTTTGTTGCTGGATATGGAGTCTTTGACATGGAATTGTGGGGTCAAATGTACAGAGGATGGGATGCATTATGATGGGGCTGTTTATGAAGCTGCAGTTCATATCATGCTTAATGCATTGCTCATTGAATCTGATCAGACGCTTTGATTCCAAGTACATACATGAACATGATTGTGATCATCATCATCATCACACGTGCAAAGATCGAGGAGGTTGAATTCTTGCCTCTAATCTTGCTTCTTTGATTTATTTTTTTTGTCTTCTGATTAACTTAGGAGCAGAGTTTGATTCTTTTTTCGCCGTAGGAAACACATATTGAGATTCATTGTTTCTTGTTCTTTTTCAATATTGGATACTCATAGCACTTGTATTCTATATAGTCAGTGAATCGGGTACTCTCACTTGCAATTTTGATTTGAATTGAATTCAAAGTTCTTGTATGAATGGTATATACATTTTTTTTGGGTATAGAGATCATGTTTTCTCACATGTGAGGCCCTGTAGATAGTGTTTGGAATTTGGATGGATTTTCTGATTATGCAGCACAATATTGATTCAGTGCGTACAAATGTATGGGCTTTCACCATTCTGCTTATGTTTAATAGTTTTCTATTATGTTTTCTTCTCAAGAGAATCGATCCTGTATCTAGAATTATGAGTGAAGCAAGATATTGCTTGATGTTTCCAAGGTTGCCTTTTTGTGCTCTCTAGGTTTGCTTTAACAAGCATACGAACATTTTTGGCTGCATATTCTTGTAATAATAGGCTTATCATTCACAGGTGACTGATGAACTGTATCAGCATTTTTCATTATTATGGATGTCACTTTAAAGTTTACTGGCATTTCAGCAATTTTAATTTCTCATAGAAAGTACAATTTGTTGGAGCTCTGGAAAGAATTAGTTTGGAGCTCTGGTAAGAATTAGTTTGCACAACTTTATTCATTTTAAGGGCCAGTTTGAAACCAACTTGCCAGATTGGTTGATACCAAAATTATGGTTTATGACTCACAGTGTTGGTTTTAGTTTGATCCTTTTGGAAGTATATTGGGTTTTGAGTTGGACTTCTTTTCTCTTTGGGTGTAACGTTTGAAGCTGAACAGATATTTTTTTCTTTTCCCCTCCTTTCTCTTGGTGGTCTTATTCAAACCTATTTCCATGCCAATAATGTAACAAGAAACTGAAATAATATTAGTGGACTTCACTTTTCATTTCTTTTTCTCTCTTTCTTTACTTATTTTTTGCAGGGAAGATATGCATGTAATTTGTGGTTGGTATGTTGGATTATCCAACTATTGTCGTTTGTTTATGTTTAATTTTATGGATTTGACATAATATATTCAAAAAAGAAAAATAAAAAGAATTAAACATAGTGAAATATTGAAGTATTTTCAGGATTTTATTTTATTTTATTATTACTTTTTTTCCAGTGCTTGACCGGTCTGCATTTGAGGATTAGGGAAAAGAGGAAAAAGGGTTGGGGAGACTTTTGGGGACTCGAACTTAAATTTTGTGTGGTTGATAGGTCATTTTGATTAAGCAAGCTTGTATTAGTATATTTTGTGCTTGATGTATTATTGCTAAATAGTGTACTGACTGGCATGTTGCTTGATTTGCACATATCGTGTTTTGATCTTTTATTTTTTTTTAATTTTTTTTAGTAATAAAAAATTTCATTATAGAAAGCATGTAAAGGGGCACAACCCTCATACACAGGATGTATACGGGAGTGGACCTTAAAAGATTAGCAAAGAAAAGATCTAAAACCTCAAAAAAGTTTGAGGATGAAAGGTGAACCACAGTTTCATCCATTCATATAGCATCCTGAAACACAAAATCAAGAATTTCAATCTATTTGTGGACAACTTGGTTCTTTGAAAGTTAAGTGCATTCCTTTCCCTCCAAATGCACCACATCAAACACATATCATGTGTTAATCTACTATGCATATAGTTATCTTCATTTCAATTGTGAGTCCAATTCAAAATTTCAGGATATGGGAAAAGAGAGAAAAGGGTGGGCGAGACTTTGGGGGAGTTCAAGTTAATTTTGTGTGATTGATAGGTCAATTTGGTTCACCAAGATTTCATTTAGGTTATTTTGTATTTGTTGTGTTTTTGCTTAATATGTACTGAATCTGGTATAGGTAGGTAGTTTATGACTCAACTTCTGCCTTTGAGCTAGGTCTTGATGTGGCTAAGGTTAGAAATTAAGGGTTATGGGAATTAGGTAAATGGACTAACAAAATTGTATTATATTGCTTAACCTTGCTTATTTATACATGGCAAGGTAACTTCCTATTGGACAGCCTTTTGATTACATATAATTGGCCAATTCAAAACTAACTAACCAAGCCCATGTCATTAACAACCTTTGTTACAAAAGGAAGCAATACTAAACTGTTACAAAAGGTGCTTATCTGATCACAAAGATGATCATACTTGTGAAGATTCACTGTATCAGTCTTCACATGTTGCCTGATGTGCACATATTATGTTTTAATTTATTATGCAGTTATATGCATTTCAATCATGAGTCCCACTCAAGGGACTTGCGAAAAGAGAGAAATGGGGTGGGGGAGACTTTGAGGGACGTGAAGTTAATTTTCTGTGGTTGATAGATTGGTCATTTTAAATCTTTGATTAACCTATTTTTCATTTGATTTCTTTTGTATGCTGTTATTTTGCTAAGTAATGTACTGAATCTAGGATGGTTAGGTTAACCCAGTTTATGGCTTTACTGTTGCCTTTGAGCTAGGCCTTGGGATGTTGGCTGATGTGTTTTAATCTATTATGCAGTTATATTCATTTCAAAACTGTTTCTTCTTCTGTTCTGTTGCTAACTTGAAAATCAAATAACTCTGTTGACTGAAGACAGGAAAAATGGTTTTCCGCAGAGAATTGGAGGCATCAAGTCCTCTTTGTCATATGAACGTTGACGAAGAGGATCCAATGTTATATTGTTTTTGCTGATGACATTAGAAAAATATAAAAATAAAAATTTCTTTTTGCATAATTTTAGTTGAAGAAATAACAATAAGGACAGTTTTGACTTTTGAGTAGTAACTCTGGAGAGGATGAAGCATGAATTACGGTCAATCCATCTGCAGTAATCTGTTTAAACTTTTTTTTTTTTTTAATATCTTAGCATAAGCTAATGAAAATATGACAACAGTGTCTACAGCTGTCATAACATTATAATCAGGAAGAGTTAAGAAGTTTGTTTCTGTTGCTCAATGAGAAGTTCATGATTTACACTTCTTTTTCTGGCTAATTAGCAAAGAGATGAGTGGATGAAGCTTGTTTCTGTATCTTTTTTCTTTAGTTTGGTTTTTTAACTCCATAACATGATTTATTGTTTTTGTATGTTTTTATCTATGCTCTCTTCATGTAGGAGTAGGAGTTTTCCTTTTAGATCTAAATACTCTTAGAATTACTTGATAAAGTCAAGATGAAGTCCCTTGGTATATATGCTTTTTGTAGACAATATGGTGTTTTTGGATGGAACTTACCCAAGTTGGAAATCTTGAGGGAGGATTTAGAATCTAAATGTTTTAGGTTAAGCTAGTCTAAAATAGAGTACTTGGAGTGTAAGTTTAGTAAAAGGAGATTTAAAGATGGAGTGGTAAAACTTGTCAGGCAAGAAATACTTTAGAGTGAATGCCAATGATTTTAAGCTTGGACTGGACCAGTCTGATCGGGTTACAATGAAACGGCTTGATTAACGGTTCTCAAAAGATAAGCATCTAAAAGATCTAAAAACTCAAAGACATGTTTTAACTAGTTTGCAATTATATGCATTTCTATCATGAGTCCAATTTAAACCTGAGTAGTCTGCATTTCAGGATATGGGAAAAGAGAGGAAAGGGTGGGTAAGACTCTTGAGGGACTTGAAGTTAATTTTGTGTGGTTGATAGGTCAATTTGATTAATATTTTTCATTTGGCTTATTTTTTGTTTGTTGTATTTTGGCAAGATAGTTTACTGAATCTGGTGTAGGTAGGTGAACCTCGTTTTTGACTATTGTTACCTTTGAGCTAGGTCTTGGAATGTTGCCTGATGTGCACATATCGTGTTTTAATCTCTTATGCAGTCTAATGCAATTCAATCTTGAGTCCAACTCAAGCCTAACTAGTTTGCATTTGTGAGCTAGGGAAAAGAGAGAAAAAGGGTTGGGGAGTGTAGGTAGGTGAACCTAGTTTATGACTTCCATTGTCTTCGAGCTAGGTCTTGGCACGTTGCCTGATGTGCACATAGCATGTTTTAATCTACAACGCAGTTTGGTGCATTTCACTCATGAGTCCAACTCAAACCTGACTAGTTTGCATTTGTCGATTTGGTAAAAGGGAGAAAAGGCTGGGGAGACTTAATGTTCTTTGGTTGATAGGTCATTTTGATTAACCAGTTTTTCATTTTGTATTTGTTGTGTTTTTGCTAAGTAATGTACTGAACCTGGCATGTTTATTTATTTTTTGGTAGAATCTGGCTTAGGTGAACCCAATTTATGACCTCTACTTTTGCCTTTGAGCTAGGCATTGGGATGTTGCCTGATGTGTTTTAATCTATTAGAGCACTCATAATAAAGATGCTAAAATAACTCAAAAGTTATTTTAGCATCTCAACCACACAAAAAAGCCCTACAACAAAGTTGCTATAGCTAAAATTGTTAGCTATAATTTACCTTCATGCTACAGTGAGCTGTTATAGCTGTTATCAATAACAGCTTACTATAGCACGAAGGTAAACATAAAAATCACTTTTTTATTCCCAACGTCTCTTTTATCTCAATCTCAACTCTCTTCTGTCTTCTCTCTCCTCTTTCACTTCTTTGTTCTCTTTCTCTCCCGTGCCTTGTGATTGTTCTTAGTGGTTTCGTGGTTGTGCTCTAGTGGTTTGTGGGTCTAATTTGGTGGGTGAGGTCAAAAGGCACGGTGGTGATGTCAGATGTGTGTCTGATTTGGTGGGTCTCGATGGCTTAGTTGTTTTTGTCTTGGCGGCTTGATATTTTCAAATTTGAGGTTTAAGGGTTTTTTGGTATTGACATTTGGGTTTTTGGTATTTTGTAGAGAATATTTTTGATGAGTATTGATAATTGAATGTGATATTAGGATTTTTGATGGGTCGTGGGTCACTGTGGGTCGTGGGTTATGGGTCACTGTGGGTCGTGGGTTACAGTGAGTGTGTGACTGAGATTTGGTGGTGTGTTGTATCAGTGCTGTTTTTTGGGTTTCTAAGTTGCTGTGTATGTATCGGTGGTGTTTTTATTGATTGTGTTTTCTGAGTTGCTAGGTTTCTTGGCGACAATTGGTTGCTGGGTTTTGTCTCGGTGGGTCTCGAAGGTTTGGTTTTTTTTTTTTGTTTTTTTTTTTTAAATGAGATGAATGTCAAAATAGAGTCTTTGATGTTGGGTGTGAGTTGTTAAAATAGATAAAGTTACTTTTTAAGTTCCTAAAAACTATATTTTATAGCTTCCTTACTGTGAATGATCTTATTTACGTCTTAATTGATTATAACACCATCATAATTTGATCAGTTAATCTTTGATCTTTGGTCTAATATAAAGAAATTGCTTCTTTTTATAAATGATTTGGGTCTTTAAAATATAAAATATTGGTGAGTACTTTAGATATATTAAATCAATAATTTATCGTAAAAATATCAAAGAGAAAGTGATTATAAGGTAAAGGCACAGTTGAAAATGCCGTCTCCTTTACCGTGATTGTTCTAGTTTTTACGTTAGAGCAAAATATTTTGGAACCATGTACTCACATGTATCACTTCAAGATTACCAATAATTTTATACTCTGTATATATATTCTACACAAAATAGCTATATCAAACTCTTCATTGAATAGTTTTATATGATATCAAATTATCACTTCAAAAATTATAAATAATTCAGTCTTTAGCATTCTCATTATGTTCTCATTATTCTCATTACATAAGGAGGTTTATAATATGTCACCATGTAACAAGGAGACCATTAATTTAGTATGAATAATAGCTTAGCCTAATAAGACCAAATCTCAAATTAAAAAATGAAACAAAAGATGCTATTGTTTTTGGTAGGTTTTGTGCTTCCGGGTTATTTTAAGATTGAGATTTTTTTTTTTTTTTTTTTTTTGAGAGTTTCAATTTTTGACGTTCGTTTCTGATGATTGTGTTTTTTATCATCATATCAAGACATTATTAGTTTTTGTAGTAAACAAAAATTAAACTACAGATCTTTTATTTAACTATCGGAAATTTTACTAGTTAAGCTAATTAGAACTAACATTTTTTAGGATTAAGTTGTTCCATCTTGATCTGTGTTTTTGGTAGATAATAGACTGACAGAAACTAGGTTGTTAATTACCAATCATCAACAAAAATAAGATTTTCACGAGGAAGATTTGTTTGACTAATTTCTTTTCTTTTACATTACAACAATTATGCTTTCCCATACATCTTTGTAGCACATCATTTTGCAACCGAATGACTATCACTCCCTTAAAAAAATAAGCCCCATATCCTACAACCTTATCCACCCTACTAATGAAAACTAAAAAAGAACAGAAAAAAAAGGGGGAAAAAAGAAAGGACAGGAAATTCTCCCCTTTAATATAACTTCATTCTTTCCCCCACTGATACTACACAAATTGCTTACCTTCAAATGTTTGCCCAAAATTCCAATTCTTGGGAGCAACATTATAAGATGTGACAGTCACGCCATCACTCCCGGTGACCTCAAATGAGAGAGGTTGATTCTTTAAATCGGCATTTAAATGCCAGTTTTGGCCCCAATTACGACCCATTGGAAGCCAACCAGTTCTAGAACCCTTGACCTTCACGGCAACTATATCTCCAGCACCAGCAACATTGGTGATCAGCACTGAAATGAAGATATTTGAACCATCGATTGTAAATCGAATTCCTCCTTCCTTTCTGCACTTTATCCTGTCAAAAGCAACAAAAATTAAGGCAAAGATAGACATTCTTCTCATTACAGTAATACTCAGTCTCTTTGCAAGCTCAGCTTTGCATTCTATTATATTGTTATTAGAAAAGGGGACAGGGCTGATGACTGATGAACATGTGCCTACGAGAACTAAATTGGTCCAAATTTATACCCCTCTCTCTCTCACATATAGCCAACAAAATCATTAAGTAATATTGAATAAGAAAAAGGAGAACAAATTATCAGAAACATTCATTTAGCCATTAACAATATTACTTGAAACTATTTGAGCATTTCCAATTGTGAAGTCCAGAAAGATCTCCGGCATTAATATATTTTTGGAGCTATTTACCAGATAATTCAACAAGTGTTAAACTTTTTAGATCTGCAACACATGTCCCGTTTCTCATTGAGCTCTAATTAGGTGAAATTTCTTTCAGAATAAGGTTCAAAGAAAAATTATTTTTAGGGAAAATTATACTTGAAACCCTGTAGTTTAACGGGTGTAACAAATTAATCCTGAGATTTTAAAAAGTAAGGAGTCAAACCGTATTTTCAAAAGTAACAAATTAAATCCTAAGATCTAAATAAGCAACAAATTAAACCTCAATCCATTTAAAAGGAATATAATTTGGGATTTAAGACAGGTTGATAGCTTTATATGTTACTTTTTTAGGCATCAAGGTTTAGCTTGTTGCTTTTGAAATCATAGAGAAGAATTCACACCTCAATCTAAACTCAAATACAATTTTATGAAATTTACTAACAATCAATCTATCAATTGCAATGTATGTACTCTTATATTTATAACCTATCAATTGGTTATGTGTGATAACATCATCCACAACTAACCCACATTTATCACATGCCAAAAATACAGTTATAAACTTATAACATATTAATCACATGTTAAATTTAATAAAGCACATGGCTTCTATTTCTAGCAACTTCCTAAAATCTAGAATGTGCATGTGCTTCTAACAAAATTTGCCTCCAATGTTCAAATATTACAACAAACTTGACACATTTAGATTTAGCTACAATAATCACATGTAAAATTTAGTCATGTCATGTTATTCCACATATCCCACATAGCACATTTAGATTTAGCTAGAATAATCACATGTAAAATTCAGTCATGTCATGTTATTCCACATATCCCACATGGCACATGCTACAGTGTCACCCCCTGTCCCATCTCATTATTGCCATGTTACTCTCTAGAATCTAGATATGTATGTATTAGATTCTTGCATCATGTAGGGCTAATTTGTAGCTTTGAAACCATAAGATTTAATGTGTTACTTTTTTAAACCTTAGGATTTATATGTTACTTAGATAATACTTTATAGGACTTAATTTGTTACACCTCTAAAATCTAAATGATTGGGTTTAAACTATAAAGTTCAATTTTCCTTAATCTTGAAGTAAATGTTAGCCAAAGACAAAAAGGGTCATTCATTTCATTGATCAAGAGAGTATATGGATGCTTTGGATACCATTATTTCTGTTGCAAAAGTACGTGATATGAAGTGGGAACTTATCAATAATACTAGTGAAAAAGTGATAGGTATAATAAAAAAAAATGACAACATTACCAAAATATATATTGTTTTACAAGTAAAAAAAAAAAAAAAAAAACAAATTATAATTACTATTGGATTTATCCTTGTTTAACATTTTTGATTTATAGGCTTTGCTCAACAGAGGGTTGCCTCACTTCTTGAACTATTTGATATTCATCAAAACCAAAAGATGCTTTTCAAGTTCCAAAAATATGTGAATGTGCCAAAGCAAAATGCAAAGCAATTATAAACAGCGTAGGGCCCTATCTAGGAGATTTGACTACTCTCTAGACAGAAAATTTCATATTAATACACCTATCATCTACCGACATATTCTATACTTGTACACAGTTACGCTAAGCCAAAATTGAAAATTGACAATTCAAGTGTTGGGGACATATCAAGTGGATTTATAAACACTTAATCGGAAGAACATCACTTTCCTCAATTTGTACTAATTAATGATATATTAAGAGGCAATGATTTTACATCACTCAACACATGGACTGCACATGAATAAGAGCTAGGGACAAAAAACAAAGAAAATGGGGCACACCACACCAATGAGTTTCTATTTTAATGTGAAAAGTTTCAATTAATTAAATTTAGGTAAGACCTAGAGAATATGTAATGTAATGTAATGTAATAATGTATCTCATCTTGCCTGTATGAATCTCACTATGTACACTTAAACAAAATTGGACTCAAATTAAAAGGAAAGCAGGTAAGATAATATACTTTTTAGGCACATGTATAATTTTAGTCACGTAACTTTTATAACAAGTCATGTAACATGTTTAGAGTAATTTTAGTCACGTAACTTTTATATCAAGTCATGTAACAAGTTTAAATAATACGCATGAATAGTCTTATGTACCTGCGATACTGGACGGGCATGTTGGCGGCCTTCCAGATAGCGATCTTCTCGAAGGCCTCAATGGGGAGAACAAAGTGCTTATTAGGAGGGTTGCAGTGGCCGCCGCCGTCGGCCGGGAACCCGTAATTGGGCGCACAGAAGTTAGTAGCCGTGAGTATGATCGAGGTACCCGGAATGCACCACCGCAGGTCATCCACGCACCGCAGCTCGAAGCACGCGCCGCAGATCTGCCCGCGCTCGAACAGCACCTCGCTCAGCCCCACAGTCGCCATTCCGTACCCTCCTTTCACCAGGTCACCGTACCCGCACGCTCCTCCCACCGAGTCACGCGGGTCCGCCGCCGCGTAGTAGGTGGCGCGTGCGGATCGCCACTCATGCGGCTGGGCGGTGGAGTAGCTGGGTGGCGACGAGGAGTAAGAGTAGTGGGAGGTGGCTCTTCTCGGTAGTGATGACAGTAGTGTGAACAGGAGAGTGAGAATATGGATCAGCTTCAGCTTCAGAGGTAATGGCATTTTCTTTTTCTTTCCTTTGTTTTTTTGAAATTGAAATGGAAAGAAAGAGAGAGTTGTTGAGTGTGAAGTGTGACTTGAGTGTGTGAGAGAGAAAAAGATGAGCGAGCAAAAGAAAAGAAAAAGTGACGGTAGAGGAAAGGGTTCTCTCTAGATAATTATATTCTATGCTGAACTAATTATGTTTCACTACTGCAGAGTGCTTTTCTTCTTTTGTTTGATTTCTCTCTTTTTACTCCACTAGCATTGATGAAGGGTGTTAACTTTTACCACTTTTTCTGTCTTTGTTGCTCTTGTGAAGTTACAATATAGCCAGCTATAAAGATCTACTTTATATCCTTTTTTTTTTTGGTTAATCTGATTAGATTAGGATAATAGACACTATGCATATCATTATTTGAGCTTTAAGGAATCAGGTAATCATAAATAACTCAGGTTTTGATCAACAAGTAACTCATTCATTTTTGTTTGTTTATAAATAAATCAAGTTTGAGTTTGAGTTTGAGTTTGAGTTTTAGGTTTGTTTAATAAATGTGTTAGGCCCAAGTAAAAAAGAATTGTTCTTAAACAAACTTGTGAACATTAGGGCTTGGTACAAAAATAAGCTAAGCCGAGGCATATAATGGGTTGGTAATAATCTTGATATGAGCATGATAAATAAATTTATATCTTCCTAAGACTTTAATTAATTATAGGAGTTGAGACACGCTCGTCCAAGCCAAATAGGCTAGATAATAAACTTGATAATGTAATTGTGTTGAATCTCAAGCTCAAAAGCTTAATATTGAGCTTGATATTGAGTTTGAACTTGACTTAACTAATGAATCAAGTCAAGCTCAAACTTTTATTCTTTTTGATAAGTTTAAGATTGAACATTATTTGTAAACTTGAGTCAAACTCAAGCCAAGCTTAAATATTTTACTTTTGTTGTCCAACTGAGCTTGAGCATTCATTATTTGACAAAACTTGACTCGTTTACAATCTTGATTCTCACCTGATTTTGCATTTAAAAAAAAATGGAATCCAAGTTACCTAATGAGTTTTACAATACACCTTATTTTGCAATAGAGTAAGATTTAGGTACAGTACTTAAGTGCTAGTTCTTAAGTTCTCCTTTTAAGATTCTGTCACGTGAATTTTTTCTCATAGGAGTGAAGTATATTTTTTAGTTAAGTAGTCATATAGCTAAATCTTAAGAAGAGAATTTAAGAAACATTACATAAGATACTGTACCTAAGTTTTATCATTTTCAATATATCTCATTAAAATAATACAAAATAGCTATTTTATATACCCACAACAACAGAGCTAGAAAACCCCCAATCCTACAATCTGTTGAGCTTTTATTACTACACTGTCGTCGCTCCATAATCTTTATTTGACCTGAGCCCAATATAAAAAACCTTGAACCCTCAATCTGCACTGCAATCCACCGAATCTGCACCAACTCTACGTTAGATCTACATTAACAACCCAAATCCAATCTTCAAGTGTAAAGAATTTTTGTTGCCGATTAGTGTGAGAGAGAGAGAGAGAGAGAGAGAGAGAGAGAGAGAGAGAGAGAGAGTTTCTATTTTATTTAATCTAGATGAGAGAGAGAATTGAATAAAAAATTGAAGAAAAAAGATTAAGATGAGCTACATTAGTATAAATTTTTGCAAAATACATAACTGGATCTAGGTGTATTTTTGTGTCATTTTTTTACAATGTTATCTATTTTAGAGAATAATGCATTTTAAAGAACCAGATGAGGATGCTCTTACATTTCTTGACTCTAAAATGAAGATAGTCCATTTCTTAATTATGATTTTATTTAAATAATGTGATGTTGGATATAATTTTTTATTTATAATATTTAATCTAAACCATAAAATTTATTCATTTTCGAATGAAAGATGATCCTTTTGTTGTGAGCTTAGGTTATATTCTACATTTAGTGGTGATAAGATTTATTCTGGAACATGGTAGTTGCTTCATTCTAAAACTTATGGTCCATTTGGATTGAGGGAGAGAGAGGGGGAGTAAAGAAGAGTAGATTTAGTACAAAATTAGTTTATTTTTAGTTAACTCTACTCTACTCTCCTCCACTTCTTCTCCTTCCCTTCCATCCAAACAGACCATTAGTAAAATGTGGTTTGGTAGAGCTTTTTTTTATGGTGGTTTAACTTTATTTTGTTTAAAAATAAATAAATTTGGTAAAAGTATGTTGTATCTTGAAAGATACTTTAAAAAAATGAACAAGGAAAAGGAAAAATCATTTCAAACCAATAATCAATGAAGAACATTCGGAAACTCAGAGGAACAATTGCATCAATATTCCCTTCCTTTGTTTCAACACTTTATTGTGAGCAGTGAGCACTCTTTTAGTTTTAGTCGTGGTAACCCTAATAAGCAATAACCCCTTATGAGCTCTCTCATTAGTCATGGCAACTAGATCAAATTATTGCCCAAACAATCTCAGGCTCTAGATCAACTTCCTCAGCACTCTAACTATAATAGCCCAGCCCAAACTCAAACAAGACCAAACACTACCCAATCACCCAAGCCGAATTCGGTTCAAGCCCAACCAAGCTTAGCTCAATTCCAAACCCAAGTCAAATAAGCACAAGCCCAATCTAACTTTGTACTATTTACAAGAGTATGACAAAGAATATAGAAAAATGCTTAATATTATTAACAATTGAAAATGCTATATCGTGGGATAGGG
This sequence comes from Quercus variabilis, assembly GCA_030445155.1. Taxonomy (NCBI): domain Eukaryota; kingdom Viridiplantae; phylum Streptophyta; class Magnoliopsida; order Fagales; family Fagaceae; genus Quercus; species Quercus variabilis. The sequence continues at coordinate 60,061,095 of CP129446.1, forward strand.
TTTGAAGTTTGAACATTCAAGTTTGAAAGGAAAGTATTCATGAATATCTTGGATGAATGGGTTTACACCCAAAAAACAAAATCTTAGCATGTCAACAATATCTTTTTGTAGCTAATCTGGTCAATACAAACAGTGGGGGCCGGATTTGTTGAAATTACAACTGTTAAGAATATTCCAATTCCAAAAGGTTTAAAGAAATGACACAACTGTGGTTAGATTAGAAACATGGAATTTTACTATGAGAGTTAGTTTACTATAATAATCAGTTTTAGTGGTCCAACCAAGAAAACAACAGCCTTTGGAGAGATTTTAAAATAGAGGAATTCATGAAAGGCTAAAAAATTATGTTGTAGAAACAGCTAGACCCACTAGTCTAGCCATGTAATTCATCACTGAGCTAATTTCTTCACACAAATATTTATGAGCAGGGACGGAGCCAGGAATTTAAGTTAGGACGCTGAAGATAAGTGAAAAAAAAAAATTTAAAAATTTAAAAATTCAAATACATATCCATATAGTATTAAGAAACTTTCACCAAGACAGATACACAAAAATCATTATTTCTTAATATATTATGATATCATCTTCCAACAAAAATAGAAGACACAAAATACTATTATTTTTTAATACACAACACTATTGTTTTTTTACATTTTTTTTTTAAAGATTTACATGAGCTGAATTGATGATTCATGATTTTTGATGGGGCTCAAGCTACAAAGCAAAGGCGCCTAAGTTTAAATTTTTTATTTTTTTCTGAAAATTAAACTACTAAATTTTTTTTTTTTAGCCCGAGGGGACCCAGGCCTCCACTTGGGTCCGTCCTTGCTTATGAGAATAATATCCCAATAGATCTATCTTCGTCCTCCAAAACCTTTCACAATTGTTTTGTACCTTCTTTATATAGCTTGTTAAATTATCGATTCTTCTAAAAGTTTAAACTCTTATAATATAATAAATTTAATCATTTAACCATATATTTTTAATATAACTTGTTCCATCCCCACTTTTAGCAACCCCTTTTTTAGGCCCAATTCAGATAAAGGGGGAGTAAAGTAGATAAAAAATGTTGAGTTTTGAACCTAGCTGCCAATGGTCAAACCAAATAATAGATCCAAGACTCCAGAAATATACATCATGTTCTCTGCAATTTTCTCTCATTTGTAAGCTGACTAAGCTCCAACACTTCCTTCATATTTTAGAAACGCATGAAAGAATCTTGTTACCTCACCATTTCGTCTCACAAAGCAATGACTTTTCTTTTGCAAAACAGCACGCCTTTATGGTTAAAACCCTCTGGATAAAACGAGCTCAAAAGATTGCAGACGCTGATGAATTAACAATTAAATAAATAAGCAAAAACTATTCTTTTTTAATATAACAAGCGACCCAAGTGGTTCACAGTTCAGAGAAGGAAAATATTAGAAGGTATACACAAGCTAATGTTGAGTACAAAAAGGGTAACGCAAGAGAAATATTTGTGCATACAAGAACAGATGGGCTTATGGATTTGAACAGTTGGGAGGTAAAAACAGAACAACTAGATAAGAATTTGCAAAGCTGCAGAAATGGCTGCTGCTTAAACCCGATTTTATTTCTCATCCTCGGTCATCCAGCAGCTGAAACCGCTATAATCCAACACTAAAACTGTAACCAGATCAGTCCCTCGGCCTGTTAAAAAGGGTCTATCTTCTAACAAAGGAAGCTGCTCTAGGAAAACTACACTGAGGCACACTATAAGCAAAGCCGGATTTGTTTCTCTTCCCTCTCTTCACCTCTTATTGTTGAGGACTGTGTGTCTCTCTCTGCCACACATCTTTTATATGGGACAAACCCTTTCAAACACTTTCCAGGGCTCCTTCCTAGTTCAGAGAAGGCTGAATTCTCACTTGGTCTTAATTGGAAAACTAGGCCTGCCTCTTGATTCTCCTCTTTAAGGAAAAGTGGATAACTCCGGGTCTCAGCATCTGAACATTTATCACCATTGTTCCCATCACTTACTGATCCATTGTTTGAACCAGTCCAAGACCCTTCCTTCTGAACTTCTTTACCTTGGACTTCTTCTAGATCAGAGCCCAAATGTGCTTTTGATTGCTCCACCTCATGGAATGGCATGACAGGAAAACGTAAACCCCCATAAAAGGTCCACCATGGTATAGGAGCAGCAGAATTAGCTTCTGCCAAATATGAGTTTTCTTTCTGGCATTGCATGAAATAGAGGCCATCCTGTACACCCCGTGTTGAATGACTCCAAGAATATTCTGTATTCCCCTGTATAGATTTCACGGGGACAAAGTTCCATGGTAATGGTTGCACAACTTTTTCCTCGAGGATATCCACAGGCATTGATTTACCAGCCACTATGGTGGGAGAAGATGGTCTGTGTGAATCTGTTACTAACACAGTCCTTCCAAAAAGCTTAAGACTCCGGTTCGACGTTTCCTCTGATGCACCTTCTTTAACATAGTTGTTTTCTCTGGGAAACAACTCGAATTTCTGGGAATTGAAGCCAACAATAAAACAACATCAGAATATAATAAAAGGTTTCATTTGACATTTACTGAATTGGACAAATATGTTGTCAAGCAAAGGATCAGCAAGTACCATGGGAAGTTGCTCGTCAGAAACTGAACCAACAGTTGTTAGAGCTGGTGATGGAGATGCACTTTCCTCGGTCGATTGGTTGGGTTCAGATAGTACTAAGCCCCCAGGTTGGACACCAGCTGTAGATGAAGCAGGGGATAAGCTGCCATTTGGTGTATCTGAATCAGTGAACCCCACTGTATCTGAACCAACTGCAGATAATACTGAGGTTGGAGATTGGTCTTCTTGTTCCCAAACCAATGAATTTGGAGATGCAGACCTTATTGGCTGTTCCAGAGCGGAGACTTCTTTATTAGATGGAATTAAAAGTTTCCTGGGGTAAGGATGCATAGGCTTTCGTTTTGGTCGAGGAGGAGGAATCTCAATTGGCTCTGTGGAGGTTGTGTTGCTACCATTAGAGTCGCGAGCGATCTATTACAAAGACAAAAAAGCAGGGGAATCAGAATGGCACCGAGCAAGAATGCATGAACCCATCCATAAAGGTTGCACACCTTGGGGTCCATAAAAATTTAACTTACTTTAACGAAGGGGATATAGATATTATGGTAGGGAAATGGGTACTGGAATAAGAGCAGTAAACCTTGGAGAAGAATTTTTGAGCATGACTTCTAATCTGAACTGCATTTTTTGTTCCCACGTGTTCTGTTATAGAAACCAAATAATGTAAGAAAATGGATCATAGTTAAGGAATTTGCTTGAGAATATAAGAAATGTAAATTGAAATATTGAATCATACCCTCTATCCGTCGCCAAGCTCGACCATACAGCTTTAAAGCATCAAGAAACTTCTTATGCTCTTCCTCCGACCATCTTTCTCTTTGTTTTGTGATTGTGTATGGTTTCCTAACCTATTGACACAAAAACAACTGATAAGAAGAAACTCGGAGCAGAAGCAGAGCATGAAGAAGACAGAAAAGGTAAAAACCTTGGGAGCATAATCATTGCCACAAGAAAACTGATCCCCTAGTTGGACACCAGTTACAGAATGAAGGCCAGAACTCAATGATATTCCATTGCTTGCCTGGACCACAGAATGTGAACGAGAACCGACACTTTGATCCTACAGCCAAAAGAGAAAACAAACCACATCAAAAAAGTTTCCAGCTTAGTCACAGAAAATTTGCAAAATTTTGAAGTACCAAGTTATCTACAAATTCTATTAGCAGGATCTAACAACTGAATTCTTAAATTATTTGCTAACCTAACACAACAACAACAACAACAACAAAAAGCTACTTTTAAACTGTTCAGTCAGCTAAATTAGTTAAGAGTGAATGATATATACCCTCTATAATTCTTTTTCCTTTATTGGCAAATTAAGTGGGAAACTTTTAACAGGCCTCAACCAAAAGACTATATCACAAAAACTCCTCTATGGCTACGAGTAATTTCCCATTGACAAAACCAAATAACATGAAAATAGTGAAAACCCAACAACAATTGTCAAAACAAGAAAGATAATTTGCAAGAAAATTGTTCCAAATAGATGAATGGACAGGAAAGCAGAGGAAAAAAAAGTCATCATATTTTTCAGGATTTTACAAAACTGCTATCATTTAAATGTTATGAAACAAAAAATTAAAAAAAAAATTAATAAGGTTATATAAGCATTTGTGTTAAAGGTCAAAGTTAATAGCTGAAGTTACGGTGATGTTTGACTATAATTAATTAACATAAATGATCGGAATTCAAATTGAACTTGGTAATTCAATATCATATCTGGGTTTTTGTACTTTTTTTAGTAATTAGTAATTACCACCCAAAAAAACAAATAAATTATTATTAAAAAAAAAAAAAGCTTTGTTGATTGATACCTGAATAGCCATGAATGCAGAAACTCGCTCAGCAGTGGTATCACTATCACTTACTCCTTTTGCAATTGCATGCAGAGAATCAAAAAAAATTCTTAAATTCCTAGATTCCTTTTTTTTCCCTTTGCCTTGCCTTAGGGAACCAATTCTTGACAGTAAATGGACCCGACCCGACCCATCTTCATCCAAAAATACATAAACAAACAAAAAAAAATTCCAACTTTCACTCTTTTTAGGGGGGTTTCTTGATTCAGTGATCCAAAATCAAGAGAGATCAGATCAACAAACAAAGAAAGAATTAAAAAAAACAACTAGTCATGTCATGTAGTCATGTGGCTCCTTAAAGACAGGAACAACAAAAGTGATGACTTTGAAACCAAAACACAGAGAGGAAGAGAAAGGCAGAGCCAAGAAAGAAGAAAACGAAGAAGAAGAAGAAAGAAGAAGAAGAAGGTAGAAGAGAAAGGCAGAGAGAAAAGTTGGGTTTGGTGTCAGGGAAATGAAAATGAAATCCTAGTTGGAAATGGAAAGTAATATAACTATTTTAAAGTACTATTTATCTATATGGCTTGTGATTGTGTAGAAGAAGGAAAAAAAAAAAAAAAAAAGTAGAGAGAGGAGAGAGAGAGAGACGCCACGTCAGAGTCGGGTATCTCATATTATTTCTCTCCTTTTTTTTTCCTTAAATTTTCCAATAGAAGTTGAATTGAGATGCACAGAACGCTCGAGAATTCGATGGATTCTTGTGGCTCTCGTCGCACAACCCTCCCCGACACGTGGCTTCAGATTGTCCTGTCTCCCGCTTTTTATTACACTTGTGTTTTTTTTTTGTTTTTGTTTTTTTTTTTTTTTCTTTCCCATGTTATACTCGCAGAGAGTGGAAGGAGAGCATTGTACTCGCATGTCATTGAAGGTCCAACGTGTCATGTCTTCTTATCTGTAACTACGGGTTTGTTTAGAATCTGTTTATTTTATTAAAATTGAAATTTTTTTACTGCAAGTGTTATAGATAAAGATACAAGTTAACTGAAATAGTACAGTGAGACTCATGAATAGTATTAAAAAGTACAGTGAGACTCATGAATAGTACTAAAAAGTACAGTGAGATTATTAATAGTAACAAAAATAAGCTGAATGATAAAATAAGCTAATTTTTTAAGCTAAAACCAAATGCACACTACATGATTTCTTAATTATAACTTCACAATTTTTAAGGTTTTTTTTTTTTCAAATTTTCTCTGCATTAAATAATATTTGTCTAAGTACCAATTAAGTTGGGAAAGCCTTTTATTTTATTTATTTATTTTGTTGAAATTGAAAATTTTTTTGGCTAAAAGTACTATAAATAAAGATAAAAATTAGTTGAAATAGTACAACGAAACCCATGAATAGTACCAAAAAATGTAGTGGGACGTATGAATAGTGGTAAAAATAAGCTGAATAATAAAATAAGCTGATTTTTTAAGCTAAAGCCAAATGCACACTACATGATTTCTTAATTATAACGTCACAATTTTTAAGGTTTTTTTTTCCCAAATTTTCTCTGCATTGAATAATATTTGTCTTAGTACCAATTAAGTTGGGAAATCCTTTTATTTTATTTTATTTTATAAAAGATGACATGCTCGACATTAAAAGCAAAATTTTGCCTACTTTCCCTTCAAATGGGATGATATTGGTGTTTGGTACTCCACCCCTCCCCCTCCCTTTTTTGTTCCTAACTACTAATTTGGGATGAGGAAAAAGGATGAAAAATAATAGATTTGAAAGATATATCTTCTTTCTCCAATCAAAAAAAAATAAAAATGAAAAAAAAAAAAAAGAAAAAAAGAAAGATATATCTTCAAAGAATTTTTCATCTATGACCTTATTTGGGAGTTTATGTATAAGAGATGATCTTCTATTCTCTTGTTTTTTTATTTTAAATAGAAGGGAATACAATAGATAGGAGAGAATACTCATTCATCTATTTTCTCTAAGAAAATTTATTATTTCCTTTAAAATTGGGATGAATTGAAAGGGCTAAAATAAAATTTGATTAAATTTTGACGAAAATCCCCACAATACCCTTTATATTTTATATGTTCTTGCACCACTTTGATGGCTTTCTATTCCACTTTATTTATGGTATTTTTAATTTTGTGAATAATTTTGCTATTTTTTGTTGTTTTTGATAATTTGATAGTTACAATAATGAGGAGGGAAGATGCGAACCCACAACATTTTCGTTGAAAATATTAAGAGTTGCCAATTAATCTACGTGACTCCTTTATTATTTTCAAGCGATGCAATCTTTTATTTCTTACAAGAAGACGTAACCATGATATGGCCATACAACTCTTTATTTATGGTGATTGTCTTTGGTTTTTGATTGGTTCTCTCTTCTTCTTCTTCTTTTTTATTTTATTTTATTTTTTTTTATTTATTTATTTTTTTTTTAATTTAGTTTGGTATAGCTAACTTGCCTTCAATTTTTCTAAAGTCACTTACAAGTCACTCTTATTTTATTTGTATGAGAAATATTATGTACATAATATTTTCACAACAAATCTTATATGGTAGGTTATTACTTGTTGTTACTAGTATGTAATAAAGTAATTTCATTGTTGGATTTAAATTAAAAACATGTAACAATCTATCAACTAAGATTTGTTGTAAAAATATTGTGGATATAACACTCTTCTATTTTTATACTCATTTTTTTAGTTGAATCTTATTGACTCGCATTAAATGAAAGATTTTGTTAATGAATGCTCCAAGGACAATGATTAAAATGCCATTAATATTTTGTTAAATAATATCTTTATACGTTTTATAAAAAATAAAGTCAAATTTTACAAATATATAAAAAAAAAAAAAAAATACAGAATCACAATAAATTTGTGCATGTCAACAAATAAATTATTAACATATATATTTTATTTTTCCAAATAAATATGTATTCCAACTTATAATTTGACCATTTATTAATCTTACTTTGACACGAAACCTCAAATGAATTATACTTGGAGACCAGTAAGATATATACTGTGGTGATCGGTGTAAATGCAATTATCAGGGAAGAAGGCGAGTATCGAAAAGGATGGGTAATGCCAAAAGTGGTGGGAACTAGGAGCTATAGTACTCGTCACTTTAGTCGAGACAGAAAGACAAAGAAATGGATATGTCACAACACAACAACACTGAAAAATTCAATGATATTTATTTTTTTGTGACGAGGAGAAACCAAAAAAAAACAAAAAAAAAAACTAAAATATCTTCAGCCTCTAGAATAAATATGGAGGAGAAAATTTTATTATTTATAGAAAAACAAGGTTGGCCACGAGTTGTGGATGAAAAGTCACAGAGAGAAAGAGAAAGGTAGAGAAAGAGAATGATACTTTTTAATTAAAACTATTTGCTTTTTAAGTGTTGGATAGATAGACTAGAATTAGATGAGGATGAGCCAAGTCTTTTGTGGGTGTGTATGGGTGTGTGTGACTGTGAGTGTTGCTCTTTGCGCTTTTAGCCACGTCATATCCACTCGCCCACCCAAGTCATAAAAAGTTGCCACGTTTACATTGCCAACGCTAGACAGAGAAAAAATAGGGATATGGATGTGTGTTTTGGACCACTCGTATACCTTTTTTTTTTTTTTTTTTTTTTCTTATTATTAAATTGTCAAAATTTTCGGTCCACAACTTCAAGGTACTGGTACTGGTGGAGTTTTCAATTTCATTTTTGTCTTTGATTTGATTTGATTTTCTCACCGTTAATAAATATAAAAAAAATATTATGTCTAAAATATTTTCATAATACTTTCATATTAAATTATAAGTATTAAGTTATTATTAGTTCTCGTTTAAATTTATAATTTAAATTATTTTTTTCTATTTTGTGAAAACAAATAATAATTTGTAATTTATTATTGTTGTAAAAATATTGTGATAATATTACATGAATATTAAAGTTTTTACAAAAGAGAAAAGTGGAGATTTTTTTTTAATTTAATAATAAAGTGGTTTTGGGCAGTGCCATGTGGCTAAGTTTCAAAGAAAGTGGAACGTTCCACTCAATATGAGGCTATCAATCTCATCTATAATATCTTTGGCTAGTTAGAAGAGAAGATATTCGGTTTTCTGTCCAACTGTCAAGCAATTTGCTCCAAGTCCAACAACAACTCGCCACGCCAACTTCGTTCCGCTCATTGGCTTCTCTACCCTTCTACCTGTATTTCTATAGATATAACATACATCATACATCTCAACTCTATTTCCTTAGCTATAACATACATCATACATCTCAAATGTTACCATGAATGATCAAATTCTTCGTGGCATTTTTCCTTTTTACCTCAAAGGAGAATGGATAAGCCACTAATGTAATTTTATTTTTTATTTTAATAATAATAATGAAAAACTTCTATGCATCTCTTAATTTTTTACTTTATGTTTCACTAATTATAATATTTATGTGTATTTATGAGTTAGGTTCTTCCTTTTTATCTCCCTTGTGTGTATGTGTGTGTTTGTTTTTCAAAAAAATAGTTAGGCCATTTTGGATATATACTATTGTATGTTTCTTTAAAAAAAATCTTTTTCACTCTCTCTGTGTATGTATTAAAAATACTTAGTATTTAATAAAAAATTATGAACTTTAGTATTTGATTAATTTTTTAATTTTAGTTATTTTATAAAGAAACAAATGTGGTAAGTTGTGGTTAATAGAATATTAAGTAGAATACTCAAAATGACGTAAAATATTTTATTCATTTTTGGAAAATACAATAGTGTATGGTCCTTACTCTTTAATAAGAAATGTTTATTTGCTTTGACTTGACTTAAATATAATAGTTGTAATTGGTACATTTTGATATTTTTAACGGAAATATCCAAATTTAAATTGCTCCTCTTTTATTGTAACTATTTATAAAAATAAATAAAAAAATTGATTGCTCCATGATCACCCACAATACCAAGAGTCTTGTGACTTAGTGAAGCATTACTTAATTCTTTACATTAGAGGAATCTATGTTTAAATCTCTCACTCTCTTACTTGTTATAACAAATAAATAAATAAATAAATAATCCACATTTACATCTATGATCAAGTTAATTGGTTGGTTACTCATGATTTAATCACCTTTTCATGCTAAACAAATTTTAAATTAATGGTTATAATTGTTTAAACAATTACAATTCCTAATAGCATTTTATCTAGTTTAAGCCAACGGGCAAGAGAAATAACCATGCAAACTCCTTGTTATGCCTTATATGTATATCAAAGTGATTCTTTAGTGTCATGTTTGTTAATGTTACACAAGTACTACTTTTAAATTTATTAAATTAATATTTGTTGAATTCGCTATTAAATTGTATGTTCTTTGTAGGTTGAATTATACCATGTAATTTGACTTATTTTCAATTTAATTCTTTAAGTTTTTTTTTTTCTTTTTTCTTTTTCATCAATGTTAATATGTTTTCATTTTAGTGCTTTCATCTAGTTCCATCCAATCTCACGATTAGTCCTAGTTTTTTTTTTTTTTTTTTTTTTTACTTCCTAAAATGACTTTGTTGTGATGGACTCAACTATGCTAATTATACAAAAGGATTACAATGGAAACAGAGAAGTTAATAAGAAATTTAGAACAATGGAGGAAAATAAATATACTTCTGGCCATCGTTGTTCAAGTGATTTTCAGAGAAAATTTCACTGCAAAATAATGAATATATGAAGGAGTTCTCATAATTTATGGCCTAGACTTCGTATAATCCTTTGATGGAGAACACATGCTATTTGAGGGTTAGACTAAGGACCCTTTAACTTAACTTATGTTCTTTAACACTCATTCTGTCAATTAGTTTAAGAGTTATTTATTCACCAATTGAGAGCTACTTAATTTCAAAACGCAATAGTAACCATCTCATGCATCATTTAATCATATTAAATTCATAATCTAAGAATGTTCATTCTCATAATTCTGCCCATGTCAATTCAGAAATATTTTAGTCCACACAAGAATTAAAAAAAAAAAAAAAAAAAAAAAAAGGGTTAAGATTATCTAACCTGCATGCACTGCCTTTTTTTTTTTTTTTATAATTTTAATTTTTTTAATTTTTAATTTTATAGAAGTTGATTGTGGATCACCTTCAAGAATGGATGATGCTCCACACGTAATAGTGCTATTCATTCCCTTCGTCAATCCATGAATCTCTTCCTACTTTCAAAAGAGGGAATTGTGCCTTCGCTTCATGAGTGGATTTGGTGGAATTTCAATCTAACACCTTCGAACAATCAGTGAACTTTGTACGTGCAAGAATGAATTTGAAGAAGGTTATTTTGAGGAGTTGACGATGGTTTGGATGATTCTATTTCTAGGTATTTGGGTGAATATAAAGCTAGGAAGTGAACTTATAAAAGGTGCATTGAATGGTTTTTAAAATTAATGGTGTTTAAGGTTTTTGTTTGGTGAAATGGAAAATGATGATATGGATGTGGGAAATGGTGTTTTACCATCCCAAGGGTGGTGGCTTCATGAAGCACTCAAGTCTCAACAGTACTCTTTAGCTAACAAAATTAATTTTAGCTTTACTGAGCGATTCTCTATATGTAATTCTTCATTTTAAAGAGACAAGTTCCTATTAAGGCTTAAGAGTTTGTCCTTTACTTGATTCTTTGTGACTAGATGTATCGAGTTCCTACTTAAACAACCCACTTCCTTATACTGAGAATGGTATTACACTACTATTGTTGTGCTTGGAAATTGATTATATGACATTTGAGGTAAGGATTACTTGGACTGATTCTGAATAATTTAAGCAAAAAAATATTATTGACCTTTTTTTTTTTTTTCCAAACTCTGGAAAGTTCTGTTTTTTTAGCTGTATTTTTTTTTATATGATTGTACTAAGTCATTCTGCAATCTTGCCGTTAAAATTCTTACTTGTATAGCAAGAATCAACAATATCATGTGGTGTTCCAATGTAACATCTAGGTTATAGATGGACTAACTTGATACATTTATTATGCCATTTGAAGGTTTTGCTATAGGAAAGAGAGAATAAAAATGAAGGATATATATACTGTGTGTACTATTAAAATGCTCAATGATAAATTGATTAAACTAAGGCAATACCCAATTACCCGGTGAACTATGTACATGGCTCATGGCAACACAATCCAACTCAGATTAAGAACTCCAAAGGTATCACCCCGTGCTAAATAATGGCCAGTTTGTATGAAGGACGAAGGAGGGGAAGTAGAGAACTAGAGAAGAGTAGAGTAAAGTTGGCTAAAAATTGCAATCCAACTCAGATTAAGAACTCCAAAGGTATCACCCCGTGCTAAATAATGGCCAGTTTGTATGAAGGACGAAGGAGGGGAAGTAGAGAACTAGAGAAGAGTAGAGTAAAGTTGGCTAAAAATTAGCAATTTTTAGCCAATTCTACTCTACTCTCCCATCCATTCAAATTGGCCATAAAAGTAACATGAGTGTCATACTTAAATTAGATGCTTCCATTGACTCCTCTTCTTTAAGATACTTAGCCTTAGCTGCTGCAATCAACGGGGATTCTGTCTCCCAAGCATTCCATTTATCTAATGCCCCATAAGCAGCTTTCTTCTCATTAGGAAGCCCAAAAACCTGTATTTTTAAATGTACATCCGACCAATTAAAGATGTTACAGACAAAATTTAACACTTACCTCTCTAGTTCAATTACTAAATATATTTTTCAAACTAGCTAGTACTTTTTACATCAACAACTTACAGTACCAGTTCTTATAGTTTACACAAAAACTTGAAAGAGGAAAATCAGAATTGTGAAATGTCAGAACTGATCAATCCATATGCAATTCTAAAAGGGTTAAGATTTTAAAAAACAAAGAAGCTACCTCGTCAGGACAATCCCTACTAGCATAACCACAAATCAAACTAGTCCACGACACGACATTTCTCTCAAGCATTCCATCAAAAAGAGAAGCCCCAACCTCCCTCCACTTGACCATATATGACAAAATCTTCATCTACATTCCCAGTTGATTTCTGCAATAGGGAAACTTTTAACTTCAGTGCTTTGAGGAAATATTCAGCATTATCAGAACCTACTATATATCTAGGGAGCTCAAAATCCATCTTAGTGAAAGTTGAATGATTACATATTTCAATAAATGCCCCCCTTGTTTTTTACTTGGAAGTTTAAAAATTATACATCAGTAAAGGAAAAACTATTCTGACAGCAAATGAGATGATTGAAACCCTTATTAATGTGTGATACCATTTAATTCCTTTCAAAGCATTGGCTTATGTGAATTTTGGAAGGATCCAAGACCCCCTGTGGACCGTATACCATGTTTTGCACTTAAGGTTCAATTAAAACGATGAAATTCACATTTGACTTATCTTATTCACACACCAAAAAAGAAAAGTATTGAAAGGGAAAATAGCTATACAAATTGAAGAAAAGTATTGAAGTAATAGTCAGAAAGGCATAATTAAGCTATACAAATTATAGCTGTAAGTTGATTTTGGAATTAAAAATGAATGAATGTAACCAAAGTTTATATGAGGTTCACATTGTATTCAATATATGAATGTGCTCTTCCATCAAAGAACCTCCAGCGAAACTGCAGATAAACAAGATGTCTAGCACATGACCAAAAGCAAAATTGAGGCATGTTGGCTAGAATCTGCTGGTATTACAGACTGACACTTATGGTCCATTTGAATTGAGAGGGAGGAAGGGGGAGTATAGTAGAGTAGAGTAGAGTAGATTTAGAACAAAATTAGCTTATTTTTAGCCAACTCTCCTCTACTCCCCTCTACTCCCGCTCCTTCCCCCCACCATTACAGATACGGTAAGTAGATTGAAAGTTTCAATGGCTAGCACAGGTCAAAAAGCAAAATAGTAAGGTACCTTTGCTTCTAGCTTATTTGGGATTGTTTCGAATGCAATCAGGTCAGCACCTGAGCTGGCTAGAATCTGTACCCTTCTCCTATTAAAATTCTTCAATGTTTCCAAACCCTTCAAATCCCTGAATGGGGGCCTGTGTCACATGTAAAACATGGTAACTTTGATTACTAAGAAAAAGTGCTATGGGTGATCATAAGGTAACCTGGAGAGGGGGTGTGAAAAACTACCTGATAAAATGCTAAGTATGATGTATTAGCTCCAGAATCAAGATAATCTAGATGAATCTGTTAAGTACTCAATCAAGTCAATTAACAAAAAATGCATATCAACTTCTTTTCTCCTTCTTAATAATAGTGGTAAACGTTCATTTGGGAGAGCTTATTAAAACAACTTTTCTCACTATATTTGTTTTAACAATCAAACCAGAGTTTTCTAATGGCTTACTTATAACACATAACATCTTGGTCACGTAATTGACCATCAATTCAATAATCAATCAAGCAACTTAGCCTTTTTTGAGAAATTAAAGGATCGATTTGTCAAAAAATCTAGCAAGATTTTAGAAGAGAGATAATTTTGGATTGAGAAGCACTAATATATTACAGTTTTGAGGAAAATTCTTCCAATCTATTACATAGCAACTCAAATGACTATTTACATGCATTTTTAGTCACATGACTTGGTTAATGAATCATTTAACTTGTTCAGGGATGGAACTAGGATTTGAAGTTGGAGAGGCCAAACATGAATAATTTTTTTTTTTTTTTTTTCTTCATGTGAATCCAAACTAACATCTATTGAATATAAACATAGAATCAACAAAAGAAAAGACAAAAAATAATTGTTTCTTAGTAATTTAAACTAAATTATCTATTAAAATGGAATTCGACGTTGTTGTTTTAATTCCCAGTAAATCATATACATGGACTTTGTACAAAATTTAGTTGAAATCTCTCTTTTAACGTTCAAAATTATAGAGTTCCTTAGAAAATCTTCTTTCATAATAAAAAAAACTGTTAAGAAATTTTGGTTGAGGATTTTTAAGAAGTTGAGATATCGTCATTAAAGGTAGGTAATGTTGCATCACTAGCAATGAATTCTAAAATATTTGTATTTATTTTTGGAAAACTAAATAGTTGCAAAAGGCAAAATAACTTTATAAACTATCACCATATAACTATATATATGCACAAATGATACACAATGTTAATCCTATATAAAAATAACTTACAACTGACAAGAAAAACAAATCCTAATAAACAGTCTACAATAACTACAAATCACACTTGGAAAAAAAGAAGTTAATAGCATATAAAACTGTTAACTAATTGTGTAATACCATGAATAAGCTAAAAGGTAGTATTATATATATATATATATATATATGTGTGTGTGTGCGCGCGCGCGCGCGTGTGAATCTCTCTCTTTTAAGTATAACTCTAGAAATTTCAAATTTGTAAAAGTGGGTTTGTATTTGTACTAAAAAAATTTGTTTCAGTAGTGGGCCATGGGCCAAAAGAATAGGCCATGTAACCATTTTATTTTTGGGTCTTTGGGTTAATTTAGTTTGAGAGGGGTCAGTTTTCATTCTTTAGGGAGAGGAGAGGGCTGGAGGGGCAAATATAATTATCCCGGGGGCCAAATATAATTTTTCTTGGGCTTTTTTTTTCTAAAATCTTAAATATATACATACAATAACTACAAATTCTATAACATTAAATAGTAGTAATATGCCTACTATTTAATGTTTTAAATATATACCTACTATGTTTCTCAAAAAAAAAAAAAAATATATATATATATATATATACCTACTATGGCTGGTTCCATCTCTGAACTTGTTTAAATAATATACGAACACATCTAGCGTTCTCTCTTACCAACATTCTTTTGCCCAGATGCAAGTTACACCCTCCTTTCCATGGGACCTGCAAGTGACCATAGAGATTCATATTATACAGAACACCTCCCCATATACTTGTACGCTTATACAAATAAATAAATGTATGTTTATAGAACCCCAAAGGTATCAACCCATACTATACAATGACTCAGCGAGCATGCTTGCATATCTTAAAAACTAAATGGATTGTTTTGTGTTACAATTCTGTTGTATGTGTCTTGGATCTCTTACAATAGTTGTCCTGATAATGGGCACAAAGAAAAGAAAAAATTTATTAAAAAAATCCTCATTTATACCATTTTATGCAATCCATATATCTACATTGTCTTCCTCCATTTACCTAGCATGTCCAAGGGTTTTTCCCTCAATCCATATATAACACTTAGCCCTATCATATATATATATATATATATATATATAAATTCAGAGAAATTTCTAGTACTAGAATACATTGAGAACAAAAACCATTCTATTCTTCTATTAAAAATATGTACATGTCCCACAATTACACAGTTTCGGGTTGCATGGCGGATTCCTTCATGGTTGTTGAATGTGTACATCATGCGGCTGCATAGAAGGTGAAACCTCTGCTTAGGGCACATTGGCCTACTCAACTTGGGTCATGGGATGACATCACTTCTATACACCTCGACCTGTAGCCAACAAAACCCTAATGATATATATGTTTGGTTGAGTGGATTTTAGGGAGGATAGAAAAAAAAGGGGGGGGGGGGGGAGAGAAAATGGGAAGAAAAACTTTTTGGAGAGTGTTTAGTTGAGAGAGAGAGAGAGAGGGAAAAGAGATGGTGGAGCGTGGGTGTTTTTCCTTGAGTCCATTAAAAAGTTCTCCTAAAAATGGGGAGAAAACTAAGAGGAGGGTTTTTGTGTAACTAGAAATGCCCATGTGCACTTGCACATGGGTTTCATCCAGCCCAGTTGCTTTATTTTATTTTATTTTTTTTTCTTCTAGATGTTTGTTTTGTCCAATTGCCTTTTTTCTTTATTTTCTTCATCCACTTGCACATACACGATATTTTTGCTAAAAAAATGTGTTACTTTTTTGTTTAATTTAATGGGAACATAATTCTAAATTTATACCAATTAATTTCATTTTTCATCATCTCATTTTTTTCTCAACCAAATAAATAAGTTTTCCATCTCTCCATTTTTCCATCCTCCCAACCAAACACAAATGGGAGAAAACTAAATCTCTTCTATCCTCCCATTTTTCTATTCCCTCCCCAATTTTTATCTTCCCACTTTTCCACTTCTCCAACTAAACGGATCCTTAATGTGATAGGGAAGAACGAGGTAGGAGGTGAATGTGTTTGGGTCGAGTTGATAGACATTGCCTCATAATGTGTTGTGGGAAGGCTAAGGGTGCGTACGAATATCATGTGAGAGCTACCAAGCAGGACCATGGAGGACCTGGGTGCAACATGGGTGGTGAGTGGGGGGAGACCAAGGCATAACATTGGTGGTGGGTAGGGGAGACCTAGGAGAAACATGAGTAGAGGATAGGGTTGGCCTAAGGTTATCATAGGTCATGGATGGAGGCAGTCTGAGGTCATTGTAGGTTATAGATGGGGATTAGGAATGGCAATAGGTCGAATTTTTTTATGCCCGAACCTGTCCTTGTTACTCGAACCCACCCCGTTTAATAAATGGGTTAAAAAAAAAAAAAAAAAAAAAAAAAAAAAAACCCAAACTCGCCCCATCGAGCCCTACAGGCCCCGGCCCAAAATCACAAACACAAAAATCACTAAAATCATTGAATATACATGTAAAGAAACCAAAAATGAATAAAAATAATCACAACATTTTCTTGCCATCCAAATGGATGCCAAGATCTAACAAACCAATCCATACCAAAAATCCAACAAATCCCAGAAATTTTGCAAACCCAGAAGGAAGATTAGCAAATTTGAAGATCCCACCAACAAAACACAAAAAAAGGGAACAAATTTGGCTCACAATAATGGCAAACCCAGCCAAACACATGACAAATTTCCCTAACTTTATAGAGAGAAAAAGAAAATGAAGCTTTCAGCGTAACAACAGCTTCATGTGATGTGAGTTCGCAGCTAGCGATGGACGTTGTGTTCTTCTGTCAATGGCTGTTGGCGGAGTAGTGTGGGATCGATGATTGGTTTGTAGGTGGCGATCAGTATTTTTAGTTAATTGCTTGTGGGTTTGTAACGGATGAGGGGTGGTTCGTAGTGGTTGTGGAGATTTTCGTGGTTGACGAGAGTTTTGACTTGTCGACAGCAAGGATTTAGGATGATCCATCAGTGAAGATTTTTTTTTTTTTTGGATCTTGGTTTTTAGGCTTGGTTGTGACTGTGGTGGTTTGGGTGAGTTGTATGGTGGGATGATAGCTTGTTGGCAGTGGAATAGAAATCAATCAAAACACAATGAGAGTGAAAGTGAGGGTGAGGGTGGGTCGGTGGCTAAGAATTGTGAATTTGAGATTGATTAGGTTTACAGTTTGTAAGAAATTAGTGATATATAATATATATATATATATATATAGAGAGAGAGAGAGAGAGAGAGAGAGAGAGAGAGAGAGAGAGAGAGAGAGAGAGAGAGAGAGAGAGAGAGAGAGAGAGAAGAGAGAGAGAGAGAGAGAGAGTTAGGGCATTTTAATAATTTTATTGTATTCGGGTCAGGTTTGGGTTCGGGGCGGGTATTACTAAAACTCACACCCAACCTTACTATTTTGTGGGTTGGGTCGAGTACTTTTTGCCATCCCTAACGGGGATGACCTAGGGTCAATATATAGGAGTAGATGAATCAAACTTGAGGTCCATATCTGTTAAGAGTGGAGAGGAGTTGGGAACAACAATGTAATCCTCGGCATACAAGTCACATCTAAAACCATGCCCAACACATAACATCTGAGGAGGGCGTGAACCACCTCGCCTGTATGCATGAGCTAAGCTTGTGCTGGGCCCTGCAACCGGAGTCCTAGTGGTGTTTGCATTGCGAGCAATATCTATAATCTAATGATCAAGCCAATTCCATGATTATAAGTTCATTTCATACCTAAGAAATCAAATGTTGAAAAATAGAATAAAAAATAAGGATTATTATTGAAAATAAAGGAACAATCTAAGCAAAAAATTGATACATAAATCATAAACTTTAGATAAGGGATTCCTTGCTCTTTATTTAGGATTTATCATATTCATAGAATTGACGTAGTAGATAGAAGTTAAATGTCAATGTAAAATACCAATTTCAATATCTGTGTATGTCTAAATTTCATTAGAAAATAATTGAGTTACATATGTAACAAATTTATTTTCTTTGAAACTTGTTTTTGTGTATTTTATTTGTGTTTTCTTTTGATGGTTATACTACTACTCTCACCCACAACTTCCTGGGCTTTTAGGATGTCATTATAGTTCTCATAACCTAGATAGGACTCGTTGAGCTCCCGGAGTTGGAAGTAAACCTGTCATTTAAATTAGTAGTGTTAGTAGATGGAACACAAGCCATGCAAGCAAATATAATTAACATTATAATCACTGTCTTAAATACTAGATTGGACTGGCCGGTTCAATAGGGAACCGAACATGGAACTAGATTGGTAAAAACCGGAGAAATCGGCAAAAAATTAGTCAAAATAGGTCAAGAATTAGAAAAAACCGAGAATATGTCAAATTTTCAATTCTTTGACCGTTCCAGTTTTTAAAATCATGATTATAGCCTTATCATGAAATCTCACCTAGCACTATGGCGATTGATATATCAGCGAGTGATGCTATGGTAGCACTCCATATATGGATCACCATATTGCATAGCCCTCTCAATGTTGGGTGCATTGCGGGCCTGTTAGGCACGAGTGCTTCTGGTATCAATATGTACTCCATGTTCATGTGCCTAATTTGTGTCCATCTTGCCCCTCAGGTCTATCTGATGCAGCCTGACATCCATATCAACAGGACTAGGTATAATGGTGATTCTAACCTTAAACCCTTCCTTCCCCGGGAAATGGATTTGGACACTTGACATGTTGCCTAAAATTCAGTATTTCCTATGGAAATGCATTTTGCATAGCATTCCTACGAAAGATATTCTGGAGTCTAGAGGTTTAGTGGGAGATGTTAAGTGCCAGGTTTGTAATGGGGACCGTGAGTCCATAATCCATGTTCTTAGAGACTGCCCTTATGCTAAGTGCTTTTGGGATAATACCCAAGCTTGCACATTTGTTCATGAATTCTACTCCTTGGACCTTTGCTCTTGGCTGAAAAAAAAACTATCCTCTTAACTCTTCTTGTAATAACTCTATTCCTTGGAAAATGTTTTCCTCTTTTGAAGTTTGGAGGCTTTGGTTGCATAGAAATAATGTGGTGTTCAAGAGCTCCCCTTTTAACTGTAATCTGTATAGGGAAGTACAAGCTGTTGCTAATGAATTTTTGTTTTGTGCTTCTACATCTCTTTTGATTAAGAGGAGGCAACATTTCCAAGTTAGGTGGAATAAACGCAAGTTTGGCTCGATGAAGCTTAAGACGGATGGCTCTTCGTTGGGCAATCCGGGAATGGCTAGTGGAGGGGGCTTAATCCGGGACCATAAAGGGAGTTGGGTTAAGGGTTTCACCTGTTCTATTGGGGTGGCATTTAGTGTGGGTGCCAAACTTTGAGTTCTTAGGGATGGTTTAAGGTTTTGTATTAGTTTAAATCTCTTGGCAGTTGAAATAGAGCTTGATGCTAAAGTTGTGCTTGGTTGGGTTACTAAAGAATTTAATAGCAACTTACATCAAGCGTCTCTTATCTTAGATTGCAGGACCCTCATCAACCAAATTCTTTAAGTACAGTGGCGGCTCTACTTGCTAGCTAGTTGGTCACAGGACCACCTTGACTTGCAAAAAAATGTATATATACATTTGTAAAAAAAAAAATGTTATATGCTAAACTAACTTATTGTAACTATCTTAATAAAAATTTTGAATGCCCTGATTTGAGAATTACTAAAATTTGAGTTCAACAAAAATAAGAGTAGTGCTATTACATTCGCAACATTTTTACAATAATTTTACAACAAATCTAATGTAGTAAGCTGTTACTGATTCTAATTTGGACCAAATACGAATATTATTTTTTTACCCACCAATGACAGCCTTTTGCATAAGATTTATTGTAAAAATGTTGTGAACGTAGCATTACTCCAAAATTAATTTTGCCTCTAAACATAATTCTTAATCCTTGTTTTTTTAAAGCTTAAATAACAACAATAAATAAATATTAGCTCAAATAACAACAAACATAAATCAAACAAAAACAAAACAAGACCAAACAATAACAAGTGAAAAAATTATTCAACAAAAAATCTATTATAAAACAAAAATATAAAATTTGTAGCTCGTTCAACTTATTCAATAAAAATAATTTTTAATTTTATTTTTCTTTTAAAAAAATGATACCAATAAAAATATTGTGGAAATTTAAATTTCTTAGTGACCACCCTAAAAAAAATTCCTAGAGCCGTCACTACTCAAGTGAGGATGAAGCATTGTTTCCGTGAAACAAACAAGTGTGTAGATGCTTTGGCTAGAATGAGATCATAATCAAGCCAAAATTTTATGTTTTTTGATAGTCCACATGTGGACTTATGTATGCTTTTATTGTATAACACTTCTGGTCTATATTATGAGAGACAGCGGCCTCCTTATGCTGATTTTGTTTAATTTCTTTTAATGCATTTTGGTTTTACCCAAAAAGAAAAAAAAAAAAAGTTGCTGCATGTTAAATTATTGGAGGACATGTTGACGTTGATGCCACTCTACAATCCAAAATCATATTAGCGGCACGGTCGACAAATCATAACTAGGTAGGGCATTAAATTCATCTAGTTTATATGGCTCCTAAACAATCTACAATAGCTAAGAATAAAGGCAACTGTATTAACAAATGATTTTATGACAAATCATAAACATAATAACAATGATAAATGATGTATAAAAACAAGTACGATATCTGCTGGTAACTGACAGTGTCGTAGCAAACGAGAGGTAATTATTAAGTGTTTTCAGAGTACTGTAATTAAATTTATGTGACTCCTAAACAATCTACAATAGCTAAGAATAAAGGCAACTGTATTAACAAATGGTTTTATGACAAATCATAAACATAATAACAATGATAAATGATGTATAAAAACAAGTACGATATCTGCTGGTAACTGACAGTTTCATAGCAAACGAGAGGTAATTATTAAGTGTTTTCAGAGTACTATAATTAAATTTATGGTGTGACTCACAATTCATGTGAGAATAAGGAGTATGCAATTATGGTATTCCTGGAATATTCAATAATTTTTCGCAAAAGATGTGCAATATAATATTTTAATAAAAACATAACTCCCTTGATGAATCACAATAATTATCTTATACATTACATATATTCTCTTCCACATTATCATGTATGTATGTTTATTATTATTATTATTATTATTATTATTATTATTATTATTATTATTATTATGTAAGACTCACACATTTGATGAAGAATATATTAGATATGTAAAATACTTTCTCCATAAATCATGATCCTTGACAAAGTAATGAGCAAATTTTATATATTAAACACGACTGCCATAGCCAAAATGGGCATTTGCCCCTTTCGCCAAAACTTTCTAGCAAAATGCCCCCTGATTGAAACTATTTAGAGAAATGCCATTGTTTTGAAATTCGATTTTTTAAAAATCAAGTATTAATTTAAAACTCAATTTTTAGACAATTGAGTTATAGCGAGCTGAAAATTTAAAAAAAAAAAAAAATTTGTGGAACTCGATTTCATGGAACTCAAGTTCCAGAAAAAAAAAAAAAAATTTTTTTTTTACTAAGTTCAATTTCACTATAACTCGATTGTCCAAAAATTGAGTTTTACATTTGAAATTTGATTTTCTAAAAATCGAGTTTCAAAACAGGAAAACAAGAGTATATCCTTAAATAGTTTTAGGCATAGACATTTTGCTAGAAAGTTTGTGAGAAAGGGGTAAAACCCCATTTTGGCCCAACTTCCACTATAAAAACTCTATATAATCCTTAACAATACGACACGAGTCAAATGTGAACAAACATACCCAATAGAAACACATTTTAAAATATTGTAGGATAAGATCACCGAAGAAGGGAGAAGTCAGTTGATTTTTCTAAAGAACCAAAAGAGAAGCGGTATCACATATAATATATGGGATGTAACGGGAACATATGTGTATATGTTCCATAGAAATATAGTAAAAATTGCATAACTACCTTATCAAAAAAAAAAAACTTGCATAACTATCATAAACTATGGTATGTTTTCATGTATATGTTTCATGCATGCACACACATAACTTTGCATAACTATCATAACTTTGTTTGGGATCCGTTTATTTTGCTGAAACTGAAAACTTTTTGCTGAAAATACTGTAGCAAAATAATCTAAAAGCTCATCTCTAGTTCAATGAATATTTTAGAAGTTCTCCATTCTTTTTATTAATATTCTCATTCCCCATTTTTGCATAGTAGTTTTAAGGATGCAGTAAAAGTTCTTTCCAAGGTATATATGTCAACCATTTTTTTCTTATTTTAGGATTTAGAGGTCTAACTTGCTCAAGTTTCTGGTTCTAAGCGTAACAAATGGTATTATTCTAAACCTATGTTTAATAAAAGATATTTCAAAACATTGAAGAAGGGTTCTAAAAATTGAAGAAGGTGACCCTCCTTTCCTGTCTAACACGTCTACTCCAAAACAATTTTAAAAAGACCAAGAGAAAAAAAATATTAAATTATTATTATTCAACATTTCAATGCCTGTGGTTGAACTTCTGAAATGAAAAATCAGATTTGTCTAATGCTGTTTTAGTTTATTTCCCTACCAATGGGAAATTTTTGTAACAATGGTTGAATATGAAGAAGCTAAAACTTTACGTCTGAATAAGAGAGAAAATTTCACCATATCTAGCAATTGCTTCTTCAGATTTATGTCTATCTACTTCAGGCAGTATTTAGAAAGTACCCGGTACGAATCAACAAGAGAAATATGAATTCATCATTCCAAGCAAATAATCTTATGGATAATGGTTCATCGCTGCTTCAACAAATGTATCTTATTTCCATAGATAATTCAAAGAGGCATTTCAACAAACAATTAATTGCATTTCAATTAGAGCCACTTCAAAGACAAGAAGACAAACCCACAAAATTAAATGAAATACAAAGAAACCCACAGATAAGTCACACAAAAATACAAAACCCACAAACAAACCCACACAATTCCATTGAAATTTTGTTCACGCAAAATTTGGCCACACCCAACAAAAAGGGAAAACACACCGACACATTATAAAACTCCAAAAATTTAAATACAACTCATAGAGGTCTGACATCAACATCTCTCCCTAACAGTGGCGGCATCAGCTTTGTGGATGATTTTCTCTCGCAGCCTAGAAAATCATAGTGATAAAGGCTATTCCAGAGAGTTTGTATCACTTTGTCTGAATAAAGGCTGTTCTAGAGAGTTTGTATATCAGATGCTTCGTATAAATTTGGGTAGTTGGTGGTAGATGTAAAATTTAAGAGCCTGAGGACAAAGTTGGGGCATTGATGAAGAGGTTGGGGCATTGATGAGGAAGAAGAAGGGAGATCTTGCAAACTAAACAAACCGTTTTTATAAAAAATAAACCATGTTTTTTTTTTCAACTATGGACCCTATGAACAGTAAAAAGGGAACCACAAAAATAATCAAAACGCTGAAATGCAACAAACTTTCAACATGCCAAACGCACGCTACAAATAAATTCATAGGTGTCTAGTATTTAATTATTTGGTGTCTAGTTGTAACCCCATTATGTATAATGTAATTATGTTTGTCTTAAACTAAAATAAATAAAATTTATTCTATAGGTTTCTTATCTTCATTATTTGATTCTCCAAAAAAAAAAATCTTCATTATTTATATTAACTAAAAAATTGGTAAGCATGAATGTATAAAGTAATTATGTGTGGCTCAATTTTTAACACATGAAATAACACAATAATGCAATAGTAACACTAACTAACACACTAATGATAGAATGTTTATGTACCTAACACCAAAGGGACTTGGCAGAAGTGGTGGGCTATGAACATTCTCTTGTGTGGACTTCATCTTCGGAGTCATGTATGGGAATCTAGAAAATGCTGATAACTGCACCTAGAATAGTGGGCTGGCAATTTGCTTCACCTCTCGAGTAGTGTCTTTGCACAGCTCTGTACAATCTTGGCAGAGATGCACTACCCCAACTATACTTGTAGACCTCACAAAAGTTATCCAAAAATTGCAGATACATAAGATAGACCTATAATCTCTCGACTTATTCATCAAGACACCTGATGCCGAAGACATAAGAAAACTTTATTTTAATTTAGTATTATTTATTTGCGCAAGTCAGGTAAATTTTTTTTATATTTTAGGTCCTAGTAGTTTTCTTTTTTGGGCATCTAAGAGCATTCGCATCAGCATATGAATAATCATGTATAATACAAAATTTTCCTCATTTTACACATTTTGGCCAAAAATCCTCCCACATCAGATTGTGTAAAACCGTGTAAATTCTTCTAAAAATTTCCATGAGCTACAGTAACCGTGTATATATACACGGTTACTGTAGCTCATGTATAGATTATTTTAATATTTCTAATTTCGCTCCTTTTTTTCTCTCTCTTCTCCATTTGCTCAACCAACCCCTCATCATCTTCTTCCTCCGATACACACTCCCACAGACAAAATAAAAAATCAACCACCACAAAATCAACAACAAAATAACCCACAGACACCACAAAACCAAAAAAATAACCCACAGACACCACAAAATAACCCACAGACAAAATCCAAACCGATCGGCGTGCTTGGATCGGGGCTCGTGGGAGCTTGGATTGGAGCTGCGGAGCGGAGTGGTGGTGCGGAGTTGCGGATTGGAGCTCGTGGGAGCTCGGATCGGAGCTGCGGAGCGGAGCTTTGGATCGGAGCTCGTGGGAGCTTGGATCGGAGCTGCGGAGCTGCGGATCGGAGCTCGTGGGAGCTTGGATCGGAGCTGCGCAGCGGAGCTCGTAGGAGCTTGGATCGGAGCTGCGGAGCTACGGATCGGAGCTGCGCAGCGGAGCTCGTGGGTATTGAGATGGGTTATGGGTAGGGAGATGGGCTGAGAGAGAGAGAGAGAGAGAGAGAGAGAGAGAGAGAGAGAGAGAGAGAGAGAGAGAGAGAGCAAAATCAGAAAAAATGGTTGAGAAAAAAATGAGCTGAGAGAGAAAGAGTGCGCGCCTATTATAAGGTAGTTGAGGAAATAATAAAAAAATGGAGAAAATTGATTATTTAAATAAAAGTGGTGATAAAATATATGAATTGATGTGGGTGATTTGTAAAAGTGAATGTGTAAAATAGAAAAAGTAGGTTTTTAGTGTAAAAATGGGCGTGTAAAATACACGGACTGATGCGAATGCTCTAAGTCCTAATAGTTTATTAAGTTATTAGTATTTTAATATTTAGAAGTAAGGTTATTTTTGTAATAAGGCGATTAGATTTTTTACGCCAATTAGAACTAAAACCGTATTGATACTAATGCTCCAAATTAATAAGGTTATTTTTGTAACAAAGACAATTAAAGGTTTTTAAACTAATTAGAGCTAAAATGGTCAGCTATGCTGATGCTGATTATACTGTATTTTGTCTATCTCGATTTGCGTGCTTAAATCCAATTTTTCACAAAAATATTACATTTTTAATCAATAGATTATGAAAGTATTTTATAACGACGGAATTTGTCCCAATTAGATGGTAAATCATCCAATTTTTAATGTTTAAGGTTAAAATGACCAAAATACCCTTTTTGACCAAGTTTGACTGCAATCGACTTGCAATTTGGCTCCATTTTTTACCCAAAAAAAATCTGACTATCTGATCAAGGAAATTTCTGGTTCATATTCCCTTCGGTTTGACAGTTCACATGCTCAGATCGGACTCAAAACGAGCAATATATTACAAAAACAAAAAAACAAAAAAGTGTTTGTTGATTAAAATGGGCGATGTGTCATTTAAGTTTAATTCTAGTTCAATTTATTGCATTATAAGCGAATGACCTCAGAAGGGCCGAAACAAGGTGACGTTGGAAAGGTCTTGTGATGAATTTCATTTTGATGGGCTTAATTCCGCTTAATAAAAGTCAACTTATCAAAACTCCAAAAAAAAAAAAAAAAAAAAAAAAACTACTTTACTATTGTTATTTATTCCAACCTTGTTTTCACCCATTCTTCACATGCTTTGAGCTCACTCAACTTGAAAGATGGAGATTTTTTTAAAAAAAAAAAAAAGAAGAAGAAGCAACGATCTTTAGGAAATATGTATTATAAGCTTTCCAACGACACGTCGTTTGATCAAAACAGATATCGAAAAGTCCAAAAAGATTTAGGCTGTGTTTGGTTCCCATAAAATATCTTCCGAAAAATAGCCTATTTTCCGAAAATGCTATTTTCGAGAAAAGAAAATATTTTCAAGTGTTTGGTTGTATAATAAAAATTGTTGTAGAAAATATTTTCATGTGTTTGGTACTATTCTGAAAATGCTATTTTCCTACACATTTTTCACATTTTTTCAACTATTTTCTTAGCATCCAAACAAATTTTATTACAAAAAATTTCAAAATCACAACAAACTCCGGCAATCAAAGGCAGAAACAAAACCAAAGAAAAAAAAAATCAAAAGCAGAAACAAAATCAAAAGTAGAAACAAAACCATCGCTGGTGCGACTTGCGATGGGTTCTAGGTTCGCCGGTGTGAAGGCGATGGGTTTTGGGTTCGTGGTGAGATCGCGCGATAGAGGCAAGATCAAGCAGAGGCGATCGAAGGCGAGATTGGCGCAGTGCTCGGGGTTCGCTGGCGAGGTCTTTGGCGTGATCTGGTGCTGGGTTCTTCCTCTCTCTCTCTCTCTTTCCGAAAATCATTTGAAGTGAAAATGGGGACAGAAAATGATTTCAGTGGTCAAAGCTCCTTTTTTTTTTCGGTCAAATGAAAATGATTTCCGAAAAATTCAATTTTCAAAACCAACCAAATAGCCTATTTTACGGAATATGATTTCCCTGAAATCATTTTCACCCAAAACAAATAGACCCTTAGTGGAAAAATAGGCCGAAGTTGGGGAAAATTGATAAGATTGCATTTTTGGCACTACTTTTTGAATACTAATTCTTAATTGCTCATGGATCTTGGACAAAAAATCACATACTTTCCAAAACTAGAAGTATTCCTCAACATCCTAGAACAAATGGCTCGACAAAAGGATGTCCAGATTGAGAGGAATCAAGTCAGGAAAATTGACGAAACACATGGAAGCTAATTTGGGCAGCCAAATTTAGAGACTAATCAATTTCAGTATAGAGCTCCAAATGATGCAAGGCTGGAAATTATGGAAAGAATGTTGCCAGATATTTTTGTGGACACCAAGATCGTCCATATTGGAGTTCAAAAAGGCCTTCAAATTTCTGTGCAAAGTTGGTACCTGCGATGGATTAAAGCTAGAACCAAGAAATAGCCAAATTTGGGCTGAAAAATCCAGGCAAAGCTTAAAGTTGCACTTGGCCTTCCAGGCTATGCTTTAGGGTATGTTTGTTTGTAGGGATTTTAGGGAGGATAGAAAATTTAGGAGAGAAAGAAGTTTTAGTTGGTGTTTGGTTGGGAGGGGGAGAGGAAAAAAATATAGTGGGTATGGGCACAATGCGGAAGGGGGAGTACGCCTCGGCCGAGTGGATCGGGATGAAGATAAAATATTGGAGTCGCCACCTAATTTAGGTCTAGGAACCATATATATAGGCCCTTTTGTGGAAGGACTGATCTTATTGCCAAAGTATGGGTTCGAAGTTTAGGTACAGCTTGGAAAGGTGTAAAGTACCTAAGATCGCCCAACCTGTGGGTCAGTTTCCACTCATTCTGTCTTACGTCTTAATCTTGTTAAAGGTGAGTTTAATATTGTATTTTGTACTCACACACACACTAGCATACAACATGGCATTTTCATCCCATGTCGCAGAAGCTACAGGAAAACAAACATGTTACTTTTTGAATGAAAAAAAAAAAAAAAAAAAAAAACCCTAAACACGTTAGCTTCTAAATGAAACCCTCAAATCTACAAAAGGTCCCTTGAATCCACAAGATGATAAGGTTATATAGTCATATGTATGCAACCCATCTAGCATGCATTCTATTGATGGCAGTTTGACTATTGATAAATTGCAAAGCCTGATGATCTGTATACAGCACAAACTCCCTCTGAACTAAGTAGTGCTCCCAGTGCTTTAAAGTCTGCACCAAAGCATATAACTCCAACTCATATGTAAACCACTTGCTTCGTGACTCAAAAAGCTTTTCACTAAAGAAAGCCACTGGCTTACCTTCCTGTGATAATACAACACTAATTCCAACAATTGATGTGTCACACTCCATTTGAAACAATGCCTCAAAATTAGGCATGGCTAAAACTAGGGTAGTACTCAGTTTTTCCTTAATCAGTGCAAAGCTATGTTCTACTACCTGTGGGTGCAAGGGAAAGTTGGGGTCAATTGGAGTTGCCACCTAATTATATGGTCTAAAAACCATGAATATAGCATCCTTACAAGGAAGGACCTTTGATCTTATTACCAAAGTTTGGGTTCAGAGTTTATGTACACTCTTGGGAAGGTGTTAGGTACCCAAGATCACCCAACCCTAGGGTTGGCCTCCCATTATTGTGTCTTATGTCTTAACCCTATTAAAACCATCTAAATACTTGTATTCTAGACTCACACACACACACTAATATGCATCTAACAAAAAACATTGCATCTTTAACCCTAAACAAACATACTTATCCATCTACCCAAAACAAAAGAGAGCCAAACAAAAGAAACCCTAATCATACATCTAGCATATAAAAAACCCTATCTAAAACAAAACATGGTAGCAAGCATATCATCAAACAAAACATATCAAACAGAAAATGTTAACATATTAGAAACCCTAACCATGCATCTAAGAAAACTTAACACAAATGCATGAGCATTGCTAATACATGACTTACCCTTTTACTTACCTCTCTACAACACAGCACCTATGGCATCAATGCATGAACATGTGAATGAATGACATTAAAATGAAGAAACCCTAGACTAAACCCTAATGTAGACATGTGATAACAAACAAGCAAGTTAAAAAGGTGAGAAAACATTTTATGAGGCTTAAAAACATGTGAAAAGGGGGCTATGTAGACAAACATGTGAAGGCAGAATCAAAACAAACAAAAATTAGGGTTTTCTGGGTAACGACATCACGCACGCTAGAACAGATTTGCGTACGCATGAGTTCAACCTGTGTGCACAGGCTAGATCATACATACACAGATCCTTACCCAAAAAACCTTAATCAACACAGAAACAGAGTAGAGACTGAAAACATACAATCTAACAACCAATCATGCTTAAAGATATGAAGAAAACCTAAAACTAACCTAGACAAACATAAGCAAACATAAACTAAACAAAAGAAGCAAATTAAAACAAAGATTAAGGCAGAAAAGAAAAAAAAAAGGTTTCAAAGCTTACCTTAAAGCAAAAACTCCTAGGCTTGATTTTTGACCATTTCCCTCAATCAAATCTATCACAATTCAATGAAAGAGTTATTAGTAATCTTAAACTCGAAAGATTGGGGCCAGAAAAGGTCTCAATCAAGTAAAAAGAGACTTGAGGCTATTTTGTGAAAAACTTCCTTTTGATTCACTATTTTCTAATAGATCTTAGGTTTTTCCCATGGGATTTTTGTATGTTTGGAAAATGTACCTTGTAAGGCTTTATATAGTGGAAAAAATGGGGTTAGGAATGGCTCCCAGACGATGTGAGATTTGTTCCAAACCTCAGCCATTTTTGTAGAAAACTTGCCTTTCATATGCTTTTGAAACCCTAGCTGCGTACAAAAGAACGTGCCTGCGTATGCTTTAGCTCGCGTATGTAGGCCGCGACTCATGTATGCAGTTCGAGGGCCATTTTGATCATTTAATTTTCCAAAAATAGATTTTTGCTCATTTAAAAGGTTATATTTTCCATTTTAACATTCCTTAAGTCAATTTAATATCTGATTGAGCTCTAAACTGGCATTGGGCCTTAGAGTTCGAGCATCATTAGGGAACAAGGGTCTGAGTTATAACGAGTACAAAATGCAGTGTCTACACTGCCTCTCCACAAAAGAATTTCCCCTTCTTCAAGCATGCTATAATGGAGGCCATTATGCTACTAAAATTCTGAAAAATCCTTTGGTAAGAGGTTGCTAGGCCATGAAAAATTTGCACATCGCTCATTGTCTTCAGGGTTGGCCACTCCTGAATAGCACGAACCTTTTCCTCATCGACATGGATCCTCTCAGTACTTACTACATACCCCAAGAACAGCAACCTATTTGTGAAGAAACTACACTTCTCCAAGTTGACATACAATTTGTTAGCCAATAAAACCTTTAGCACCTTATGCACATAATTGTAATGAGCAGCTTTTATCTTACTGTATATCAAAATATCATCAAAATAGACAACTATAAAACTTCCCAATAAATGATTTCAATACTTGATTCAAAAGTTGCATGAATGTACTAGGGGCATTTGATAAGCTAAATGGCATAACCATCCACTCATAAAGCCCATCTTCTGTCTTGAAGACTGTCTTCCACTCATCACCAGTTCGGATATGAATTTGGTAGTACCCATTTTTTAGATCCAGTTTGGTGTAACACTTGGACTCACTCAACATGTCAAACATATCATCCAATCGAGTGATAGGGAATCGATACCTTACTGTAATCTTGTTGATGGCAACTATGCACACACACACACCAACTTCCATCCTTCTTAGGTGTCAATTGGGCAAATACTACACATGGACCCATGCTCTCTCTAATCTGTCCCTTACTAAGCAGTTTATCCACCTGACATTGCAAAATCTAGTTATCCTGTGGATTCATTCGATAATGTGGCAAGTTTGAAAGGCTGGCTCCAGGGACCAAATCAATGTGGTGTTGAATGTCACGCATTAGTGGCAATCCTGCAAGCAGCTCTAGAAATAGTTCCCCAAACTTCTTAAGTAATGGTTGCACTGCTGTTGGTATTTCAAGCGTGGCTTTGGGCTGGCCATCAAACACCACAACTGCAAATCCCTACTTTGATTCCCTAGCTTTCTTGTCAAATGCGACCTCATTGTTAACCAGAAGAAGCGATGACTTCCCTTCCACTTTAGAAGCTTTGGGTACACTACCTTCCTTGATAGGACCATGGACAATTTTCCTACCATTCTTAAAGAATACATACATGTTGTCCCTACATGTATGAGTAGCATCTACATCATATTGCCATGGCCTTCCCAAAATTAAATGACATGCATCCATCTCAACAACATCACATAACACCTCATCTATATAACTCTTACCCATAGAAAAATTAATTTGACATTGATGAGTAATAAGATTTTCCGTAACTTTGTCAATCTAACCTATTCTGTATGGAGAGGGGTGTTTCTCTGACTTCAACCCCAATTTGGCGACTAGACTCTAGGAAGCGATGTTCTCCACATTGCCGCTATCAATAATAAGGTCACAAACCCTCTTGTTGATGGTACAACATGCCCGAAAGATCTCTTGTCACTGATCATTTAGCTCCCTCCTTAGTGTGAGCAACAACCTCTGAATAACTAGGGACCTCCCTAAGAGATCAACCTCTTCATCATCCTAGATCTCATTGAGGGTAAATGAATAGGGAGTTACAACTTCATCTCTTACCTCGTCTTTCTCCTCTACTTTAGTTTCTTCATCCACCTATTCTACTAAATTCACAATGGCTCACTTAGGACATGAGTGAGACCGATGCCCTAGTTCACCACACTTGTAACACTTATCCCCCATTGGTCTGGCATAAGGATTGTTGTTGGCTCCTTGTTGTCTTGTAAAGCCTGTTGTTTCACCCCTTGGCTAACTACTACTAACACCAACCTCCTTAATGCCCAAAGACTACAATGGTTGTGAGAACACTGATTGCTTCTTCTTATTGGTTGTAGAGTGTGAAGAATCAAGAGAACTCCGATTTGCATACTGGGACTTCATGTTTGATCTACTCTGCTGGAACTTCACTTTCTTGGCTGGGGTCATAGCTTCACTAAGTACATATAGGGTTTGCAAGGAAACCTGATCTTGAATCGCTACATGCAGCCCACTCACAAACCTAGGTATTCGTTGATTCACTGTTTCTACCAAGTCATTACGATTATCCAGCCTATCAAACTCTTCCATGTAAGTATTGGCTGTTCTAGCACCCTGCCGACAATCTTGGTATTGCTTGAACAATTCCTACTAATAATCTGGTGGTAAAAACCATTCCTCCATTAGCCTCCTCATTTGCCTCCATGAATGTACTAGGGCTCTTTTCTGACGAGCAAACGATCCAACCAAGCAAATGCTCCCTTCTTCAATTTGTAGGCCGTAGAACCTAACCTATTTATCTTTTGGAGTCTCCATATAAGCAAAGAACCTCTCCACTTCAGTGACCCAATACAAAAACTATTCTATGGTAACATCTCCATTGAAAGAAGGTAATTCCATCTTCATACGGTACTCTTGATTATCACAAGCACGTTCCCTAACAGGACCAAGATATCCTTCTTAAACGTCTTCTTCATACTCATCTTCTTTACTGTCATCTTCTTCATAGGCTGGAGGCCTATTTTGATTAATATAACCACGCAAAGAAGGTTCATGTGCGTTCCTGTTGTCGTGTTTACCATGGCCATCATGGTTAGGGTTCTTGGCAAGAAGGCCAACAACTGCTTGTTGTAGATCATGCATTACTTGCTGGTTCTCCTCGCAAAATTGTTGGAACTCAGCCTTAGTGAGGACTAGCTCTTCAATTTTGTTGTTGATGGGGTGGTCACCATTGTGCCTACCTGCCATTAGACCAGGAAAAAATCAAGGTTCTGATACCAATTGATATTGCGAAAGCTACAAGAAAATAAACACGTTGCTTTCTGAATAAATAAATTAAAAAAAAAAAAAATCTAAACACGTTAGCTTCTGAATGAAAACCTCGAATCCATGAGGGGTCCCTTGAATCCACAAAAAGTTCTAGAGTCCACAAGAGAGAAATAGATAGAGTTTGTATTTTTATAAATCTGAAAACTAAATTGCCCTGGAGGCTACAATATGTTTAAATTGTAAAAGAAGCCCTAGGGCAGCTAATCACGTAATTAGGTGGCAAAATAGTGATTTTTGCCAAAAATAGCAAAATTGAAATAATTGCGGAAATTAAAAATACTGTCTCTAAGAGACGTCCCAAAATAGACGGGACCTTATTCTAACATCTAAACTAAAAGTTATTAAGGAAAACAAATATTACTATAAGTAGTAAAAACACTATTTTTGGGGTCTTAACAAAGAAATTTGCCTAAATTTTGGAGACGTTCATGACTTGTCATGAGTCTATCAAAAATCAGTGTTTTTGTTGTTTCCCTTTAACCTACCAAATTTCATGCAATTTCGATATTATTGCCTTTATGGCCTCTATTGGCACTTCTTTTGATCTTGTGTTGTGACTTCCAGCACTCCTACTAATCCAGGAAGGCATGTGTTGTTTGTTCTATATCACAAACCCTAGCATACATCCATCATGCATCTCATATCATATACTAGCATACATCTATCACACATAGCATCATATATCTCATCATATCATGATCAAGGCAGAACATAGACATGGTAGCAAGCAAACAAGCATATATCATATCCAAGACAGAAACATAGGCATGTTAAGATCAAAGAAACATGTTATCATATCCAATACATTCATGTTTGTTAAGGCAAGGTTAAAATCAAATCTCCAAACAAATGCATGTTCATATGAATACATGCCTTACCTTACTGCACCACAACCCCTATTCATCAATGCATGGTCATATCATATGCATGTTCATGGCATATCAAAGAAAGAGAAAAGAAGAAACCCTAATATAACATGTTAAGGACAAGCAAACAAACAAACAAACATGGAAGACTGAGACTTGTAGGCATGAAACAAGACAAAGTAAAAGCATATGAAACAAGAGAAATAAAGAAACAAAAACAAAAAATGTTGAATTAGGGTTTCTGGGCACGAGTATGCGTGTGCATACACAGGCCTGCATACGCAGCCTAGCTATACGTGTACGCATACTTCAGGTATACGTACACATGCAAAAAGCATGCATACACATACACGCCCTAAAAACCCTAACTTAGAAACAACAAAAACACAAAATAGAGCAAAGACTAAAACTATCAAATCTAGAAACCTAACATACTTAAGAATTGAAAAATTATGTAAACCTAATCTAAACAAACATATTATAGCAACCAAAAAAAAAAAAACCAAGGAAAACAGAAAGATTAAAGCAGGACAAGTCTAAGAAAAGAAAAATAAAGTTTAGAACTTATACCTCAAAAAAAAAAACTCATTGGCTTGATTTTTACCATTTCCATCAGTCAAATCTATCACAAACAAATAAGAAAGTGATTAGTAATCTTAGAACTCCAAGATCAAGTACAGAAAATGCCTCAATCAGAAAAATATTAACTTAAGAATGTTTTGTGAAAAACTTCCTTTTTGATTCACTATTTCTAGTGAATCCTGTGTTCTCCTTTAGGATTTTCTATGTGTTTTGAAAAGCTGCTATGTATGGCTTATATTAGGACATATGTGGATCATGTTAAGAACATATGTCAATATTTTATATAGTTGACTAATCTTTTGACAAAACGCACTTTACTTGTAATTGGATAGATCTAGGATGTGTTTAATAATTCAAGAAACATGTTGTTCAAGTAATGTATTAAAGCCATGAAGATTGGACTAAGAAATAAGTGAAGAAAAGTTGTTCAATAAAGTTGGATAGATAGCTCGACACCTGCGGACAGATAGCTCGATAGCTGCTCGACACCTCTTGACAACTAGGCTATTTATCGAGATTTTCAACTTCTTCTTATCATAACCTCGATAGCTTCTCGACCGACAGCTGGTGGATCGATCGAGAAAGCTCCTATCTCCTCGACAGCTCCTCGATTGTTGTATCTATCGAAGTTTAAAGCTCGACACCTCCTTGACACCTCTCGATCGATCGAGGTTATGGGAATTCAGATTTTCAGATATGATTTTCTGCCCATGTTGATATATATGTATAGGGTTTCTTTTCTCACAACCCTAGACTTATATAAGGCTTATCTTAAAGGCCGTCACATAAAAGAATACAAGGAGAACATATGCAAAAGGTGACCAATGCCTTATTCTCTCTGAAAGAAACTACTGCGTCTTTGCGCCTTAGGGTTTTGTAACCAAGAGCTTCATGATCTTCATTGTTGATGAAGTAAAGAACTTTGCAGCCAACAATCTTCATCTAGTTGGTGATTAAGTTGCATACTGGGATCCACACAATTTGTTAGTCATATACTGGGATCTGTGCATCAAAAGGGTGGTGTTCATATATTAAAGAGTTCATAGGTTTTGAAGCGGGAGAAGGTTTCTATTGTGAGTTCATCTACGGGGATTGTAAAGTCTAGGGACAAAAGTTTTGTACTAGATTTGAAACTTTTCTTTACTATAGTGGATTGCTTTTCGGGAAGGTTTCCCCCTAGATTTTTTACTGTGAAACTAGTTTGTTTCATTGGTTTTCCTGAGTCATCATATCTTGTCTTATTTATTTTTCCGCTGCATGATTTTGACGTGATATTGATGTTTGTTTGTTTTAACAAATTTTATTCATAATAAATCTAATTAACAACTTGGGTTTAAAACTTGTTAATTTTATCAACCGGGGTTTAAATTTCCCAACACTTTATATAGTTGAAAAATATGGATTTAGAACGGCTCCCAGACGATGTGGGATTTATTCGCACCCCTCACACTTAATGGTAAAAAAATTTCCTTCCATAATTTCTCGAACCCTAGCATGCGTGCATAGGCTTGTGTATGCAAATGCATGCATGAGACATGCGCACATAGCTTAGGGACATGCATACACATGCCCTAGGGTTTCTTGGAATTAATTTTCCAAAAATAGATTCATTTAGTTCATAAAAAAGTTATATTTTTCCAAAAACACCTTCCTTAAGTCAATTTCAATCTGATCAAGCCCTAAACCAACATTGGGCTTTAGAATTCCAACATCCTTAGAAAAGGGGGCTCGAGTCGTAAGAAGTACAAAATGCGGTGTCTATAGTGGGGTCCAAGTATTTTATCCCCAAGCCCACCAAAATATTTTCTCCCCAAAATAGGGGAGAAAAGTAGGGGGGAGTCTAATTTGCTTGATTAACGAAAAGGCCCATGTGCAAGTGCACATGGGTTTCGTCCAATTTGCTTTTTTTTTCATCTCTAAGCTTTTGCTTTCCTGGGCAATAAATGTTGCCTCTTTCTTCTTTTATTTTCTTCTGCTTTCCTAGGGCGTTGCCTCTTTTTTTTTTTTTTTTTTTCCTAGGGTCGTGGGTGTTATAGTGTTTTATTTTTATTTTTTGTTTAACTAGACTTGATATATTTTTTTTTTTCTGGAAATAATTTTCATTTTTTGATAAATTTGGGGTTTTTTTTTTTGGTTGTTTTTTCACTTTTTTTTTTTTTTTTTTTTTGTTTTAATTGATCATCATTTTTTAACAATGGTATATGAGTAAATTTATATAAATTCACTTTTTCCATCCCTCTACTTTTCTACTTCCAACCAAGCAAAAATGAGGAAAATTTAAATATTTTCTATTCTCCCACTTTTTCAAGCTATGCCTGAGTGTTAGCACAACTATTTTAAAAGGACAGCCTCCCCCTCTTTTCAAAACACAACAAAAAAAAAAAGCCCCATTTTCTATCCCTTACTTCCAAAACTCTCTAAAACAGTTCCCAACCCTTAAGAAAAATTCCTTCCATCCTCTATTATTGTTGGTCTAATCCAAGTTCCAAAAGGGTATACTTACTAAACCATTCTTTAATCTTGTCTTCTTCATCTTTATCTTGGTAGAATAAGGGGTTTCTCCATGTTCAAAAGCTTGGAGCTTCCAACTTCTCTGCTCCTAGACATGGAGCCCCATGTTTGTTTATGTGACATTTGTGTATTTGTTGTTGTTTTTTTTTTTTTTGCTATGTTCATGTTGTTTAGCATGTTATATATTATGTCTACACTGTCTTAAGCCTTCTATGCTTACACATCATTTTCCACCATGGATGAAGCTTGATGATTTATGTATAAAAAAATATATGTATATATATATATATATATATATGTTCGAGCATAAAGTTTCCATTTTTCTTATTAAAACTCTCCTTTTCAATTAAAAGCTTTTAGCTTTATGTTTCATTTAGAGTCTTTGTTAGGTTAAAATGAATTGACCCCTTACAAATTAATTAATTACCCAAGTTAATTAATTAGTCAAATTACATGCAATGGCGTTGTAGCACAAACAAATCACCAAATAACTAAATGCAGTGGAAAATAAATTTGACACAGGTGATTTGTTTACAAATGGGGAAAACCACTGAGGCAAAACCCCATTGGGTAAATTTAAGGTCATAACTCCTAAGAATCCACTATTGTCAATCACAAGCAATTACAAGTATGAGGAATCTTACCAAATCCGTTGGCTTATCCCGAAATACCAACTTACAGTTGAACCCTTACCTCAATACTCAATATATTGTAGCAGCAATCTCTCCATTCAATGCACAAATCCCAGTACGTGACTAACCAATGATGCATGGATTCCAGTACGTGACTAACACCCAAACTCGAGGAAGATTGTTGGCTACAAAGTTCTTCACTTCATCAACAATGAAGTTTAGGAAGCTCCTTGGTCACAAAACTTTTGGCGTAAATATGCACTAGCTTCTACAGAGAGAATGATGAACTAGAACAATTTCTATCTCTGGTCACAATATGCATGTGTTCTGTTTGCAACACTTTGCATCCATTGTGATGGCTCTTAAAATAATCCGTATATATGTCTAGGGTTGTGAGAAAAGAAACCTTACATAAATACTCAAGGATATGCATGTAATCAGATCTGAAAAATTTGTTTTCGTAATTTTCGACAGATACAACTTATGTCAAGCTTTAGCAGTAATTCTCAATAGAAAGGATTCTGTCGAGCTTTAATGAACAACACTTCCTTCACTTGTTTCTTGGTTAGATTTGCATAGCTTCAATACTAAACTTGAATACTTGTTTCTTGAAGTACTAAACCCATCATAGATCTACCAAATTACAAATAAAATGCATTTTATCAAAAGATTAGCCAAATAAAATGTGTTATATCCCTAACAATCTTCCCCTTTGGCAATTCGTGACAAAACCACAACAAACAAATGGATCATGAAAGAATTCTTAAATCACTAAACTCATAACCACTTGTTGAATTACAAAAAAAATCTAACCCTAACATAAACTCTTGAAAAACTTTGTAAGAAGAGAGTTTATGACATGGTAAACTTTCACAACCTTTCTTTCTGAAACACTTAAACAAAACTCATCAAGGCATCATGTGTGAAGCAGAAATAAAGATTGCATACATAAAGAAACATGTGTATAAAGAGAGTAAAGAAACAACAAATGTAGAGGTAGGTGAAGAAAAACATACATCATCATATATATATGAAAATAAAGTACATGTATGTCAATAAATAAATGGTCACAAGACTGACATACAAGAGGCTAATGTAAAGAAAGAAAAGAAAAGTATATGTAAACCTCACTACATCCCTCAAAAGATATACACACTCCCCTTAACAAAAAATGTCCTATACTAACTCTCCTTCTAAGTACAAGACTACTCTCATCCAAAACTACTCCCCCTTTTGGCAAGCCATCGAGAGGTTGTCATCTTGTCATCACCGGAAGAGCTAGCATCGTCCTCATCATCCACATCAGCTGACGCCTTTGGAGAAGGAGATAGAGAGGGAGTAAAGCTACCAAGGTGAGACTGTTTACGGGCAATGTGACTAAATCGGGTGTTAATTTGACACATCTCATCTGTGAGATAGTCAAGACGTCTGCCAAAGTCAACCTCCATTCGCTAAAGTTGCACCATAATGGCCTCCAGGGTCACACCAATCACTGAAAAGGAAGGAGCTAAGGAAGAGGGAGCCGCAGGAGCTGTAAAATCGCCTATCTCTATTCGTGGCAATTTTGGTCAAAGCTGGGCCTCACTCCGTCGAATAGAACTGGCGCTAACGACACCCATGGTGGTGAAGAAAGGAAAGGAAGGAATAGGAATTGAGAAGGGCCGAAGGATTTGCGTGATAGCCAAAGGAAAGATGAGCTAATCACGGGTAGTCAAGACACAGTTTGAAGATGCTTACAGTCGAGGTAGTCAGGATGCGCTACCCTTGGAACATGTAGTACCTAGGATATAAGATCCTGAGTAACTATGATACTTGTACCTCAAAATGTAGTGGCAAACCGAAGTACAAAGGTATCGATGTCGTATATATTGGAGTAAAACTCCTGTATAAACACAA
This sequence comes from Quercus variabilis, assembly GCA_030445155.1. Classification (NCBI taxonomy): domain Eukaryota; kingdom Viridiplantae; phylum Streptophyta; class Magnoliopsida; order Fagales; family Fagaceae; genus Quercus; species Quercus variabilis. Next base: position 60,100,844 of record CP129446.1, read on the forward strand.
CGGGATACTGCACAGGTTTCTCACATAGAGATTCCCATCCCTGAGTCTGAATGACATTGGGTAGCAGAGTGTCGACAAAATCCGACAGAATAACTTGGCGCTCCAGATGACCGCCACTTTTCTCAAAGTTCTCCAAGAAGTCCTTTCGGGCCTTCTCATCACGAAATCGAATGTGGAGAGAAGGGATAGGATCAGAAGAGGAAGAATTGAAACTTTGAAGAGGATTCTAGCCCGAAGTGGATTTACACGTTTTAGGTGCCATGGTGCAGTCTATTCGAGAGAGAGAGAAAGAGAGAGAAATAGATCACATCAAAACCAGAATAGGAAAGAAAGAAAGAAATGTATGCATGAAAAATGCATGAACATATGATGTGCAAAAAAATAAATAAATGAATCATGGGTAAGAACCCAATCCAATCCTACTAGCACACAATCAACAATAATCAATCACACATCTAAAATGTATGAAACATTATTATAATGCAATAAGAATGCAATGCATGAGCAAATAACATTAAAACAACAAAACCCAACCCAAAATTTTCACAAAAATCTCAAAAACCCAAAAAAAAAAAAAAAAAAAAAAAAATCAAAAACCCAAAACCTAGGTCTAAAATGCATGAATGCATGTAAAATGAGGGTTTAAGAACACGTGGGTTGAGAGATTTTAGTGAGAGAAGAGTGTTTGGGGCAAGAGAAAAGAGTTTCTGTCGAGAGAGAATGAGAAAAATGAGATCTGATTCGCGCCTCAACTATATATAGAAAACACAACTTGATGGATTGAAGGTTCTGTCGAGGACCCATCGAGCATTAAATCCTGATAGAAATGAATCTGTCGAGGTGCTATCGAGGATCTGTTGACAGAAAAATAAAAAGCTCGATGGATTGAGGATCTGTTGAGCATCTATCAAGCAAACAGAGAGCAAGGAATTTTGGCCCGATGGATTGAGAAGCTATCGATCAGACAGAGAGCAAAGAAATTATCTTCGATGGATTGAGGATCTGTCGAAGTTTCTATCGAGAAAAAGAAAGAAGGCCTCGATAGAAAGGAATTTGTTGAGAAGTTGTCGAGCTTGAAGAAAAGAGGTTTTTCGATAAGGGAAAGACACATAGAGATGAAAGCATAAAACAAGCTACTTACTCAAACATCAACCCAACATATTAAGCTCTCAAAACTCATCTCAAACAAGATGCAAAACATATAGATCCAAAACACACACACACACACACACACCTAACAATTTTAACCAATTTTATATTTCAAAAATAAGTTAAGACAGTTTAGTGAGCATATATTAGCATATGTAATTCTTATGATGGCCAAATCACATTGTACCTGCACATGTATCAAAAGTAGCAAAGAGTTTGCGTGTTGTGTGTGAAACAAAGCAAGAATGCATAAGTGTCTCATATTATGAAGATTTGAGATATGAGAAATTCAAATACACTCACACACAATCATAACTGTTTGATGGAGACTATTACCTTCGAGATATATCCTATAACTCTCACATCTCCTAGAAACATGCTTGCAACCATATTAAAAGCATTTTTATTCTTTATTCTTTTATTTTTCTTTGCATATTTTTCATTTTTGAGCATAGCATGCATGAGCATATAAGAGAGAGAAGAAATATCCAATTATGTAAGCCAAAATATCACAATTTTGCTATGCCAAAGCATGCAGATGTTATACATAATTGGTGGGCTTTAGTGGTGAGATGGTTATTTATGCCTTTTTCATAGGATTTTCTAGTCCTTCCTGTCAAAAAGATTGATATGAGTATGAGATATAAGAGACAATCTTAATCGTACTTATCACAACCATGAGCCACAAAACTCACTTGCTTAGTTATGTATTGGGATGCTCATCTAAGCTACAAGAGATACAAAATTAAGAAACTTTGTTTCAAAGGCCATCCAAAGTACATAAGTACCAATATACACATATACATGCTGTTTTTGTATTTCTATGATTTTTCAATTTTTTTTTTTTAATTTTTATGAAAAAAAAAAATAATAAAGCAAAACTAAAAACAACCAAACAAAAACATAAAGAAACACACAAAGCATAAAAGTAGACTGACTCAAAAACTAGAAAGCAAAACAAACAAGTAACGCATAACATAAAGGGAGAGAGAGAAAAAGTGACTGAACCACTTTGAGCCTGTTTTCTTCCATACCTTGGAAGAACCTTTCCTTTGCGCAAACCTTTGATCTTAAGGAGAGGGGGAAGAATTGAAACTATTCAAGTTTAAAAGGAACACGAGGGCCTTGAGAAGATCTCCCAAAAGAGTAAGAAAGGATGAAAACTGATTCTGATTTCCAGATGAGACCATATTATTGCTTTGTTGAGTGGCTAACCACTTATAACAATTTGGACAAGTATCCCTTGAAGCTCCACGGTGATGACAGAAATGCGGTTTCTTTTGCTGAGACTCTTTATTGTTGCCTTCTTAGTCCTAGGGTTTCTAGTCTCTTTCTTTTCAACCTTAGGGGGTGCTCCTAGAATAGATTTGCCCTTGTCTAAGTTCTCACTAGCTATTTCAATTTTAGATTCATTGTTCTCAGAATTAACATTATTAGCAAGTGGACAAACACAGCTGTACTAGTTGAGGCAATATTAGGAGAAGAGAAATCATACTCCAAACCGGTTTCGTCAAAAATAGCTTTCTAAAAACTTAGCATCTCATCGAGCTTTTGCACTAGAAGTCCTCTCCAATTGAGTTCTGACTTGAAACAGCTCTGCTTCAAGCTTCTTAGTCCTTTTAGCCAAGAAATTGTTCCCAAATCGTAGTACTCCAATGATTTGATTAGCTTCATCAACCTTGGTAGAGAGCTTCTCTTGATCTAGTTTCACATCACTTAGCTTCTTGGTGGCTAGCCTGTACAGTTTCTCACGCTTCTCGGAAACATTGTACAATTTAGCATAGGCTATGTGAATATAATCTTGATCGTCCATTTTCTCAAATTTGGATTCCACCAAGTCCTTTTCTTCATCCACTACTTCTACGATCCCCTCAGTAGGATCCACTATGGCAGTGAAAGCACTCAAGATTTCCTTGTCATCACTATCATCTAACTTAATCTCAAGCTCGGTATCACTCAAGGTAGGAACAAGAGCCTTGCTTTTCCCAATTGACTTGAGATATGTTGGACATTCTTGTTTCATGTGTCCAAAACCTTGACATCTGAAGTACTTTGGTCTGGAGGGAATAATATACTGACCGCCATCCTTAGCATCATTTTTCCCTCTGTCTTGACTTTTGAATTGAGAAAAACTGAATTGCTTACGATCCTTGTCAAAACCTTTCACATTGGCATTCTTTATGAACTTCTTAAATTGCCTAGTGATGTAGGACTTCATCTTGGAAGCTTCATCATCTGAAGACTCATCAGTCTCATTACTTTTGGCCTTCAGTGCCATACTTTTACTTTTGGTTTCTTTCCTAAGTCTAGTCAAACCCAATTCATAGGTTTGCAAGTTGCCAATCAGCTCCGTCAAAGGAATGGATTCAATGTACTTTGATTCTTCAATGGCAGTGATCTTGGCATGGAATCTCTTAGGGAGAGACCTGAGCACCTTTCTCATGACCTCAAGTTCGGGAATAGTTTCCCCAAGATTAAAGGCTAAGTTGACTATGTCCTTGAGTTTGGGATAGAACTCATCGAATCACTCATCATCCTCCATCTTTATCTCCTCAAAGCTACTAGTGAGCCTTTGGAACTTTGAATCCTTGACAGCCTTAGTTCCTTCTTAGACTGTTTAGAGAATGGTCCATGCTTCCTTTGCAATTTCAGTCGAGGATATTTTCTTAAACTCCACATTCGTGACTGCACTAGGCATTCAATGCTCTGTTGTTCAAGTTTGCTGCTTTGATCTTTGCATCATTCCAATTAGCCAGCACTTCCTTTGGCTTAGTCTAACCAATCTCTACAGCTTACCACACTTTCTCATCTAAAGACTGCAAGAAAACTTTAATGCTTACTTTTCAGTATGCATAGCTAGTATCATCAAATAAAGGAGGTATAATAAGAGACTGTTCTCTATCCATGACAAATAGGGGTCAATGGATCACACAATAAAGATTAAAAACCTAATTAGAGTATGTCCGCTCTGATAACACTTGTAGGGTTAAAATGAATTGACCCCTTGAAAATTAATTAATTACCCAAGTTAATTAATTAGTCAAATTACATGCAATGGCATGGTAGCACAAAAAAATCACCAAATAACTAAATGCAGTTTAAAATAAATTTGACATAGGTGATTTGTTTACGAATGGAGAAAACCACCGAAGCAAAACTCAACCGGGTGAATTTAAGGTCACCACTCCCAAGAGTCTACTATTATTAATCACAAGCGGTTACAAGTATGAAGAATCTTACCAAACCCTTTGGCCTATCCCGAAATACCAACCTACAGTTGAACCCTTACCCTAATACCCAAAGGACACTAGTGTCATGTTATGTCTACAATACAAGTCCATTTGGGTTGGCTTTGGTTTGGTATTAGTGTCTTGAACATTAATGTTTGTTGGCTTTGGTTTCCATTCCTTATTAGGACCAACTGTTGAAGACAAATCATAAACTACTCATAAATATTAAGCAAGTCATCAGAATTTCATTAACTCAGATTAAAACAATCAATGTTATATCACATAAATAGTTCTGGCTTTCTGGCTGACCTTAAAATGTTAGTAGATATCGCAAGAAGTAATTAGGTGAAAGATCGAATCAGCTCTAACTTCCTCATTTATAGCCAAAAAGATTGATAGAAACACATGCCTACAATGGCAATAATTCATTCAAAAGAGAATCAACTAGGCAATAGAGACAGAAAATGACAAAATCTATAGTTTTCGAGAAGCAAAACACATGCCCTAGATAACCAAATCAACAAACTCTTATTTAAAAGTACAAATGCCCTAGATAAGAATAAAAATCATTTGCCCTAGACTACATACAGACTGACTTAACAATCAGCAACAACCAACTTTAGCATCCATGGAGAGTGTATCAAAACAAAAAAGGTCAGTGGCATAACCATAATAAAATAGGTTCCATTATGTTAATATTTATGTTGGCTTTTATTTTTGTTAGGGGTGAGGGGACTACATTATCATTTAAACTAATTCTTCATAAAAATCTCATAAAAACATGTCCCACCTCTTAACATTTTCATGCAATACCTGACCCCCAACATCCACCCCCCCCCCCCCCCCCCAAATTAAACAAAGAATGACACAAAACTTGTCCCCAAGTTCTTGCTATTTGTTTGCATTTACTTGTTTTCTTTCTCTATCTCTTTCTCTTTGTTTTCATTTTTGTTTTCCTTCTCACAAACCTCTAATGTCAGTGTTCCACATTTATTTTTTTATTATTTTTTTCCTTCTTCTACCAGTAATCTATCCATGGAGGTGGAACAACGAAAGAAGAAAACTCTAAAGAGTTACACATTTTTTAAACTATTGGATTTAAGTAGATCTAACGGTCAAAAAAAGACCCTCATTAATACTAATATTCCGATTAGGATCTCATAATTATCCCTCATTTATTATATTTTATATCTATCTCTAAATCCAAAAAAAAGTGTTATATTTGACTCTCTCTCTCTCTCTCTCTCCTCCACCGTTGTTCCACCTTTGTGGATAGATTGCCACTAGAAGAAGGAAAAAAAAAAAAAAAAAAACTGTGGAACACTGACATTAGAGATTTGTAAGAAGGAAAACAAAAATAAAAACAAAGAGAAAGAGGTAGAGAAAGAAAACAAGTAAATGCAAACAGAAAGCAAGAACTTGGAGACAATTTTTGCGTCATTCTTTGTTTAATTTGGAGGATTGGGGGGTTAGGTATTGCATGAAAATGTTAAGAGGTGGGATAGATTTTTATGAGATTTTTTATGAAGGATTAGTTTAAATGATAATGTGGACTCCCCACCCCCAACAAAAATAAAAGCCAACATAAATATTAACATAATGGAACCTATTTTATTATGGCTATGCTACTGACCTTTTTTGTTCTGATACACTCTCCATGGATGCTAAAGTTGGTTGTTGTTGCCTGTATTCCTTGAATTGTTAAGTCAGTTCGTATGTAGTCCATGGCAGATGATTTTATTCTTATCTGGGGCATGTGTACTTTTAAATAAGAGTTTGTTGATTTGGTTATCCAATCAATTTATATATATATATATATATATATATAAAACAAAACAAAGAGTTTGCTGATTTGTAAGCTAAGCTATGGTTGTAATAATTATATGATGTTTTCTGAACATTGTACATGCGTTTTGCTACTTGAAAACTATAGATTTTGTCATTTTTTTTTTGTCTCTATTGCCTAGTTGATTCTCTTTTGAATGAATTATTGCCATTGTAGGCATGTGTTTCTGTCAATCTTTTTGGCTATAAATGAGGAAGTTAGTGCTGATTCGATCTTTCGCCTAATTACTTCTTGCTATATCTACTAACATTTTATGGTCAACTCTAGAACTATTTCTGTGATATAACACTGATTGTTTTAGTCTGAGTTATTAATGAAATTCTGATGACTTGCTTAATATTTGAGTAGTTTATGATTTTGTCTTCAACAGTTGGTCCTAATAAGGGATGGAAACCAAAGCCAACAAATATTAATGTTCAAGATTCTGGAACAGTTGCTGCACCTGAGGCTCCCACAATTTTGGTTGAAGCCACTGCCCAGACACAGCATGACACTATTGTCCTTGATATGGAAGAAGCAACTTCAAAACTGCAGAGGAAGCTAGAGGAGTTACATCTTCCACAACGTCAGCTTGTTTTCTTCCAAACCATATCCATGTCCTTGAGTTTGAAAGAACCAAGTTGAGTTTTGGAAGTTTTGGTGTTGATTTTGGAGTGACTACAAGCTATGTCAATGGTCCTATGAGTGACAAGAGCTTTACATCTCTATCTGAAATTTCACAGGGTATTGAAGAATTTGTGGATGAACAGATTTCAAGGTTTGCTATGATAGACAGTGAGAGAAACATAGAGAAAGAGCCAGATGTAACACTTTTTTTGGGTTTATAGATAAGTATAAAATATAATAAATGAGGGATAATTAATGATATCCTAATCAAAATATTAGCATTAATGAGGGGTTTTTTTTTTTACCATTGAATCTATTTAAATCCAATGGTTTAAAAAATGTGTAACTCTTTAGAGTTACACCAGGTTTAACTTGAACCCATCTCATATATATATATAAAGGGACGAAGCCATTCTTTGGCTCTGGGGGGCCATGCCCCCCCCCCCCCAAATTTTGGAAAATAAGAGAGTATATATATAGGTTACTTATAGATTTGAGCAATTTTTCCCATATAAAATTAGACTTGCCCCCCTCAACAAAATCTTTGACCCCTTTAAACAAAATGAAAAAGCCCAAGAAACTTTTACAAATCTAAAATCCCAAACAAAACAAATTAGTAAACCCAAAAAATTAGCCCAACAACATAGACTAATAAAAAAGCTAAAGAAATTTGAGCACAATCAGCCAATTTGCCAAAACATTAGCCCAGCCCTCAAAAATTTTGAAACAAAACCAATCTGATCTCATATCATTCCATCAAATTTTGCCCTCCAAAAAAAAAAACCCTAACCTAGAGAGAGACATTAGTATTGAGACGTGAGACAAAGGGAGTGAAGGCTAAGACCAAAATGCTGCAGTACCACACAGCAGCTCGGTACCAAATTTGCTTCTGAGGGAGACCAAATCGCTCTCTCATCTTTGCTGAGGTAGAGGCAGAGCATATTTTCTCTTTCTCTCTCTGTAACTCTCTTTCTCTCTTTAACCTTGTTTTTTGTGGTTGCTAAATGAAGTCTCAATATTTCTATTACTTTAACTCTCTTTTATTGTTCAGTGTTTGTACCCATGTACTGGGTGTTTTTTATTTTTATATTTTTTATGAACCACCATGTGCTGACAGGGTGATATTGTTTTTTATAGCATATATGCAGTGTTAGGGGTGATTTTTTTTTTTTTTAATAACATATGCCTGTATGAATAAAGGAGCAATAATATCAATAAAAAATATTTTTTACCGTCTATCATTCTAGCTATTTATATGAATTCTAGCAATACAAAACTATGTCAACTATAAATTTTTTTTAACTAAGAGTAACAAATGATACAATATAGATAAATAATTAATGGTTTTGCTTGTCTTTTAGTGTATTTTTTTTTAAGTTGAGATGGTTTGAAATTTTAATAGTTAGTTGTTGATATTTAATAAAGTTGGTTGATTGTAGTGTTGTGCTATGCTTCGTGTCATTTTTTACGAATAATTTTATGTTATAGAACAATTTTATGTATGAATTCAATTACAAATGATTTCTAAGATTTAAAAAACCGTTGAGTCCCTTTTTCATAGATGATTACATTGTTAATACTAAATGGATGTTATTAGGAGTTTTATAATGATTTTTTTTCTTCTATATTTCGCCCCCCCTAACTTAAACTCCTGGCTCCGTCCCTGTATATATATATATATATATATCTCTTAAAAGGTTCTTTCTGAATAGCTCATAGGATTTTAGTTTTAGAAAAAAAAAATTTTAAATGAAGTGGATTAAAGAAAAATCCATAGGTTTTACATCTTTTTTTGAAAAGATTCCCAATAGGGAAAAGAGTAAAAAGTCCGATGGTTTTTAATTTTGAAAGAATCCCTAGATTAAAAATCTCAATTGGTTTTGTATTTCTTTGAAAATCCCTAAGAGGAAGAATGATTAAAAGTCCAAATGGATTTTGAATTTTTGAAAAGGTTTCCTAAAAGGGAAAAGATTGAAAGTCCCATAGGTTTTGCATTTAAAAAAGCTTTCCATAGAGGAAATGATTAAAAAGGTCCCATAGGTTTTTATTTTGACAAGCTTAAGAAAATTTATTGGTGGAAACTCCTAAGTTTGAACAAGCTTAAAAAAAAAAAAAAAAAAAAAAACTATTCTTATATACATATATACATTTTTTTGGAAAATAGCTTTTTGAAAACTCCTCTCTCTCTCTCTCTCTCTCTCTCTCTCTCTCTCTCTCTCTCTCTCTCTCTCTCTCTCTCTATATATATATATATATGATCAAAGATAGATGACACATAATAGGCTACATCATCATGCTACCTCACCAAACTTATAGCTATAGATATGCAAGCGCCATCAAAATTCCAATAAATGAAAGCAAGTATGCAAGAGAACATAGCCATAGCTAAAGGAATAAAATCAACATGTGACATAGGCAATATTATAAAGGGAAACCTTGAACAAGGAATCAAAAAGCAAAGGAAGAAAGTTTATGGTAATGTTTTAACTTTTGAGCTGAAAAAATTATATCTTTACAAGAAAGATGTAATCTTTAAGCCAAAGGTAGAAACTTTCCTCTAAAGTCTAAATTTTCCTAACTAGACATAGGCATATCTACACGAAGATTAGCATGCTATATACAAGAACATAAAACACAAGGGAAATGAACAAACTTTCATGCCAAGACTTAAGCTTTAAACAAAGAACATGTATTACACCATTGAAAACCCAAATTTTGGCCTAAGGATGCAACCTATCATGCATACAAGGCTAGAACAAAGCGAACTTGCAACCTTTCTTGGACATGGAAGCATAAATAAACAAGGAAAGCAATACGAATAAAAGCTTTAAAATAAGAATGTAAACTTTCTATGCTATAAAACCACACCCATGTATTTAAGCACAAAGACTGAAGCTTTTATATCAAAGGGGAATTTTTAATGGAAAAAGGCTTAAACTTTCATGAAGTTCAAAACTTCTAACCATAAAAATGTCTCTTTAGTATTCAAGACTATTAGGGACATATTTATGTAATTGGCTAATTCTTTGACAAAACGCACTTTACTTGTAATTCGGTAGATCTAGGATGGATTTAGTACTTCAAGAAACAAGTGTTCAAGTTTAGTATTGAAGCCATGCAAATCTGACCAAGAAACAAGTGAAGGAAGTGCCATTCATCAAAACTCGACAAAATCCTTTCTATCGAGAATTACTACTGAAGCTTGACAAATCCTCGACACAAGCTATATTTGTCGAGAATTACGAAATTAGATTTTCCAAATCTAATTACACGCATATCCTTGAGTATTTGTGTAGGATTTCTTTTCTCACAACCCTAGACATATATAAAGATTATTTTAAGAGCCGTCATAATGGATGCAAAGTGTTGCAAACAGAATACATGCACATTATGATTGATGACAGAAATTACTCTAATTCATCATTCTCTCTGTAGAAGCTACTGCATCTTTACGCCAAGGGTTTTGTGACCAAGGAGCTTCCTGAACTTCATTGTTGATGAACTAAAGAACTTTGCAGCTAACAATCTTCCTCAAGTTGGTGTGTTAGTCATGTATTGGGATCTGTGCATCATTGGTTAGTCATGTACTGGGATTCCCACTCTTTTGGTTGAAGCCACTACCTAGACACAACGTGACACTAGTGTCCTCAGTATGGAGGAAGCAACTTCATAACTACAAAGGAAGCTGGAGGAGCTACATCTTCCACAACGTCAACTTGTTATTCTTCCAAACCATATCCATGTCCTTGAGCCTGAAAGAGCCAAGTTAAGTTTTGGAAGTTTTGGTGTTGATTTTGGAGTGACTACAAGCTATGTTAGTGGTCCTGTGAGTGACAAGAGCTTTACATATCTATCTAAAATTTCACAAGGTATTGAAGAATCTGTGGATGAACAGGCTTCAAGGTTTGCTATGATAGACAGTGAGAGAAACAAAGAGAGAGAGGGTTAGACGTAACACTTTTTTTCGTTTTAAAGATAGGTATAAAATATAGTAAATAAGGGATAATTAATGATATCCTAATCAAAATATTAGCATTAATGAGGGTCTTTTTTGACTGTTGGATTTACTTAAATCCAATGGTTTAAAAATTTGTAACTTGAACCTCTCTCTTTCTCTCTCTCTCTATATATATATAGCTAATTAAAAACTTGTAGGAATTGTATTTTAGTTTCAAAATATGATGCTTTGCCCATAGTTTGAATCCATTAAGTTCATGGGCACCTTAAAAGCCAAACATAACCCCTCCTTTTTAAACTAGCACTTTTCCTTACTATTTTTGCAAGAGAATAATCTTGGTGATTAAATGGTTTAATATAAAAGCATGGGGTATACTTTTTACCCTTCTATTTAAATTGTTTTTCGCATGCCTTTCATTTATATATCATCATATTATATATGTCATCCTAGGATAGATTGCATGTCATTCTCACGTGACATCCTAAGATAGATTACATGTCATACTAAGATAGATCACATGTCATTGTAAAATAGGTTTTATCTATGCTTTATTTCATATGTACATGCATTCTTTTCTTTTTTTTCTTTTTTTCTTTTTTTTTTTTCCAAATGCCAAATATGTTAGTTGTTATTTAAAAAGGCGAAATTTAAGTTTAAATTAAAAATAAGGTACTAGTTTGGGGCGTTCATATTATTTTCTAGTTTAGCTTAAGAGCCCTAAGATTTTCTTAGTTAAAATTAAGAAATAAAATTAATTAGACTTATATAACCAATTGCACCTTGGAATTCTATCGATAAGTAATAACTCCTTAAAATAGATATAGATGTAAATGCCCATATTCACACATTGCACATGTGTCTTTTACACGTTGTTCGCCCTAGCAACCAAAGTCATTGGAACGAGAAATCTGGCAGCAACATTGATGCTTTCACTGATACTGAAATTAAGATTCCTTTGTAGCAAATTAGATACCGACACGAAAAATACGGCCATTGGCTGATGCGAGAAAGAATTCAAAAGAATCATAACCTTGTTGCAAAATTCCACAAACTTTTAAGCAAAATCAACTACCTTTATTTGAAGACAACCAAGAAATCCAAAGACCTGATCAAAAAAAAAAGAAAAGAAATCCAAAGACATCCCATCAAAAAAAAGAAGAAAAAAAAAATCCAAAGACATTTAGTGAGTTCGGTCTTTTCAGTCATCGAGTTGTTGACTTGTTGTGCATGTTCAGTCACCATCGATTGAAGGTAGTTTAATGCGTGTTTTGGCTGGCACATTAATGTAACATCATATTAGACATCCTTCTCAAAAAAAAAAAAAACATCATATTAGACATTATTATTAACTTTCGATATCGATTAAGTAAGAAAGTGATATAATTTACTTTCCACCTCAATCGTTTATATTTTAATATTATAATGATTATCATGTCTATAGCTTTATTAATGATAATGTACTGATACCGTTCGTTTCTAATGCAAGGATCAGATCATATGAGCAGCAAAGTAAATTATTGGCTGTCATGATCTGTCCTAGTTAGCTGTGTATCACCCATGAGAGAGCTTGGGCCCAGTAGCTTAGGTTTAGTGCCCACTGGGCCCAAGCCTCATCTTTTTCCCTCTTACTGTTCTTTATCCTCTCTGGATTTAATGTCAGGGAGATCGTGTTAAACGCACTAATAAGTAGTAAAGAAAGATAATGAGTTTATGTAATAGTTATTGAAAAGTAATTTTTACGGACTCTTAAAATATAATGAATGGTGTGCTTTTTTTTCACATTTATAATAAAATTTATTTATTAAATTCATGATAAAATCTACTGTAACGTGAGAAAGAAAAACACTAATTCACTATATTCAAAATTACCTAAGAATTCTCCGTGACCAACACTCCATCACAATGTACCGTGTAAGACTGCCAAAGTGTTTACGAAAGTAGACGGTACAGAGGCTACTAGCAAGCATGTGAACCCACCGAAAGCAAAATAAACGATAAAAAGGGCATACCCCACTACAATAAATAGTGATTATAATGTTTGTTTACTGCACCACCACAGGCCGCTATTTTTGACTCTATACTACTTTTTTGACTTTCAATTATGGGTATTCGACTATTCGTCCCATCCTCTATATAATATTCATACCATAAAATTGAGATAAAACTTCAGGCCACTTTTATCTTTTGTGCTTTTATTTTCCTTAAAGAGTCCTTTCTCTCTAAAAATTTTCTCTGTTTACACGAGTTAACAAAGATGGTGTGTTTTGATCTTTCCATTTTACTTGCAAGAAGGTCCAACATCAACATGTGGAAGGGTGATAATCATGAAGATGTCAACCTTGCTGACTTGTGCAAGCAGTGCCATCTCTCCTGTGACAATCAAGGAATCAGTGGTCGATCTCGCGACCGTGGAAGACCAACAACGATATCGTTAGGCACGGTTTCTGTCACCAGTGGTTGCAAAGTGGGAGCCGATGGGAGGAAGAAGGGAAAAGAAGGGTCTCGGTGTGGTAATACTCAACATTACCAGCACTAAGAATGCCTCGAACAGGTGCTCAACATGTGAAATGGGTGTCATGTAACATTATTATTCAGTTCATGTAACCCATTGATCATAGAATCAATGTTTAGCATAATTCTAAGTCTTAGAGGGTCATTAGAGTGTGTTGTTGTTGCTGTTCTAGACACCGTTTCCAACCATCGTCTCCACCATTGCTAGTCACTGCTGCCGCCATCGGCCACCACGTTCCCGCGGTTGTTGCTGTTCGGTCATCCACCACTACCAACACCTCGGTTGGGAGATTTTAGAGTGATCAAGCATTAGAAATTTGTTTTTCGATCGGGTCGCAATCAAGCAACAGAATACAATTCATTTTCCTCGGTAGAAAGAAGAGATCTAGAGAAGGAAGGGTGTCCTTGTGGCACCTCTCGATATTACCAGCACTAAGAATGCCTAGCTCAGGGTTGTGCTCGAACTAGTGAAATGGGAGTCATGTAACATTATTAGCCAGGTCGTGTAAGCCATTGATGATGGTTATGTGTGTATAGAGAAAAATTAATAATTAAAAATAAATTGCCAGTCTCACAATCTTGTAGCCATGGCAAGTTAATAATTAAAAAAAAATTAATAGATTAAAGTTGCTTAAAAAAAAAAAAAAAAAAAAGTAGATAAACGATCCTTAAATTGAATGCATACAAAAATCTAATAATAGCATTAGTACGGGGAGTGCTAAAAAATCATATTTTTAATTTTAGTACCGCTAATTACAAAAAAGGCTGTAATAGTGAAGTTATTGACAAAAGATTTGGCTTCTCAACCAGAGTGTACAACCATTTTTAGCTGGTAGCTCAAAGGAGAAAAAAAAAAAAAAAAAAAAAAAACTATTTTTTGCTGTAGCTCAAAGGAAAAAAAATTATTATAGTGTTCACACTAGTTTAAATATTTTATTTATTTCTTTTGTAGTTCATCCAGTGCCTTCTCTCTCCTCAGTCATCCATTTTCTTCTCCACTCTTCCCTCAGAGTCTCTCGCCTTGCCCAGCCACCACAAAACCACTCGCTTGACCAGCTCCGACCAACCTCACAAATCTCAACCATAAACACAAACACAAACCCACCATCAACGATAGCCCAATCCCAACTACCAACACAAACACAGCCTAATCCCAACCATAAACACAAACGCCTTCGTCGATCTTAACCCAAACCCATGATTTAATCTCAACCCAAACCCACAATCGGAGACTCCAACGACCTACCACCACTAGTAGCAACAAAACGACCCACTCTACCATGTCACCATCAAAATACCCAGCAAGGATCGGAATTGATTTTGAGGAATGAACCGTGTGGTGGATGCGTGAGTACCATGGAGGCAGTGGTGAGATCTTCGGCCACCACCATGGAGGCACTGCTAGTGGAGGCCGGTTAAGAGAGAGAGAGAGAGAGAGAGAGAGACGTGGAATAGGTAAATGAAAGAAGTAATATAATATTGGATTTAACAAGTTAGTTATTCCCATCTGTATTATTAAAAATACCTCTAATTTAATTAGGTAGTTTTTATTCCTAAAAAATAAAAATGAGGTTAAAATTAGAATTAAAAAAAAAAAATCAAAAACAAAAAACCTATCAAATAAATTTCCTATAACTTCCCACTAGATAGATCCAAATTTCTCACCAATCTAGAAAACAAAAAACCTTCAACCCCATGACTCACAACTTCTCAATCCATGTCTAACAAGCTCTTCTTTTTCTTTTTCTTTTTTCTTTTTCTTTTTTTCTTCTTTTTTTTTTTAATTTTTATTTTATTTTAAGAATGTCCTTTCTCCATTCAAAATAAAAATCACTATATGTGTAGTTTAATTAAATTGAAAATTATAACATTAAATTTATTTATATAAAAAAAAAAAAGCTTCATAGCATGCATGAAGTTGCATGTGATAAGATTAGTATTATTTTATTGTAGTGAATATATTATTTTATTATGTCCACTAATGTTTGGTGTTTTATAAAGTGAGAGGATAAAATAGATAAAATAGCTTTTGGTAAAGCCAAATAGCTAAAATTAGGACTCTACCAATGTTAATGCTCTAATAACATATCCAATTAGACAATTTAGTATATTATTTTTATGGTTTGTTATATAATTTTATCACTTTTAATAATAGTCTTTTTTTTTTTTTTTGGTTAACAAGAATATATAATAAATAACTAAGAGTTTACAGACACTAAGGATGGGCTTGTCAGCCTACTACAGGACACACCACACATACCTGCATACAAAATAGGGAGTAATTCAACAGAGGGGGGCTGATAAAAAATGACAAACTCCTCATGCATACAACAGCCCCTTCTAGCCAAAAAATCTGCACACATATTAGCCTCTCTAAACACGTGCACAACTCTGACCTGCTGCAGCTGATTTAACAGCAACCTGCAATCATGTAAAAGAGGAGAGTAACCTCTATTAGCTGTACTGTTAGACTTCAAGAGCTCCACAATCACCTTGGCGTCTAATTCAACCTCCAATTGTTGGCATCCTAATTGAATAGCTAATGTGAGACCATCCCTTAAAGCCCACCATTCAGCAATAACGCTAGTAGTATATCCTAATGACCTTGAATACCCTTTAATTCAATGGCCATGGCTATTTCTGATGATGCCACCACCCCCTGCCTTACCAGGATTTCCATAAGATGCCCCATCGGTATTAAGTTTAAACCACCCTTCAGGTGGTTTATTCCACCAAACCTGAATAGTGATTTTCCTGGTAGCCTTAATGGATTTACTCACACAATAAAAATATTCTATAGCCTAATGAAAACAAAGCTTATGGAGATTAGGATTAGTAATAGAATTCTCAAAGACCACCTTGTTTCTGTTCTTCCATAAAGACCAAATAGCAAAACGAAATAGCGTACCCCAACATACCATGGACTTGTGCAAAACAGTACTTGTATTGTTAACCTTCAACCACACCTCAAAATTATCATTAAAGGTGTTAATAAGGGCTAGTGGAGGTTCCAGCTTCCTCCAAAAGTCACGGCTTAGATTGCAGTCTCGTAACAGATGAGGGATAGTTTCCTCACTACACTTACACAAAGGGCAACAATTATCACAATTTATCCCTCTTGCAGCCAAAACACCTTGCACAGGTATACTACCATGATAACTTAGCCACAGGAAGTGAACGATTTTGGGTAAAATATCCAACTTCCAAATCCAAGAGCCTTGAAATGACTTCCCATTATTTTCCTCTTGCCTAGCCACTTGATAGGCTAATTTTACAGAAAATTCTCCATCCTTAGAAAATTTCCACATGATAAAATCACCAGCCCCATCACAAATTCGAAATGGGATGGCTCTAATCTTATCTTTAATGTCTTTAGGAATGACAAATGACAATCCCTCCCAATCCCAAATTCCCTCATGCCTTAAATCCGCAACTGTAAGACCAAGATCACCTTGATTAAGGGGACCCTCAATTAACTCTCTTAAAGATTCACCTCTTATCCAACTATCTGTCCAAACTTTGACTCTCAACCCATCTCCCAAACCCCAACAAACACCTTTCAAAAATATAGGGAATCCCACTTTAATAGCTTTCCAATTTGGAGAAGATGGAAGACTATCCGGATTACTAGTTCTAGCTCTTGGACCTGTACAATACTTTTTTATCATAATTTTGGCCCAATTCACATCCTGTTCATGATACATCCTCCAATTTAATTTTGAAAGCAAAGAAATATTCTTTGCTCTAGCTGCTTGGATCCCTAGCCCTCCTTCTTCCTTAGGTTTAACAATTTTATTCCAACCCACTAGATGCATCTTTTGCTTATCACTAGTAGAGCCCCATAAAAAATCTCTATTAATTTTATCCAACTTATCGCAAATATGGGCTAGAAGTACAGCAGCTTGCATCACATGGTTAGGCATGGCAGCCATTAGAGATTTAATCAAAACGGACTGACCTGCAAAGGATAAGAATTTCGCTTTCCATCCCGATAATTTGTTCATAACCCACTCCACAATATCATTATATTGCCTCTGATTTGCACCATTTTGGAGTAAAAGAAATCCAAGATATTTTCCTATATTTCGAGTTTCACTTATTCCCAATTTCTCCCACACCTCCTCCTTCATCTCCTCACTAATATTAGGGGAGTAGTAAACATGGGACTTTGAATGATTTTCTGTCTAGACTCTTTACAGAACGTCTCCAACACTTCAGCAATGGCATTACATGCCTTAGTGTCTACTTTACTGAACAAAATTATATCATTCGTAAATAATAAATGGGAAACTCCCACATTACCTCGAGAAGTTGTTAGAGGCGTCCAATCACCATCCCCACACTTAAGCTCAATCAAATGACTTAAATACTCCATACACAATATAAATAAGTAAGGTGATAGGGGATCACCTTGCCTAATACCCCTCGAGGGGTTAAAGGAATCCAAAACTCCCCCATTGACCAAAACTGAAATACTAGTAGTAGTCACACATCCCATGATTACTTTGATCAGATTTTGGGGCAAATGGAAAGCTTGTAATACCTTGTGGATAAAGCACCACTCAAGTCTGTCATAGGCGTTTTCCAAATCAAGTTTGATTGCCATATACCCCATTGCCCCTTTTTTCCTATCCAGCGTGTAAACAAGCTCCTAAGCAATGATAACATTATCTAATCCTCTACGCCCAAGCACAAAAGCAGCTTGCATAGGAGAAATCAGACTACTCAGGAAGGGTCTAATGCGCGCCACAATGATTTTAGAGACAATCTTATAGACGGAATTACACAAACTAATAGGTCTATAATTGCTTAATGATTCTGGATTTTGGCATTTGGGAATAAGTGTAATCAGTGTCTCATTAAGAAACTTAGGAACTACCCATGTATCAAAAACTCTCTTAACCTTTGCACATACAGAACCACCCACTTCTGCCCAAAAGTATTGAAAGAAGCCTGCATGGAGGCCATCTGGCCCAGGAGCTTTAAATGGTTTTAATGACCAAAGGGCAACTCTAATTTCTTCCTCAGTGGCCCCACTGCTAATGCTTAAGCCATTTTCAGTAGATAGGAAGCAGCACGAGAACGAAGTGACTGATGAGAACATTGGAGACATACCCAGCTCCGAAGAATAAAGCTTTTCAAAACCACAATAAATATGTCTCTTGATCTCATTCTCATCCATGATCCAATTCCCCAGTGAATCCTTTAAACACCGGATTTTGTTTCTGTGACGCCTAACTAGTGTGGAGACATGGAAAAAATTTGTATTACGGTCTCCAAATGTAAAAGCATTCAATCTTGACTTCAGTGCCCAATATTTCTCTTCTTGGAGTAAAATTGTAAAATAAAAAAATGTTCCTCTATAAGTTGCTCCTCCAAGGTCAAGAGGAATTCACTTGGACTGCTTGCCAAAGCTTTTTGAGCACCATTAATTCTGGCCAAAACTCTTCTCTTCTAGGCAAATAAATTCCCAAAAACATTGTAATTCTAATGCTTCGCTTTACTAACGAATTCCAAAATAGCTCCTTGGAGATCTCTGTCTTCAGTCCAGGCCTCCTGAACAATATTTGGAAATCCTGGATGTAAGAGCCATATAGTGTGGAAACAAAAAGGTTCGTTCGGACCAGGATGAGTAGACCCAAGTAATTCGACTAATACTGGATAGTGATCCGAACAGCTCCTTGGCAAATGAGTCACTATAGCTTCAGGAAAAAGGATTCTCCACGAAGGATTGGCAAAACATCTATCAATTCTCTTAAGAATAAGATCAGAGATGGGCTTTCAGTTAGTCCAAGTATACTTAGGCCCTGTAAACCCCAAGTCTAGCATATTACAAACATCCAAACATTCTTTAATTTGGAGAGCCCTATTTAAATTCACTTGATTCCCTCCAAATTTATCTTCACTACTCAAAACTTCATTAAAGTCTCCAAGCATAAGCCAAGGTAGATTGTGAAGCTGAGCAACAACTATAAGATTATCCCATAAAATTCTTCTCTCAGACAACCTAGGTCTAGCATTTATAGCAGAAATAAGCCAGATAGGATTAGAATTACGCACCTTAACAGTCGCATGAATCTCCTGTTCTGTAGAAGACAAGAGCATCACATCTACATCATCTGTTTTTCCAAAGGAGCCATAAACCCACTGCATAACCAATGGTCTCAGTGACTATGCTTCCATCAAAAGGTAAATCTTCAATAATTCTAGCAGCCCTATCTCCACTAACTCTAGTTTCTGTGATCACAAGGGTGGTGATTAATAACCATCTCAAAAATTCTTCTCTTGAAGTCTGCATTCAGAGCACCTCTGCAATTCTACAATAGAATATTCATCTTCACAAATTTTCCAAGAGGAACCTCAATCTCTGGAGGGTTAGAGTTCATCATGGTTGTCTCCACCATACTCCATCCCATCCTCCTCAATATGTCCTTGGAAGCCACCTAGTCCGGCTTCCACACCATCATATGCTTCAGAATACCCAAGATGTCCTCCCTGCTATATTGAAGCACATCGCACCTCTGAATTGGGTCCATTAATTGAATTAACTTCAAGGTGGGATGATTCCCCAAATGAGCCATGGCCATTCCCCTGAAATCCACTAGCCTCCTTTCTTGTATAATCCACCCTATCTCGTCCCAATGAGGCATGACTAGAGGTCTCCGCTACCTGCTCAACTCCTCCGCCTTCTCCAATGAGATTTCGGGAAGATTCGTGCAGAACTTCCACCACTGATTGGGAGAAAGGTTCCATGCTGGGTGATCTAGAGGTAAATCTCCCATTTGTATACTCATTGGGGTTATTGGAAACAAGTGCTTCCAAGCCTGGCTCAGCTCCTTGTCGAACCACCCTGGAACTTCCGTTGGAGCAGCCTTTATCTGCGCGATAACCTTGTCGGGAATGAACACAGTCTTGTTCTTGTATCGCATTACCCAACCTGCTCGTGGAATTGTGCACATCTTGAACGTAATCTCCTTCATATCCGCTATTACCTGGCTGCTAAAAATGTCGAGAAAGCTCTTCAACCTCATCAGACTCCAAGAGAGAATGTTTTTGCGATCTGCCTCCTTTTAAGCTCTTAGCATTTTTAACTCCCAGCCCCTTAACTCCTTTTTTTTACTTTTCTGAGATGACTTAATTCGAGAAACCTCTAAAACTCTACCTTCAGGCATTTTCCCTTTGTTCAATGCTTCCTGACACAAGTCCATCTCTTATGTTGAAATGACTTGATTCTCACGTGCCTCAGATATGCCATCATCATCAGATATCTTGGAAAAAGAATTATCACATCTAATCCCTTCCCCATGGCAGACGTTAGCATCAATATTGCCAATCTTACCCTTAAAAGTATTGTCACGAATGACCAAACTGCCCTTCAATACATTACCTGAAGAAATGCTAACTTTAGTGTGTCCACACCCTTGTTCATATTTAACCGGGCTTCTTTTCCTAGACACAACCATCCAAGGCCCATAGTTCATTTCAAACTGGGCATTATCCAAATGATTGACAGGTTTAGGAGAGTTTGGTTCCTCACCATTTCCAATCACTGACCCAATACAATAGCTACAGTTTTCCTGCTTATGTCCTAGTCTTCCACAACAAAAACACAGAGTGGATATGCCTTCATACAACACTTGCTGAACTAATCTGCCTATTCGGATTGACTTGATAAGAGGCTTATCTAAATTAACTTGGATGCAAAGCCTTGCATAACTTCCACGAGACTCAATTGCAGTATAAAAGTCTATGCGCAAAACCGGGCCAATCACACTTCCTATTTCTTTGAGGACTGAGGTATCATAGAACTCAATTAGGAGTTCAGGAAACCTTACCCACACTGCAACTGAAGTAAGCTTAGCCTCAGAAGCTTTGAAATAAGGCTCCCAAGGTTTGATAGCAAGGAAATGTCCCCCTACAAACCAAGGCCGACCACGCAAAACCTTGTCATAATCTTCATCATTGCTAAACCGAATTAGAAAATAGTCTTTTCCCAAATTTACACAATCCATCCTAGCTACAGGTTTCCATAATGCATTGATTTTGAAAGTGAGGTAATTAAAACCTACAGACTTACCATACACTTTCACGATCAATGCCTTCGACCATGGTGCTCTGATACGCGCTTTAGTTTCCTTTGAGAGCGTGACTTCTGCCATCCCCTCAACTAAAGGCTCAAGTTTTGAATCTGATTCATAGCTATCCTCCCAAATTTTATCCACCTGGAAGGCTTGTTGATAGGCTCCAGTAATATCACCTTCAAGGGTGTCCTTATAACTGACAAGTAGTCTCAGCTGAGAGAAGCTTCTTGCTCCATGGCTATCTTTAAATTTCTTTACACTACGGTGTAACTCATCTTCTTTATATTCATATGTTATATAATATAATTAATTTAATAAAATAAAGAAAAAAAAAAGAATCAAGAAAAGTCATACCTAATTATAACTTTATTTTTGCTTTAGAAGACTTAAATGTAAGCCATACACGTGGCGGTAAATTTTGGAGAAACTGTACCAGTAAAAGAGAGAGAAACCTTAAAGTGCTAAATTAATAATATTGTGTAAATTTTGTTGAAATATGTGGGGATAAAAATCATGCGAAAATACGTGTTGTAATGTTTAAATAACAGTTTTAGTTATTTAAACACCATTACCAAATTGGACAAGCCTTGCATGTGGTGGTTTTTTTTTTTTTTTTTTTGGAGAATCCATGTGGTGGGTGTTAAGGTGTGTTAGAGCATTAGGATTCAGTGTCTTTAAACTATTTTTTTTTTCAAAAATTACTTTATTTATTATATCATACTATTTTACAACACATCTATTATCTCAAATTCTATTTTATTATACAACTTATTAAAATAATTTATATAACCTAATAAAATAATATAATTCAGTCTCTCTCTTTAACCACCAATCACCACCACAAATAAAACCCACAACTCACCAAATTACCCGCATAGCCCACTGCCACAACTACCAAGCCAAACACAACCCAACCCACCACCATGAAAAAAAAAAACTCATAAAACACACCACCACCTCCACTAACAAAACCCACTACAACCATTGCTAAAGAACCACAACTACTAAATAAAGAGAAATAAAACTCCACCACCAATCGTTGAGCATTAGCTTGCCCACCACCAAATTAGGGAAATAAAGATCACCACCACAAGGGAAAAAATCAACCACCACTAGGGAAAAAAAAACCACCATTAACAACACAACCACCACCTAAACCCAAATCAACCCAACAAAATTTAAAACCCTCATTTAACCACCACCATCAACCAACCAAAACCACCACCATCAACCCACTACCCACACCACCACCAAATTACCCACCACCCACAAAAACCACAACCACCAAACCAAGGAATGATGAAAACCAGCCACTCACACCACCAAAAGTGAAACCCATCCATCCATAGTAGCCACCACACCATAACCCCCACGCCACCTGCCAATCTAAACAAATCCAATTAGCACCCACGCTAAACACACATACAACAACAATCCCAAAACAAAATTTTGGAGAAAAACCCACCATCAATCCATGCTGATCTTTGCCATGATTGAAGTTGCTACTATTGCCAAACCCCAACAAACCACCACTAATTTGTTTTTAGTTTTACTCGTCGAAGAGATCTCACAGTCCATGTTGATCTAAGCTCCATGCCAATCTGAGAGTGAGGACTGTTTGGTTCTCCCAAAAAAAAAAAAAAAAACTAAGCTCCATGCCGATCTAAGAGTGAGGAAGGATAGAGAGACCGAGATAGAGAGGGTGGGAAGAGAGTGAGGGAGGGAGGCCGAGATGAGATGAGAGAGAAGTGAGCCAGGAAGAGGGGGAGAGAGAAACAATTAGATGGAGTGAATAAAAAACAATATTTATTTTTGTGAGTTATAGGACCATCATAAATTTAAGACGATACTATAGCACAATTACAAATTTTTTTACAATTGCTTTGACACTAAAATATACCAACGTATGTCATTTGAGAGACTGGGTATTGATGCTCTTATTGTGTTGCTTATATGCTCAAATGCAAACATGTTTAGTAACCAAACGAACCTGAAATAGAACCAAACTGAGAGTTAGCATCATAAAGAAGGATGGATATATGAATGAGAAATATAAGTATCGTACATTCATAGGAATCAATTGCAAATTGCTCAAGTGGGCCGTTGGGCGTAATCACAAGAAACACTCTTTATTTCATTCCTATAGTTCCACTTCTTGCTTTAAAAATGAAGAATGACTGGTCGAAAATCGTCGGTTGGGTTGGTCCAACCAAGAAAGTTATGGGAGAGGTTGGTGGTGCAGCTGGTGCTATCTACTTCTGCTGTCATCTCCAAAGTAAGCCTTGCATTTTTTTAGGGAGAAAAAATTAAAACCTTTTATTTTTTTAGATAATTGTTAAATAGTTATGTGTTCATCATAAGTGTGTAAATGTCCCCCCAATTTAAGTTAGTGACATATAAAATTTATCACTAATAAAATTGTATAACCCAATTTAAATGAGTACAGTTGAGATATCAACTAAATATTTTTGAAAACTTTAGTCCGGTTATGGCCCCCTTGACCCCAACATGGCTCTGTCATTAATTAGTGTGTTGTCGTTGAGAATCAAGCATCATGGCCGCTGCATGAGGTTGGGGATAGAGCCAAGGCTTTGGTCGTGGAGTTTCTAGAGCCAAATAAGCAGGCAATCTGATCTGTCCGATGGTTGTCTCCACGGGATAACTGCTATAAGGCAAACTTTGATACAGCAATGTTCGAAAGCTTGGGTTATGCAGGTATCGAGGTGGTAGTTCAGAATCATGGGGGGCGGATGTTATGGCAGCGTTGAGTCAGAGAATTGCTCTTCCTCAAACAATGGCATTGGCAGAGGCACGGGCTGCTTATAGAGCGGTCACTTTAGCTCAAGAGATGAGTTTTTTCAGGGTACAGGTAGAAGGGGATTGTCTCGTGGTCATCCAGGCTTTGACGTCTCAAGCAAGGCGTACTACTTTTATATGGGCATGTGGTTGAAGACACTTGAAGATTAGGGGCTGCACTATAGTTTTGTTAGTTCCAGCATGTTCGAAAAAAGGTAATAAGCTAGCTCACGCACTAGCTAGAAGAGCAATTTTACTTGTAGATACTGATGTATGAGTAGAAGATTTACCTAATGATTTGGATGTTGTATTCCAAACTGATTTACATTAATGAAATTTTTTTACCATTTTCTCAATAAATAAAAAAAGGTGCTTCCAAAATCCATCACTATAACTAATTTTGATTTATAGCAACGGTTTCACAACAAAAACAAACCTTCCTAGCTGCCAAATCTGATCTATCTTTGTAAGTTTTTTTTTGGTGGGACTTTTTGTGGCAATGTTTATTGCCGCTATAATGTTCATTTGACATGATTAATTTTGCTAACTTATTTTACTATTTAGTTTATTTTTGATACTATTTATAGGTTTCACTGCACTTTTTAGAGTAATCATAGGTCTCACTATACTATTTCAATTAACTTTTACTTTTATTTATAGTACTTTCAGAAAAAAATTTTCAATTTCAGTAAAATAAACGGATCCCAAACAAACTCATAGACTAATTAAGGTTTGAGCTAGAATAATTATATATGCCGCTATAGTTATGGTGAGAATGAGATTACTTATCGGTTTGTTATACCCTCGTTATAAAGTGGTCATTGTTTTGAAATTGCTTGTCGCAACAGTTTTATAACCGCTGCTATAAAAGTTAACAAGGGTAACATTTGAAAAAATAAATAAATAAAGCTTTGGGTTTTAAAAAATTTGTCAATACCATAAAAAATTAGTTCAAAAATAGAATTTGTTCAAAAATTGTCAATACCATAAAAAATTTGTCAATAAATAAAGCTTTGGGTTTTACAAATAGAATTTTAATCATGTTGGTTCTACTAAGGCACAATACCATAAAAAAAAAAAAAAAAAAAAAAAAATCTTAAATTCAAGTTCAAAAATTTGAAGAAGTCCAAAGTATTATGCTATAGCGACAATGCTTAAATTGGAATTTATAGTTAGTGCCCACAATAAATAATGGTTGATGATGCAAAAATCTTTCATGAGCTACTCGTTCAAACATAGTGTGCGGTAAGATCTTGGAAGATCTACAAGAAGGAAATCCTATTGGAGATGCTATTGGAGGTAAACAGTAATCAGTGTAGTACCAACTTAAAAATCTCCTATGCCTAAGTCATGTTGCTCTTATATAGGTGACCGAAGTCATTGTTGGTTTCATAACTGTCTATTCCAAAATAGCAATGTTTTTTTTTTTTTTTTTTTTTCTTTTTGAGAATCCACATTGTAAGACTTTTATTCAACTTTGGCTATGAAAATCAGCTTGAAGTACATCTGCAATCTCTGGTGGTACATCTTCTATCCAGACTTGTAATGAAAAAAAAAAAAGAAATTGCCTGCCTCGCAAGCGAGTGAACTACAACATTACAATGCCTCCTTATATGAGAAAAAGAAATAATGGACTGAGAGGCTTAGTCCTATATATCCTTGATAATGTGACCAAACTGTGCAAGGTTGTGAGAGTTTGATTTTAGAGCGGTCATGAGGATCAGTGAGTCACCCTCCAACACTCCCTTATTGAGGCCGGTTTCGATGCCAACTCCATTGCACGCCGAGCTACCAAAGCCTCAACTTCAATAGCTGTATTGGGCAGGGGGACTCGCTGCGCCAAGGAGACCATCACCTGACCCTTGCTATCTATAATTACCACCCCTATTCCGACCTGGTTATCAGCTTTGAAAAGTGCCCCATCAAATTTAATCTTGTACCGTTGGTGTGTTGGGGGCTGCCACTAAGTCGGAGGTTTTCCCACGAGTGCCACTTCTGCAGAATTATGCAACAAAAAATTGTGTAACCTGGTGCAAGCTTGCTGCACCAGGTTTGGGAGAGTTTTGCCACTTTTCCCTACCCTCATATCATTCCTTCTCTTCCATACAGCCCACACTACCATAGCAAATAAGTCCGAGTCCCTTTTCTCCGCCAAAATACAACCCAAGAGATCAACAAACCTTGTCGTTTGTTGTAGATTGCACTGGTTCCATGCTTGTACCGAGAGCCAAATTTCCTCCAATTTCGGGCAGAGGTAGAGAGCATGGAGGGTGTCTTCATGCTGCGTTTTACAGTGATCACAATAGTCCTCATTTAGAACCTTTCTTTTGACTAAGTTCCACTTCGTGGGGAGGGAGTTTTTTGCAGCTCGCCAAACTAAATTCTTCCCTTTGCTTGGTACATTGAGATTCCATATTCCTTTCCATAGTGGCTTGAGCATCAAAGATTCGAATTGACCTAGTTGTTGGTTCTAGAACTTCGTCTGCAGAAATCGATATCCCATCTTGATCGTGTAAGCACCATTTGCACTATGAAGCCAAATTAATTCATCCAGTTGCTCAGTAAGGCAGAGGGGATGCTTTTCACCATTTTTGCCTCGAAGTCCAGTAAGGTTTCATCAATTAAATTTGTCCTCCAGAATCTTCTATCTTTATCAATCAAGTTTTGGACTTTTGCTTCAGCAACTCATCTACCTGTGGAGATAAAACAAGTGGTGAATGTTTTTGGGTTAACCACCTATCCCCCCAAATATGAACTGACTTCCCATCTCCAATTCTTCAAATTGCTTCACGTTTAATCACATCTCTCCCCTTTATAATGCTCTTCCATTTATAGGATGTTGAGCTTGGACAAGTGGCTTCCATGATTGAACAATTTGGAAAAAAATCTCGCTTTAAAAATCCGGTAAAACAGTGTGGATTTATCATGTAGGAGTCTCCAAATTTGTTTAGCAAGCAATGCATCGTTGAAATGGGACAAATCCTTGAAACCCATCCCTCCTTGCTCATTTGGTTTACATAGTTCTTCCCACCTTACCCAATGCACCTTTCGACTATCTCCTTGTTGCCCCCAAAAGAATCTTCAAATGAGAGCTTTAATGTCATGGAAAATAGTAATTAGAGTTTGAAACATGACATAGTGTATGTAGGTAGTGCTTGAGCCACTGCTTTAATTAAAATTTCTCTCCCCGCTTATGATAGGAGCTTGCCTTCCCACCCTTGAAGCTTTTTCCAAAGTCTTTGCTTAATGTGGTCAAAACTATCCTTCTTTTTTCACCCTATGAAACTTGGTAACCCCAAGTACTTCTCATATTGTTTGACCACAGGTACTCCAAGGGCCTCTTAAATTGAAGCTTGCATTTGACGAGAAGTGGACTTGCTAAAAAATAGAGTAGTTTTGTCTCTATTTATTTGTTGCCCAGATGCTTGCTCATAAGTTGCTAGGATCTCCAAAAGCTTCTCACACATTTATTTTTGCCCTGCAAAAACTAAGGCTTTCATCTACAAAAAGAAGGTGTGTTAGTTTTGGTGCACTTCGACAAATAGAAACACCTCTTATATCTCCATTCTCCTCTGCTTTTCACAATAAGCCATGGAATCCTTCCTTGCATAATAAGAATAAGTATGGAGACAAAGGATCTCCTTGGCGCAACCCCCTCGAGGGTGTGATGTGACCATGTGGCTCCCCATTAATCAAAACAAAATAAGTAGCCTTTGACATACATTGCATTATCAGATTTACCCAAGTCTCTCCAAAACCCATCAATTTCTCCATATACAACCACTCCACCCTATCATTCGCCTTGCTCATGTCTAATTTAAGTGCCATATACCCCTTCTCCCCCGAACTATGGTTTCTTATGTAATGGAGGGTTTCGAAAGCCACCATAATATTATCAAAAATCAACTTGCCCTTCACAAATGCACTTTGTTGTCCCAACACTAAGTGGGGTAGAATTTTCGTAAAGCTGTTAGCCAACACTTTTGAAAAAATTCTATACATTACATTGTTGAGACTAATAAGGCGATATTGTAAAATATATTCGGGATTATTAACTTTAGGGATTAAAGTTATAAATGAATGACACAAAGATGGAGGGAGATTACCTAAATTTAGGAAATATAGGATATCATCAATCACATCACTGCCCACCAAGGATCAATAATATTGGTAAAAAAATAGGTGGCATTCCATCTGGTTTGAGTGATTTCAAAGGAGCCATCTGCTTAAGAGCTGTCTCTACTTCATCTGCTTTAAATTTAGCTAGCAAATCATTGTTCATCTCAACTGTTACAACCCAAGGTATTTGTGCCAAAATCTCATCAAAATTCTCTGGGTTTTGGGAAGTGAAAAAAGCCTAATAAAACTCCAAAACAATGTCCTCCACTCGGCTAGGATTAGTGCACCATTGGACATTATTATCATACAACCCCTTAATGTAGTTTTTCCTCCTTCGTTGCGAGGCTTTGCTATGAAAAAACTTTGTATTCCTATCCCCATCTTTCAGCCATTGTACGCTACCCCCACATCTATGCTTCTTTATCGAGTAGTGTTTTTCTTTCTTTCTCCAACTTCTTCATCAATATCACCGACCCCCTATTGCATGCTAGTCTCTCGGCCTGGGCAAGTTTTTTTCTCTTTTGTTCCAGCTCCCTTCTCACATTTTGGAAACAGGTCTTACTCCATTTGGTCAGGAGTTTCCCACAATTATCAATTTTCCTTATCACTTTTTCACCTCTCGAATTAGCCCTTGCCTACTGCCATACCGCTTCAATTGTTGCCCCACACTCCAGTTCACTCATCCACATCAACTGAAACCGGGAAGGCCTCTATTGCTTGCAGTCCATCCCATCCGGATTAATTAACAAAGGCTTATGGTCTGAAGTAGTAACATCAAGATGATGAACTTGTGTATCCTGAAGCAAAGAAAACCACTCATTGGTTGCCACTGCCCTATCTAATCACTCCCATACTATGAAGTTATCAAAATGCTTATGCCAAGTGAACTTTGATCCCACAAAACCAAGATCCATAAATCTGCATTCATCCAAGATATCTCTAAATGCTTGTAACTTATTATGAGGTCGTGTTCTACCACTCAATTTTTCCGATTACTTTGTAACTTCATTGAAATCTCCCACACATAGCCAAGGTGCTTGACTTCATGTTTTCAAATTTCTCAAATGCACCCAAGCTTCATGTCTAAGTTAGGTATTCAGTTCTCCGTAAAACCTGGTGAATCTCCACTCCTCTTCCTTGTTTTTGCAAATTGTGACATCAATATGGTTCTTTGAAAAAGTCTCTATTGTTAAATCAAACTCCTCTTTCTAATACATCACCAAACCCTCTGATGTGTTTCTCCCGGGTACAATAAATCTATGCTTAAACTTCAAACAATCTTGAATTAAAATTAGCCTAGCTTCATCCGTCCATGCCTCGGCTAAAACACAACGGAGGGATCTTTTGCCCACACTAATTCTGCAAGTTGATTCTCCGTATGTTGGTTCTCAAGCCCTCGACAGTTCCAACATAAAAGATGCATTGGTTCTAGCAGGGCTGGGAACCAGCCTCCGCCAATATCTCTTTGTCACCTTTGCCAACCCGAGAAAAACTCTTTTTCTTTTCCTTTTTTCTTTCTGTAACTCCGATTGACCCCCAGTAGGATGAGCACTCCTCTTTGAACCCACTGCATCTACCATGATGACATCCGTGCCTGTGGTGGACCTAGCCTGACGTTTCCAAGTAGCTGAATTCCTTGTGTTGAAGTTTGAAGTATCGGGTAGAACAGATAGTGGTACATGGGGACTGCCAAGTGGTGTTATACATGATTGAGTAGACTTCAGAAAAATCTCATTAATTGTCATTGATTCCAGATTATTTTCCTTACTTACGGGAGAGTTTGATTCTGACTGAAATTTTGTTGCCCCCTGAAGTTGTCATCTATTGATTGTTTTGGAAAAATTTCAGAATATTAGGTTATTGTATATTGGGACTGTTATTGTGTACTCTGGTTTTCGTATTGTCGCCTTAATGAAAATGTGAAAGTTGGTACTTGGTATTCTTTTTTGCCACACGTTCGAGACGCAGTAAACAACACACCCCTCTAGATTTCCTGGCAAGTTATGGTTTTTATTCCTTTTTTATTTCTTTTCACTATTTCTTTCCTTGAGCTCTTAGTCTCCTTGATACTACCCCCGCACATTTTTGCTTTCCTTGTTCAACGCCAACAATGTTATCCAGCAAGTTTACCATTTTTCAATCGTTCTTACATTTATGGTAAGTAGTCCTTCCTTCTTCTTTTTTTTCTTTTTAAGAGAGATGCTATATCTACAATATTTTTACAACATTCTCACAACAAATTATAGGTGGTTAGCTGTTATTAGTTTAAATTTGAATTTACTAAGATTACTTTTTTGTCCCAATAATAACAACCAGTAACAACCTGCCACTTAAGATTTGTTGTGAAAATGTTGTAAACATATCATTTCTCTACAAGATTTATGATTCAAGACTAACAATGCTCAAATTCGAGCATATGTGTAAAGATATAGTTACAATTTCTTATCTACCACAACACTATATCCAAATTTGCAAAATGTTTAATAACTACATTGCAACTCTTGAACAATGTCGCAAAAAAAAAAAAAAAAAAAAAACTTGTACTCAAGTTGGTCCTTAACACCATACACACTTCAACCCATAAAAGGTGTGTTTGAATACCATTTATTTGCTAAAAACAAAAAATTTATTGTTGAAAACAATGCAATAAAATAATTTTTAAATGTGTGAATAGTGCCGTGAGACCCAAAAATGCATTGGTATGCACGTTTTTGCATTTTTTGGCTGGGTCGTGAACAGTTCCGTGGGACCCAACCAAAAACACAAATGCTAGATTGCTTGGGAACATGCAATCCAAACACACACAAAATCAGTCCTAGTTACTTTAAATTGCTTTGTTACCTTTGACTAGGAAATAAAAGAAAGTTTTACAAATTATCATTGTTATTATCTGACAAATTATGTAATTATCAAATAATTGATGAATACAAAAAAAAAATGGGCAGTATCTTGTTTTTTCATATTAAATAAGTACAAATAATAACAATATTGAATAACATATTTAGACTTATGAAACTTGATAATTGATATATTGAATACATTTTAAAATTCAAAATTCAAAAATGTCGCCAAAACTCCAAAATGATAGGCACTCACAATAACACTTAGAATAAAGAATCATCATCAGGTAGCAACCCTACATAATCTACCAAGTTGTGACTCAGTTTCACTAGTAGTGATCAAGATCTATTTCAAAAAGGTCACTGGCAGGGACGGAGCCAAAGCTTTGAGTTACGGGGGCGGCTTTACTATTAGCTAGGGGTGTCCAGTGACCTGGATCAACCGACCCGCCCGACCGAACCCGCCCGAACCGAAGGTCCACTGGCGGCTCCGAATTCACCCTACGGTCGATCACGGTTTAACAAATGAAAAACCCGAATAATTCGGTTCGGATTTGGGTTTCAAAATATTTCACCCGAAAAACACGACTCGACTGAATTATTTATAAATAAAAAAATACTTTATTGATTTGACTACAACCCATCCCCACTCAGTAAATTACTGCCGAGACTGAAACCACACACCTTCCCGACATTAATATCAACCGTTCATCTCAAATTAAATTTTAAAATTGATGGTGTTGATGAGAGCAAAACTGACTAACTGACTGAGCAGGACATGACCGGTAACAGTGCACAATAACCCATTCGAAATCAATGGTTATAATCCAAGATGAAAAGCCAATCTAATGGTGGGAATTAAATGGGAGAGATCTGATATCTCTTACTTCCTTTCACGGGTCTCCTCATTCTTCAGTTTTCACTTCAGAGACAGAGTTGAGGGCATGGACTCATGGCTTCCCATTCATGCCTCCTCCCCTTTTCACTCTTCCTCACCTGTCCATTCTTCACTTCTTCGGTCTTAGACTCTCAGTTCTTTGCCTGGCTCTCTCAAACTCTCTCAAACTCTCACAATCCCACACTCTATAAAATATAAAGACTCTGTACCGTTTCTCCAAATCCAAAGAACAAACCCTAGCTGCCTCCAATGCCGTTACCCACTCCCCTCTCCGCCTCTAAAGCCTAGCGCCACTGCCGTTGTCCACTCCTCTCTTCATAGCTACCGCCGGTGTTTAGTCCTCACCCAGCCATTGTGTACTCTTCACTGATTCAGTAAGGTAATTTTTCTTTGTTTCTCATCATTCTCTTTTGTTAGTCTCGTTGGTTTCAATTTTTATGGAAATCAAATGTTAAAATCAAATAAACCAAAGATTCATACTATGAAACCCTAACTAAAAAAAACTTAGAAACCCTAACTATTATACTTTAATTCTTTGTTCTTTTCTTTAATCAATTTTGATCCTGTTTTAATTTTATACAGGATTGAAAGAGTATCATTATCTGCCTCAAGTTTGAAACCCGATTTTCTTTAAGGTATGTTTTTTATTTTCCTTTGTGTTTAGTAAAAAAAAAAAAAAAAAAAATGTAGTCACTCTGGTGATTATTTGATGTCTCTTTTTACAAAAAGGGTCATGATCACTTAAAAAGAATTTTAATTGGTTAAAAGCCCTATAAAAAATTAATAAACTTACGGTGAAATACTTAATCCATGCATGTGCTCCTTTAATAGGTATTTGTTAGTCACTGACAAAGAACCTATGGTGATATTCTTAGCATAAGCTCCTATAATGGGTATTTGGTAGTCACGGATGAAGTATTGATTTTCAGTACAATTGCTTAAGCATTTGCATATCTAAGTATTTTATGATACTAGTGTTGTACATCTTTTATGGACTATCTTCTTAGGAGCTTGAACTAAATAAAAAAATGGAAAACAAATCAGCTTACTTTGGTTGTAAAGTCTGCTATTTAAATATCAATCTGTTATTATAAATACTAGAATTATTTTATTTTCCTTTGGGGTGTACAAGACAGATGCAATCCAAGCGGTTATGCATGCAACATTGGAATGTAAATCCTCTAACTTGTGTGTGTGTGGGTTTTTTTTTTTTTTTTTTTTTTTTTTTTAAATCCTCTAAATGATAAATATAAGATTGTTGAAGTATTTACATTTAATCCTCTAATGTAAATCCTCAACCATAAGTTTATGAAGTATTTACATTTAATCAATAATCATGAGTGATTGATTGTAGTCATATTTCTAATACCACCTAATGACTCTAATCTATAATTGTACCCTTTAAGATAAGTGGTTCATAGGGCTGTTAAGTTGCAAAAGAATCTGAGAGACTGATTTTATAATATTGATCCTCAGTCACAACTTTGGTCAGTTGGAATATTATTTTCAAATAAAGACAAGATAGTTTTGCTTACTAGTTACTACTGACAACATAAAATATGCAACTTCAAAATTTTTTAACAACTCTAAGCTTTTCAATTTAGACAAGGTTTATTTAACATTTTTGGTTATAGCATCTTATGGAAGTTTTAGCTTACCTTGTTTTGTTTTTAACACATTTAACACCTACAAGTTGATTATATGAGAAGATTGTTATGATGTGGCTGTTCCTAAGTTTATTTCCAACACCTAGAAGTTGCTTTGTTTTTAACACATTTATATGAGAAGATTGTTATGATGTGATTAGTATAATCATGCAATTTGTCACTGCTAAGAAGAGATCTGTGATCTTGCATGTCCCTAATTAATTTACTTCATTGAGTGATTTGTGATCTTGCTAAGAAGAGATCTGTAATTTGTGATGTTTCTTTCTAATAATCTCTTCTGATTATATCTGTGATCTTGCAAGATACTGGTTTTCCTTTTTGGTTTGTGTGGTTATTATTTATTATTAGAGCTATGAATTATACTTGTTACTTTAGTTTGCTAATATGTATCTTTGTTTTTTTAGGTCATGAAAACCCCCACTAATGAACCCTCTGTCCAAACACCAGCTGCTACAGAAGATGATGGTGCTATTCCCACCCAAGCTGAAGCTTCTGCTACTACCCAATTTGAAGCTGCTGTTGCTACCCAATCTGAAGCTGCTGCTGCTACTGCTGCTTTTGAGTTGCCCCCAATTCTACCATGCCAAGTGAGTATGACAGCCCCTGTTAGTGGTACTTGTAGTGGTAGGAAAAAGTCTGTTGTTTGGGGTCACTTTGAAAAAGTAAAGATAGGTGAGGGTGATACTAGTAAAACTAAGGCTATTTGTAATTATTGTCAAAAATCGTATAATGCTGATAGTAAGACTTCTAGTACTAGTAATTTGTTAGCTCATGTGCTAATATGTCCCAAGAACCCTAATAGAGATGATCTAGTTAAAGGGCAAAAAACATTAGCTTTTGAACCCAAAAAGGATGGAGAAGACGGATTTCACCTTGTGTCAACATCCTTTTCTGTTGAGGCTTGTAGAAAGGCATTGGCCGAAATGATTATAATTGATGAATTGCCTTTTAGGTATGTTAAGGGGTATGGGTTTAAGAAATATGTAACTACCTTACAACCTAAGCTTCGATTAAAGGATATCCCATCTCGTCAAACTGTGGTTAGAGATGTGATTGGCATTTATAATAGTGAGAGAGAGAAGTTAAGGAAATCCTTGAAGGTTTGTAGGGTGTGTCTCACTACGGACACATGGACTTCTATTCAAAATCTAAATTATATGTGTCTCACATGTCACTTTATTGATGATGCTTGGAAATTGCATAAGAGAATTATAAATTTTTGTCAAGTTGAAGACCACAAAGGGGACACTATAGGTAGAAAGATTGAGATGTCATTGCGTGAGTGGGGTATTGATGGGATATTTACATTGACAGTGGATAATGCTAGCTCAAATTTAACAACAATTAAATTTTTGTAAAGGGTGACTAAGGATTGGAATGGGACAGTTTTAGGAAATAAGTACATGCACATGAGGTGTTGTGCCCATATCCTAAATCTCATTGTGGGGGAAGGCGTGAAAGAGATAGATGCATTTGTTGCTAAGGTGCGTGAAGCTGTGAGGTATGTGAAGTCTTCACCCAATAGAAGTCAAACTTTTAGGAGTTTTATGGAGAGGTTAGGTATGGAGTCCAAGAGTCTTCTTAGTCTAGATGTACCTACTAGGTGGAACTCAACCTATATCATGTTAGAAACTGCTGAAAAATTTGAGAAAGTGTTCCTAAGAATGGATTTTGAAGATGATGGTTATTCGTCATACTTTAGGACCAAGGAAGATAGTGGTGGTTTGGGGTCTCCGTGTATGACTGATTTCCAAAACTGTAGGGTATTTGTGACTTTCTTAAGACTTTTTTATAATGCAACGAAGAAATTTTCTGGTTCTTTGTATGTTACTTCAAATGCATTTTATGATGAGATCTTTGTTATTCAGGAGAGTATTTCCAATTTAGTTAAATCCCAAAACACTCTCTTGAAAAGCATAGCCACAAACATGCAAACTAAATTTGAGAAGTATTGGGGGGAAGGAGAGAAAATTAATCCTCTTTTGTATGTGGCTGTGGTTCTTGATCCACGAAAAAAATTGAGGTTTTTGAAGTTTTCATTTTCTGAAATTTATGGGAATGTAGTTGCAGAAGTGATGGTTGATAAGGTGAAAGATCTTTTGTATGAGTTATATAATTTTTACACTTCTATTCATTCACCAAATCTGCAAGAACAAAGTGGGAGTGAGAGGATAGAATTGGAGAGTGATGCTAGTGATCCATATGTGATGGTTCACTCGCGATATGAACATTTTTTGCAAGTTGAGCAGTCTGTAGGTTGTAGTAATGAGCTTGAGAAGTATTTGGCAGAAAACTGTGATGGTAGAAAAGAGGTGAATTTTGAAATATTGGAGTGGTGGAGGGATAATTGTAATAGGTACCAAGTGTTATCTAAAGTTGCTAAGGATGTGCTGGCTGTACCAGTTTCCATTGTTGCATCTGAGTCAGCATTTAGCACTGGAGGTCGAATTGTTGATCCATTTCGAAGTTCACTGTCTCCTCTCATGGTTCAAAACCTTGTATGTTCACAAAATTGGCTTCAAGCCACCGTTCCAATTTCTCATCGCCAGTCAAGGGATGATGTAAAGGCATTGGAGGAGGAGTTACTTGACTTAGGTAATATGTTTAAATTCTGAAACTTAGTCTATTAATTTTATTGAATGTCTCATGTATTCAAGCAAAATTTAATCTGTTGTGTTTATTTCCTATTCTTTTCTAGTTTTAAATCCATAAACATCAACTGAAACAGTAAATACCAGCTCAAGCAAGGGCTCCACTTCAGGCAAGCGACCCTTGATCAGCATTGATGATTAATCACTGACTTGGTATGATTCTGCCTTTAGCCCCCTACTATTATAAACTTGGTTTCCTTACTAGTTGGTCTTGTATTAGGTAGTAGGTACTAATGTATTGTTTGTTGAATATTTTTTTGTCTATTGTAGGAGGATGGTAATTTATTTTGTAAAGAAGGCAGCATTTTGGGAATATTTTGGAGGCTTTTTTGGACATATTGCTTTTCTAACTTGTAACAATACTCAACTGTCAATGCTTATAGAAAAGAAATCTTAGTTCATAGGTTTTCTTTTCTATTAGTTATAGACTTATAAACTATAGAGTAGTCATTCAATGCTTTGGAAAAGCTATTTTTTTGAAATACATATGGTATTTGATTGTTATAACTAATTATATTGCTTGGAACATTGTGTAACTACCAAGCTTTCTGCCTTATGGGTTACTACCCAAATAACTTGCAGTAACTGCTTCTATGTTACTAAGTATATTATCTGTTGTAATTTATTTGTTGCTGGAAATATTGTTTGTTGTGATTGGCAGGTTTTATGTAATTTATTTGTTGCTGGAAATATTGTTTGTTGTGGTTGGCAACTTGGCAGGTTTTATGTAATTTATTTGTTGCTGGAAATAGGTTTTATGTAATTTATTTGTTGCTGGAAATATTGTTTGTTGTGGTTGGCAACTTGGCAGGTTTTATGTAATTTATTTGTTGCTGGAAATATTGTTTGTTGTGGTTGTCTGGTTTTATAGGTGTTGAGCAGCTTACTGCCTAGTTGCTTATTACTTTTTTTTTGTTTTTTTGAGCAACAGATTAACATATTATTTGTTGTGTTTATTTTTTGTGGATAATGTGGGAAAGATTATGTATTTGGATTGATAGGTGCATCTTGTTTTAGATGACAGGTTATTTATAAAAAAAAAAAAAAACCTTTTTGGTGTGTTGTTTTGAACGCAGGTGATAAAAAGAATAGGCTTTTTTTGGGCCTTTTTGATATGTCCTGATTGAAGGCCCAATAAATTAAGTAAAATGAGGCCCTATTTGAAATATATTGGGAATTCAAAAAATCTGAAAACAATGGGTTTAGCAAACTGCCAAATAGTGTAATTTGGGCTAAAAAGGCCCAAAAAAATTGAAATTATCATAATTTTATCTATGGAAAAAAGTCCGGCCCAATCTGAGGCCTAGACCCGTCAAACCATTGACTCCGACCCAGAAAACTGATTATCCGAGATGTCGAATCCGACCCGAATATTCGATCGAGTACGGTTTTGAAATTTGCTAACCCGATCCAACCAGGTCGAGTTCGGTTTGGGCCCAAAACCGACTCGGCCCGACCCGTGGACAGCCCTACTATTAGCTGTGTGCAGAGATTTCAACCTTTGACTCTACTACTACTTAACTGCTGAGATTTTGTTTTTGTTTTTGTTTTTTTTTTTTTTTGTGTCAATAAGAACAAAATTATTTTTGTTTAGGATTTTTTAAATGATAGTATTGTTTATTTTAAATAAAATTGGTTAATTGAGCTTCTTCTTTTCTTTTTCTTTTTTCTTTTTTTTTTTTTAAATCTATAATTTTTTTATAGTCACTAAAATGAGGAAAATACTAGCCCTATAAACTTTTTTATAACTTATTGATGTAATAAGTGGTTATTAGTAAGTAAAAAAAAAAATGTGAGTGGTGGGTCCATTTGCGAACCAATAAGAATTTGCTACCAAAATAGCTTGTAAAAATGTTGTAAAAAAATTTTGTGAGTTTAGCATTACTCTGAAAAGAATCAATGATATTGTTTAAGGGAAAAAAATGTAATTTTATAGAACAAAATTGCTAAAATTCATACACACATAATAATAATAATAATAATTTTAAAAAAAAAAATTTAGGGGAGGCCATTGCCCCCCCCCCCCCCCAAGTTCAAAGCTAGCTACGTCCCTAGTCACCGGTTAGGGTTTTCTTATTAAGTATTCCTTAAATATGGTCTAAAAACATGACTGAAGGCGAGTTTTGTAATTAGAGTTAGGTAGATTTGGGTGCCTAACATCTTTCCATTCCCTTACTCTAATTCTAGATTCAATCTAGACCACTTATAGCTCTTTGCAAATGGAGTTCAAAGTGGTTTTTGACCCCTATAAATGACCACTTGGGCCCACACTGGGAAACCTAACATATAGTGGTTATTATCGGAGAACCTTATTGAAAATGATGAGAGCTAAGTTGGGGCTTTCATAATGATAGGTTTAGTAAAGGGCCATCATCCTATAGTAGCTTCGCGTTGTCCACCCAAGTTATGACTCTGTTCCACTGGCAGTGATCAAGATCCATTTGCAAAAGGTCATTGGAGTTTGGTCTTGTTGTTTGGTTCATCTTCGATCAAGTCATTAGCATTCTCAAACTTCGATCTCTCATGTTGTCCATGTCACCGTTTGTTCATATCAACATTGCTTTAGATCCTTCATGCTAGCTAGTGTGAACACCTTATATGCTATGTGTTACCACCATGATCCCTATGCAATAAGCTTATCATTTTAGGTTGTAGTTTCTTCTTCATAAGTCCGAAACAGAGTAGTTTTTTATCATCCATCCATACATTGCGTTTAGAAACATGTAGCATGGTGTTCATCTCATTCGAAGATCTCTCTTAATTGCAATGTCAAACCCATAAAATCATGGTCTTCTCATCAGCCACATGAGATTGTGGTTGAGACATTCTTGTCAAATAAAATATGTTAAAAACTGTCAACCTTGCTTTGATACCACAATTGGCACCAAATGGTGATGTCAACTCCGTGGGGCAATGATCATTGATGCAATGTAGTATGTTCACAGAGAAAATCAAGTGTCCCAAACCAAATGAGAGGCTTCTTATTTGTTAGGACATATGTAGATATTGTTAGAGATATATGTTATGTAAATTGACTAATCCTTTGACAAAACATACTTTACTTGTAATTGAGTAGATCTAGAATGGATTTATTACTTCAAGGAACAAGAGTTCAAGATTAGTATTGAAGCCATGCAAATCTGTCCAAGAAACAAGTGAAGAAGTGTAACACCCTAGTTATTAAGTGTATTTTGGAGGAAGCTTAAAGGGCAAATTGGTAATTTACTCAAGATATTTTTGGGGCAAATTGGTAATTAAGTTTTTCAACTTAAGTCTTCCCCCCCTCCCCCTCCCCCCCCTGAAGCCATGCAAATCTGTCTAAGAAACAGTGAAGAAGTGTAACACCCTAGTTATTAAGTGTACTTTGGAGGAAGCTTAAGGGGCAAATTGTTAATTTACTCAAGATATTTTTGGGGCAAATTGATAATTAAGTTTTTCAACTTAAGTCATCACCCTCCCCCTCCCCCTACTTTCTTCCTCATGTCATGTTGATACCTTTCTCCCTCTTGACCGGCTGCCCCTTCTCTCTATTTCTCTATCCTTCTATCTCACCCACCCATCGAAACACACGCAAACACACTCTAGCTCCCATCTCTTTCATCATTTCTTTCCCCTCTCTAGTCAAAACCTCCCTATTAGGGAGGATTATGTCTCCATTGATTCTCCTAGTAGAGCCAAAACTCCATGAGATGTTGAAGTGCATGAGACCCAAGATAATTTCTCTCAATTTCTTCTATGAAATCCTTTGGGTTTTGTTATTTTATGATGTTTATGGTATATACTTGATGGGTTTGATGAGTATTGGAAGTTTAGAGGATTAAGAGGATTTGGGCAGCAAGTGTCTTTATTAAATCTGAAAATTTCAAACTATTTGGGGGTGTTTGCTTTGATAGGGTGTTTTGGTTGTCTATTTTACTAGTGGGTATTTGAGGTTTGGTTTCCTAGAGCAACTATATGGGTTTTGTTGTTGCATGAGTTGATTCGAAAGTGTTTCCTTTGCATTTGAATGGCTTTGACATATGTAAATGTGGGCATGTGCTTGTTGCATGCCAAGTGTTTGGTAAATTGCCTATATGAGTTAGAGGATCGAATTTCCTGACTCGCATTGTGATGACTATTATATGAGGTTATTGGTTGCATTCATAGTTGTTATCATGTGCTAAAACATGTAGCTTTGAGGTTAATCAAGTTTGAAAGATTTTGGCATAATATTAAGATTATAGTAATTTTACTTTGGAATTGTAAATCTATCCCTGACAAATTTGAGTCAGCTGCAATAAACGATTTTTAATAAATTATAGAAAAATTTTTTTGAGATAAATTTTTTGGGGGTACATACTAGACACATAAAGGCTTCTCCCCATTTAGTTTCAAGTTAATCGATAACTTTTCGTGGACCAAACAATTTTTACAAAATGGCTGGCCTGCTATGTATTGAATTTGAAAGTGTGATAAAAATGCTGAGATTTTGTGGAATTTACTTCAAATCTTTGTTGAATGGATTGTAAATTCTTGTGCTTCTTTGACATGTGTTTTACTTAGTTAAGTCTATTAATGGTTTGGTTTAATCATTTAGTGCTCTAAAGGGAAACTCATGAGATATGTTACCCCTATTATGAATTGATGCGTTTTATGTTATATTTATATGTGCACATTGCTTGTAGTGGAGAATTAAAATGCTTTGGTTTTGTGATATGGCACTATGAGTTTGTATGTTTGTTTGGTTCCCGTTGGGAATAGGTACTTGTCATAGGTTGGGCAAGCTACGCTTTAGTGCATTTGATTTGTTTTAGGAGATCCTATTCGATTTTGGAGACAAATGTGATGATAAACTTTGCGATAGGCCTTATTATTAATAGGCTTGTTCCTTATGTTTCTAGGTTTTGAGATTCTTGGCAATGGACCTAGTGACGGGATTGGTTGATTTTGTGATGCCCGGTTGAGGTAAAATTGGTCGGCTTTTCAAGTAAGTAGCTTTTAATGGGATTTTTGGAAAATAACCATGTCGCATAAACATTGTTTTTGGGTTAAACACATTTTCAAAAATTATTGTTGGAACTTTATCTTTCTAAAAAACTATTGTGTTGTAACCTTAATGTATATGACTATTTATGAAAAGTGCATCATCTTTAATATTGTGTATGGGGAAATGCATGAATATTGGGTATGAGAAAGAAAAGCATCTTTGATTAAATTCTTGAGAATGAATTTTATGGATTTATTGCATTATTCGCAAAATTTAAAGATGCTTTGATGATTGGGAGAGTTAATACAAAATCTTTTGACAAGAAATGAGTTTGAA
The DNA here is from genome assembly GCA_030445155.1 of Quercus variabilis. Classification (NCBI taxonomy): domain Eukaryota; kingdom Viridiplantae; phylum Streptophyta; class Magnoliopsida; order Fagales; family Fagaceae; genus Quercus; species Quercus variabilis. The sequence continues at coordinate 60,142,498 of CP129446.1, forward strand.
GGCTTTAAGAAGCTTGTGAATATCTTTGGATATTAAAAGGTTTTGTAAAACTACTTGGAAATGAACTGTGTTTTGAATTTATGTAATCTGTGAGCTCTTTATGTTTTACCTTTATGTCGTGACATATGATTATCCAGTGATTACCTAGCAGGATATAATAGTCCGTGTGACATTGATATCTTAACACCCGTCTTTGTGATGGCATATGAGTTCCGTCTATGTGATGGCAATGAGTTTCATCTTTGTGACGGCAGATGAGTTTCGTCTTTGTGACGGCATTGTCATGTGGTCTTGGGTTGGATTTTTTGGTTTGGAACAGTGTTGTTATTGCTCACGGTGTATAGTATGTAGTTTCATGTTGAAATATTTTAAGAAAGTTTTGTGCTGCATAGTTTTAATCATTCTTGTCATTTTACCAATGGAATGGCTTTACTGGATTTTCATTGAAATTCCCAAAGTATAACATGTTTTGCAATATGCCCATTATCATGAAACTTGCATTTCCCCCACCCCCATTAATTATGCTACTTACTGGGCTTTAACTTATCCCACTCTCCAACAGTTTTTCAAATAAATTTGCTATACCTCGAGCATAGAGCTTGTTTTATTGGTGGTGATTGGAGCATTATGCTAATTGAGAGATTTATGCTATGATGGGTTGGTGACTCAACTTTCTAAATTTATTGAGGCCATAGCTAATTCTATCGGAGGTTGGGTTCTTGAGGTAGCCTTAGGCAAGGTAGGCATAGATTTTATCGTTAAGGTTGCCTATCCTAGGAAGGATTGTGATTTGATGTTGATCCATTTGGAGTTTTGGAATTTCGTGTATATTTGGAGACATTATTTGTAATTTGTATTGTTGGTAAATATGTTGTAAAGCTGACTTGTAATATGAAGATTTTAGTATGGTTATTTATCCTTATTATGTGTTGAGGAAAAAAAAAATCCTACATTTTCACTCTTAATGGTTCTTCTCTCACGCTTTGGACCCTTTTGGGTTTGGGGCGTGACAAGAAGTGCTATTCATTAAAGTTTAACAGATAGCTCGACAAATCCATATCCATCGAGGTTTAATGCTGATGCTTGATAGCAACTTGACAGAAGTTGTATCTATCAAAAATTACGAAATTCAAATTTTTAGATCTAATTTCATGCATATCCATGTGTATTTTTGTAAGGTTTCTTTTCTCACAACCCTAGACATATATAAGAATTATTTTAAGAGCCGTCAAAGGTGATGCATAGTGATGCAAATCAATGTAAATTGATTGTGCATGTAAATTGTGATCAGACACAGAATTTGCCCTAGTTCATCATATTCCTTGCAGATGCTGTTGCGTCTTTGCGCCAAGGGTTTTGTAATCAAAGAGCTTTTTTATCTTCATCGTTGGATGAATTGGAGAACTTTGCAACTAACATCTTCCTCAAGTTGGTGTGTTAGTCACGTACTTGGATCTGTGCATTAATTGATTAGTTACGTACTGGGAGTCGTGCATTGAAAAGAGAAATTATCACTACATTATTGTAGACGATTAAATTTCTAGTTCGAAATAAATCAAACAAGTAAAATAGTTGCACAAATGTGAATTTGTATTGATGATTGTGTCAGCTTGTAATAGGTCGGGAATTTTCCCTCTCTACAAATATAAGTCCAATTGGGTATTGGGATAAATGTTCAATTATAGGTTGGTATTAGGTACTGGAATTCCTTTTACTTATAACCGCTTGGTTTGATAATAGTGGATTCTCAAGAGTGGTGACCTTAAATTCACCCGGTGGGGTTTTTCCTTGATGGTTTTTCTATTCGTAAACAAATCATCTATGTCAAATTTATTTTCCGCTGCATTTAACTTATTTGGTGATATGTTTGTACTACCATGTTTATTGCATGTAATTGAATCTAATTAATTTCACTTGGCTAAATTAATTGATTAAGTTACCAAAGGGGTTGATACATACTTGGCCTATCAAGTGGTATCAAAGCGGGAACACTCTGATTAGGGATAATCTTTGTTGTGTGATCCATTAACCCCTATTGTCATGGCTGCAAATGGCAAATCTTTTATTTCAAATACATCTTGCTTTTCGAATCTCTATTTGATTAAGTGTTTCAAAAAATGCAAGTCTAAAAGTTATTTGAAAGCTATCTTGAGGATTATTGAAAAAGGTCTTAGTATAACAAAGAAGAAACTAGATTGTCTCAAAATGAAAATGTGCAGAGGAGTTCATCTGAGAAGAGTGAAACTTAAAGGCTTCCTTCGTAAATGGTAGATGAGAGAGAAAACCATTTACTGCTAATTTATAATGCAAGCATGAGGTGTGCTTTATGATGAAATCTGCATTTAAGGTAATTGACACATGTTTGTGGTACCTTGACAGTGGATGCTCAAGGCATATGACTGGAGACCACTCTCTCTTTAAGGTTTTCGAGTTTAAGAAAGGTGAAAATATCACTTTTGGAGATGGGAGCAAATCATAGATTAAAGGAAAGGGAATCATCTCTTTACCTGGACTGCCAGACATTTCAAATATGTTATATGTAGAAGGTCTGAGAGTGAACCTGTTGAGCATAAGTCAGATATATGATCAAGACTTTATGGTGTTGTGCTCAAAAGGGAAATACTTTGTGTTGAATGAGTTTGGGAAGAAACTCATAAGGGGTGTTCGCACTTTGGATAACTGCTATGGATTGGAATCTGATGCTGATATTGTGTGCAATAACATTTGTTTACCAAATAAAGACCTATGGCACCAAAGGATGGGACATGCTAGCTACAAACACCTGTCAATTGTATCTAAGCATGAATCAATCTTGGGGAAAACTCAGCAGAATTAGCAATGTCATGTGTGAACCATGTCAGCTTGGGAAACAAACAAAAGCAAAACATCTAAGCACTTAAACATCAACTACATCTAGATCTTTAGAGCTACAACATATGGATCTCATGGATCCAACTAGAATCGAGTCTCTTTGAGGAAAGAGATACATCATGGCTTTGGTAGATGATTTCATCAGGTAAACTTGGGTTATTCTTCTAAGATCCAAGTTAGATGCTCCTGAGCACATTGAAGCCTTGTGTACAAGATTGAAAAATGAAAAGAACTTGAAGATTGATCGAATTCAAAGTGATCATGGTAAAGAATTCGAGAACTCATACATGGAATCCTTTTGTACTAGAGCAGGTATATCTCAAGAACTCTTTGCTCCTATTATTCCTTAGCAAAATGGTGTAGCAGAAAGAAAGAATAGAGTCATTCAAGAGATGGCTAGAGCCATGTTGCACAACAAGGATATGGCTAAAAATTTATGGGGAGAAGTAATCAACACCATATATCAAACGGTTAACAGTGTATTTCAAACCCAATACAAAGAAGACTCTCTATAAATTGTAGAATGGAAGAAAGCCAAATGTGAAGTATTTTAGAATCTTTGAAAGTACCTACTTCATCCCTAAGGATAGAGAGAATGTGAAAAAATTTGACTCCCAAAGCAATGAAGGAATATTTTTGGGATACTTCTCCACTAGTAAAGCTTATCGAATGTACAACAAAAGAACCAAGAAGGTGATGGAAATAGTCAATGTTGTTATTAATGAAGATTCAGATTCTGGTTCTAAGAAAATTAGTGAGGAAATACCTACGGAAATTCTTCCTTTAAAGCCGAAGGTTGTTCAAGAAATAGTTGATCAAAAGCCTGTTTCTCCAAGTACTCCAAGTGTTGTAGAAGTCTCAATAGACATTCTTACCTCACCTGATTCTAAATTTCATGAAGAGAAAGGACCTTCCTCAAGGATCTAGTTGAATCACCCTCCTAAAGTTATTGTGGGAAATATGACTTATACTAAGAAAACGTACAATTGATAAATGTGTTGCTAACTTTATGTCTTATTCTTGCTATTTGTCGCAGATTGAACCCACAAAGGTTGAGGATGCTCTCTAAGATGAAAGCTGTGTTAAGGCCATGTATGATGAACTGCTTTAATTTCAAAGGAATGATGTCTAGACCTTAGTACCTAAACTAGAAGGAGAGCACATCATTGGCACAAAGTGGATATTCAATAAAACTGATGAGGAGGGAAATATGATTCGCAACAAGGCTTGTCTTATGGCTCAAGGATACTCTCAAGTGGAAGAAGTAGATTTTGATGAGACATTTGCTCCTGTATCTCGTATAGAATCCATTAGGGTTCTTCTGGCCTTGGCTTGTCACTTGAAGTTCAAGTTTTACCAAATGGATGTAAAGACTGCATTCTTGGATAGGTTCTTTAAAGAAGATGTCTATATGGCTCAGCCTAAAGGATTCATTGATCCACACTTGTCGGATCATGTGTTGTATCTCAAGAAGGCACTCTATAGTCTAAAGCAAGCACCCAGAGCTTGGTATGATCGGCTTACACAACATTTGGTCCACATAGTTTCACAAGAGGACAAGTTGATCAAACTCTCTTTATTAAAAAGGAAAATGTCGAGTTAATAGTTGCTCAAGTCTATGTTGATTATATCATCTTTAGGTCTACAAATGATGAACTTGCTCATAATTTTTTCAAGCTTGTGCAAGCCGAGTTCGAGATGAGCATGATTGGAGAGCTGAATCACTTCATTGGATTGCAAATCCATCAGCAAGAGTTAGGTATATTCATATCTTAATCTAAATATACTAAAAATCTTGTGAACAAGTTTGGATTGGAATCTACTACTTCTGTTAGAACCCCCACGAGACCAAATGTTAAACTCACTGTTGATTTGTTAAAAAAAAGTGTTGATTCTTCTCTATATATAAGCATAATAGGTAGCCTTCTTTACCTTACTACTAGTAGGCCTAACATTAGTTATAATGTGGGAGTGTGTGCTAGATATCAAGCTAATTCCAAAGAATCCCATATGATTGCTGTGAAAAGAATCATAATGTATGTCAAATCCACTACTGATTTTGGCGTGTGGTATAGCAAGGACACCAATGATTTTTTAGCTGGGTATTCTGATGCAGACTGGGTTAGTAATGCTAATGATAGAAAATGTACTTCGAGGGGTTGTTTTTATGTGGATAATAATCTTGTCTTTTGGATGAGTAAGAAGCAAAATATCATCCCACTATCTATTGTTGAAGTTGAATACATCCCTATCGGTAGCTGTTGCACCCAACTTTTGCGGATGCAAAAACTTCTCTTTAATTATGGTATTCGTCAAGAACATCTTACCATCTATTGTGACAATACCAGTGCCATTAACATCGCTAAAAATTCAATTCAACATTCTTGAACAAAACATATATAGACTCGACACCACTTCATTTGGGAGCTTGTCAAAGATGGCACACTCACTCTTGAGTTCATTCACACTGATGATCAGAAGGTTGATTTGTTTACTAAGCCTCTTGACAACAAACGGTTTGAATTGTTACACCAAAACATTGGTGTAATCTCCATGGAGTGATCTCTTCTCCTTCTCCTTCCTCATGCATATGCATCTAGTTTTATACTTTGCTTTGTTTAACATGTCTTTGTTTGTTTGTTTTTAGTTTTTGCTTTATTTTGTTTTTCATAAAAATAAAAAATTGAAAAATCAGAAAAATACAAAACAATGTGTGTTTTGTGCACATTGATTTTTGTGTACCTTGGATGGCCATTGAAATAAAATTTTTTAAACTTTGTATCTTTTGTAACTTAGATGAGTGTCTCAATGCACACTTAAGCAAGTGAGCTTTGTGGCTCGTGTTTGTGATGAGTAAGATTAATTAATCTCTTGTATTTAACACTCATATCACTCTTTTTGACAGGAATAACTAAAAAATCCTAAGAGAAAGACATAAATAACAATCTCACCACTAAAGCCTGCCAATCATGTATAACAATTGTGTGCTTCGGCATAGCAAAATTGTGATGTTTGTGGCTTAACATAATTGGGTATTTCTTCTCTCTCTCTCTCTCTCTCTCTCTCTCTCTCTCTCTCTCTCTCTCTCTCTCTCTCTTATATGCCTATACATGATATGCTCAAAAAAAAAAAAAAAAAAAAAAAGAAAGAAAGAAGCAAAGAATATAAAAAGCGAAAGAATCAAAATGCCTTTAAATATGGTTGCAAGCATATTTCTAAGAGATGTGGGAGTTATAGGATGTACCTTGAAGGTGATAGTCCCCATCAAGCAGTTATGATTGTGTGTGAGTTAAATTGATTTTCTCCTATCTTAAATCATCATAATATGAGACACTTATGTACTTTTGCTATGTTTTCACACACAACACGCAAATTCTTTACTACTTTTAATACATGTGTAAGTACAATGTGATTTGGTCATCACAAGAGATACATGTGTTATTGTATGATCACTAAACTATCTTAACTTGTTTTTGAAATATAAAATTGGTTAGACTTGTTGTGTGTGTGTGTGTGTGTGTGTGTGTGTGTGTGTGTGTGTGTGTGTGTGTGTGTGTGTTTTGGATCTACGAATGCTTTGCATTGTTTTTGTTAAGAGATATTTTTGAGAGCTTAACATGTTGATTGGACCTTTGTTTGAGTAGCTTGCTTGTTTGCATTCATTTCTTAGTGTTTTTCCTCTCTTTGAAAAACACTTTTTTATCAAGTTTGACAAATCCTTGACAGATTCCTATCTATCAAGCCCCTTGGACTTCTTTTCTCGACAGATCTTATCACGTATTCAATCCAACAAGCTTTCTGGACTTTGTCTCGATAGCTTTTCAATAGCTTCTCAACCCTTCAAGAAACTTTCTGTCTAGCCGATAGATTCTGGACAGAATCTCAATCCATCAAGGAACTTTTGTCATAGACAGATTCTCGACAGTACCTCGACAAATTAATGTTTGTCAAGATTTAGTGCTCAACAAATATCAACAGCTCCTCAATCCATAGAGCTACAATTTCTATATATATGTTTAGCGCAAAATCAAATTCACTTTTTCACTTTTCTCTTGATAGAAAAGCTTTCTCTCTTCATCCAAACACTTTTCCCTTACTCTAATCACCTTACCCAATTGCATTTCAGCCTAGATCCTGCATTTCTTCTATGGTAAGTGTCCTAAATCCCTCTTTTCTCATGCATTTCACACATTAGACCTAGGTTTTTGGGTTTTCTCTGAAACTTTTGGGGTTTTTGAAATTTTTTGAGATTTTTTGTGAAATTTTTGGATTGGGTGTTGTTTATTTAATGCTATATGATCATGCATTGCATTCCATTAGCATTTTCTCAATGTTTCATGCATTTAGATATGTGTTTGATTGTTGAAAATTGTGTGATACTAGGTTTGGATTGGGTTGAACCCATGATGCAATTATTTTTAGCACGTCATATGTTTATGCATATTTCATGCATACGTACCCTTTCTTTTCTATATTTTTGTTCTAGGTTGTGATGGTGTGTTTTGTCTCTCTCTCTCTCTCTCTCTCTCTCTCTCTCTCTCTCTCTCTCTCTCTCTCTCTCTCTCTCTCTCTCTCAGATAGAATGCATATGGCACCCAAGCGTAAATCTACTTCGACTCGGAACCCTTTTTGTTCTAGGTCATCTTCTTCTACTGATCTTCCCCCTCTTCACATTTGGTTCCTTGATGAGAATGCCCATCGAGACTTCTCTAAGAACTTTTCTAAACATGGCCTTCATCCAAAGCGCCATGTGATTCTGTTGAATTTTGCTGACACTGCTCTACTCGATGTCATTCACATTTGAGGATGGGAATCTCTTTGTGAGATACCCTTGAGGTGTCCCATTGTTTTCACACAAGAGTTTTACTCTAATATGCACAATATCGATACCTTAGTACCTCATTTTACTACGGTACTCTGAGGTACACATATCATAGTCACTCTGAATCTTATATCCGAGATACTACACGTCTCGTGGGTAGCGCATCCTAACCAGGGGCGACTCCAAGAGCAACCCAGGGGGCTCAAATGAACCCTTTGACCTGGTCTCCCCCAAAAAAAAAAAAAAAAATTATATATAAATTTTTTTTTTAATCTTGTTTTGACCCTTTTTACAAAAATATGAACACCCTGACTTTAAATTTTTGGTTAAGCTTAATTGAAATAAGCTTGAACATGATCCTTAGTTTTTATGTTGTCTTAGTTTTTCTTAATGTTCAATCAAGTAGTTTGTTAAGTGCTCTACACATTTCCAAGTCTAAGAAATCTTTTACTGCTTACTCCAATTCCAAAAGAGTGACCGTGTGTATATTTATAAAACCATACACTTCAAAAGCAAAAATTTATTACTGGGGTATTATTTTTCTTAGTTTCACAGTTACTTCTAGCCCTACTCCTAACGGGGTTACTTTTCTTTTTTTATATAGGTAAAGCATTTAGAATACTCTACTATTCTTATTTATTCTATTTTTTTTTTATTCAATTGATATAATTTATAAATATAATAAGTTATTATTAATTTGATAAAAAAAATGTATGATTAGTTATTTAATTCTATTTTTTTATGCATCCAATGATTGTTGTCTTAAGACTCTTAATGATCTTTAAACTGTAAATAAGTTTTTAGAACTTGGAAGTTGTATATATAGAAAAACCAAAAACAACAATTAATCATCTTATTTTTTTCACTTGTGTCTACCCTCTGCCAATAAATTTTTTGCTTCGCCATTATTGAATCCCTAGGAAAAACTTTTGGAGTCGCCACTGATCCTGACTACCCTCCTGTCAGCGTATGAGAACTATGTCCAAAGACGAGCTTCTGTCTCACTTTTGTGAGACACCGTTCATGTGGGGTGAGTATCAAAACACCCCATGATCAGGCTTTGCAAAAGGTCCAAGATTCCTTAATACTCCACTATCTCACTATAACTTCATCATTGAGCCTCGTGCTTGATTTTTGTTGTCCCTTTTAGAGGATCTTTCCATAGACTTTTCCTCTCATTTCATTATCTTTATCATAGATGTCTATAGGGATATGGCGACCCGTGATAAGCCCTTTTTCCTTTGGCTATCAAGCAAATCCTTCGCCATTTTTCTATCCATATTCCTGATTCTCCTATCTATACTGTCATAGGTGCCATCAGCGCAATGTTTGTTTGGCGAAGCGAGGCCCAGCTTCTACTGAAGCGGCCGCAAACCAAGACGACGGATCCTCTAGCCCCTACAATTCCTTCCAACTCTACTCCTTTTTCTTCAGTGGGTGGTGTGACTCTTGAGGCGGTCATGGTGCAGCTTCAGCGCACGGATGCTTGCCTTGATACTTTCACTATTGAGTTGTATCAGGTGAACACCCATGTTAATCGTATTGCACGATGATAGGCTCGCCTTCGTGGCTTTGTTGCTTCTCCATCTCCTTCTCTAGAGGCTTCTAAGGATGAGGATGTTGCTGATGGTAATGATGAGGATGAGGATGAGGATAAGGATGCCAGCTCTTCCAGTGATGATGAGACACCCTCTCAGTGACTTACCCTTTGTCATTCATGACAAAAAGGGGAAGTAGTTTTGGGATGATGAGAGTAGTCATGTATTTAAGAGGACAATTAGCATAGGACATTTTTGTTAGGGGGAGTGTCTATATTTTTGAGGGATGTAGTAATGATTTTATGTACTTTTCTTTTCCTTAGCTTTTAGTTACATTATCCTCTTGTAACCAGTCTTGTGACCATTTATTTATGACATACATTGTATTTATTTCTCATTTATATATATGATGATGTATGTTGTTATTCACTTATCTCTCCATGTGTTGTTTCTTTTCTCTCTATGTATACATGTTTCTTTACATATGCAATCCTTTATTTCTATTTCACACTAAGATGTTTTGATGAGTTTTATTTAAAGTTTTTCAGAAAAACAGGTTGTCAAAATCTATCATGCCATGAACTCTCTTCTTGCAAATTTTTTTAAGAGTTTGTGTTAGGATTAGATTCTTTTTGTATTTAATAAGTGATTATGAGTTTAGTGATTTAAGACTTCTCTCATACTTCATTTGTTTGTTGTAGTTTTGTCACGGATTGCCAAAGGGGGAAATTGTTAAGACAATACGTAGATATTGTTAGAGACATATGTTATGTAAATTGGCTAATCCTTTGACAAAACGCATTTTACTTGTAATTAGGTAGATCTAGGATGAGTTTATTACTTCAAGGAACAAGAGTTCAAGGTCAGTATTGAAGTCATGCAAATCTGTCCAAAAAACAAGTGAAGAAGTGTTATTCATTAAAGCTCGACAGATCCATATCCATGGAGGTTTAATGTTGATGCTTAACAGCAATTCAACAGAAAAAGTATCTATCAAGAATTACGAAATTCAAATTTTCAAATCTAATTTCACGCTTAACCACGTGTATTTGTGTAAGGTTTCTTTTCTCACAACCCTAAATATAAATAAGAATTATTTTAAGGACCGTCAAAGGTGATGCAAAGTGATGCAACTTAATGCAAATTGATTGTGCATGCAAATTGTGCCCAGAGATAAAATTTGCCCAAGTTCATCATATTCCTTGTAGAAGTTGTTGTGTCTTTGCGCCAAGTGTTTTGTAACTAAAGAGTTTCTTGATCTTCATCGTTGGATGAACTGAAGAACTTTGCAGCCAACATCTTCTTCAAGTTAGTGTGTTAGTCACATATTTAGATCTGTACATTAATTGGTTAGTCATGTACTGGGAACCGTGCATTGAAAGGAGAGATTGTCACTACATTACAAGTCCATTTGGGTATTGGGGTAAGGGTTCAATTGTTGGTTGGAATTAGGTCTGGGATTCCTTTTACTTGCAATCGCTCGTTTTGATAATAGTGGATTCTCAGGAGTGGTGACCTTAAATTCACCCAATGAGGTTTTGCCTCGGTGGTTTTTCCCATTTGTGAACAAATCACCTATGTCAAATTTATTTTCCGCTGCATTTAACTTAGTTGGTGATTTGTTTGTGCTACTCCACTTATTGCATGTAATTGAATCTAATTAATTTCACTTGGCTAAATTAATTAATTAAGTTACCAAACGGGTCAATATATTCTTGGTCTATCATTATTTATAGACACTTAGACATATCAATAATAGACATATCCTTTCTAGAAGTGATATGCTCTATCCAAAAGATATATTAGTTCAACCAAAATATCAATTTGTCTATGAAGTAATACCATCACTTTGGAGTTGAAAAATCAAATCAAAAGCAAGTGGCATAGAGTGCAATTTAACTTAAACTGTTAGACTTGTGTTAGGTTCTAAAGATTTAAGATTAAATGTTTAGAATTACATTTTGTGTGTGTTGGCAAACCGAGAACAAAACATGTCTAGTCTATGTGTTAGGCATTGCTCAAAGGTGTAAGTTTCAAGCTTCAAGTTCGAGCTAACTACAAAAAAGAAGAGTTAGAATTTGCAAAGCTCGATTGATCGAGAATTAGGCCTGATCAATCAAGAATCGTAGAAATCAAATTTTGCAAAATTTTTGAACCAGGCCCAAGCCCGCGAAAACGTTTATGGTTTCAATCTAACTTGTCCACATATAAAAGGGAAACCCTAACTATATTTTGCAGACTTTTAGAAGACTTGTGTGTTACTCTGTGAGATCTGAGAGGTTTTGTACCTTCTAACTACACAAGCGTCTATCGAAACAAGATCTACAATCAAGCGGTGGTAGAACCTAGTTACTGCTACAAAGATCAACAACTGAAGTTGATCTGAAACGTTTGAGTGGGATCTCAAAGTCACAAGCATGGGTGCTTGTGTGCTACCAATCCAAGAAGAGAAAAAGTCCTTGGATTCGAAGCTTACACATGGTCATGTCAGTAAGTTACTACTTGAGGTAGCAATAGATTTAGGGTTAAATCTGATTGTAAAAATTTTGATTCTCTTATAGTGGATTTGCTTTACCTTAAGGATAGCTAAGTCAAATTCTCCCCAAGTTTTTACCTTAAAACGGTCTGTTTTCTTGGTTTTCCTAGGTTATCATATCGTGGTGTTATTTACTTTTCCACTATTGTGCATGATATGATTTATTATTATTTAATCTAGATCTAAATAATTAGCCTAAGTAATCACTAAGCTAATATATTAGGTTAAAAATCTGGTTTAAGAGGTCTAAACAAACAAACAACTTGGAAAAATAGGACTTGAATCCGTCACGCAGAGCATCATCTTCTCTTTTTCTTTTTTTATATTAAATAAGGCATCATCTTTGTTAACATTCCATTTATGTTGTTCCTTGGATCTTATCCAATGAGACTATTGACTGGATGGCATCCTCAAATATGTGGAAAAGCCAATCTATTTATTTGCACCTCTTGAAATTGTTCACTTTGCTTTGAGTATTCCATTCTTCTTAAACTTGATTATGGCCTTGCCTGTGATATTGTGTGATTCACTGCTTACTGGTTTTAGCCCATTATATCTTTATTTCCCTTCTTAGATGGGCTTCTTCAAGCATAGTTCCTAAGAGACTTTCTAGAGCGTGAGCAGCCAGGTAGTCTACTATTGAAGCCCTTTTTTGTCCAATAGCTTGGAGATTAATGTTTCATTTACTGGACATTTAATTTCGTTTCATCGACTGTTTGAGAGATTATTTATATTAAGAGACATTAGAGATTTAGTTTAGTATAAAATATACACTATTAATTCCAGAGTTTTAAAATTAAAAAATTTTTGGGGCATCATAAAAGATGTTGGGAAAAAAAGAAAAAATCCTAATGTATGATTTTTGGTCTCTAAATGATTTAGACTAAATCACATAATATATCTTGAAGTATGATGATCTTCAACACAAACCAACGAAACCAACTTGAATAACTCGACATAGAACAGTCGACAGACTCGACAAACATCTAAACACATGTAATCCTTAAATTGGACTTATTGTGATTCTTAGCCTATGATCGTTTTCCAAAATGCAAGGTGAAAGTATTGCATATTTGACGAGAATGATCTTAGTTCATTGTAATTCACCAGGTCAAGGTTTGTTTAATTTGCATTCAACACAGAAGCCAAGAAGATCAATCAAGGTTGCTCGTGTACTTGGAACGGGCTTAGTCCTCACAAATAGCTGTGAGCATTCAAAATCTCACGAGGGAATGGAAGAAGTCTAGTGTGAGCTCATCTTACATATGGCCGGCTTAAAATACACTTAGGGACAGAGATAGAAATCTTCCTTTAAGGGGTCCATTGTTATGAACCCATATCACAAAATGAATATACACACACATACACTTGTATATAGTTATTTATGCTTTTGCTTGAAAAAGTGAGCAAAATTTTTATTTTTTACTTTTTAAGAGATAACTAAACTAAAATTTTAGAAAAATTATTAATACAATATTTTTTTCTATGTTTTAAATCATAAATTTTATTTATACATGGATTTCTTTCATAGTCATATGTTATTAAGTATGTGAAAGGTTTATAAAATTTATATAAAGAATGAATTTACATTGAGCACTTATGTGGTATTTGTAATATAGTTTTAGTTTTATTCAAGTGATATGAGATACTTCTTCGTTTAGTGAAACTTTTAAGCTTTTAAACATCAGAATTTTTATTTCAATAAATAATAATCTATGTTTAAAGTTTAGGGCACAAAAAGGAGGATTATGCTAATCTATATATATATGTAGTAGTGTTCATGAGCCATGTTCAAAGGAGGATTATGCTAATCTATATATATATATATATATATAACCAAAACCTCTTAAACTCCCACAATTTTTCATGTTAGCAAAATATTAAAAAAAAATTAAAAATACTATTTTTCTCTCCAAAAACCCGACACGTATCTTTAATAAAAAACCAATACTTATCTTTAAAAATTAACAAAACCTGATAGACACAAACACAAATACAGCCAGAACTAAACACCCTACACACAGGTTTACTCTTCTCTCTTCACACTTCACCTCATCCCTTTCTCTTTGGCTCAAACCCTTCACCTCTTCTCTCAGTCTCACTCTCTCTATTCGCCTCTACTGGCTCATGTCTTGGCCTCTAAAGCTTAGTACGTTTTTGTAATCCTATTTGGTTCTGGAGAACATGATGGTTTCATATGATTTTGTTTCTCTCTTTTCATAGTCAAGTCAAGCTATTTTATAGATTACGAAAATTACAAAAAAGATTGCTTACGGAATTACAAATTTTCTGTTCTAATTTTGTTTTAGGCCCTTTTATTCTGTTATGGTTTTTCAGCAATTTAATTTTGATTTTTTGTTTGCTCGGGAATGAATATGTTTTGTTCATTCTGTTATGCATGTTTAGTTTTCAGTTTTTTTTTTTTTTTTTGTTGGTTCTGTTATGGTTTTATGACGAGATTTAAGTTTTGTAGTAATTGATTTTGTTATGGTTTGATGTGTTGTTGAATCCAAAATCAGGCTCATCAAACTTCAGTTCTCTACCATTTGATTTTCAAATGTTAGGTTTGGGTTTAACGATCTTTATTTTGCTTGTTGGGTATAAAAATAAAGAGAATTTTTTCACATCTCTGACGCAAAGTATGAGGAGAATTTTTCTTGGTTCTCTGTGATATTGTCGTGCGTTTCTAACGCTTCTTCAAAAAAAGCACATGGAGACCATCAAATTCTACATGATTAGAATAATGTGTATGTGGCTTGATTTTTTATAACATTGATGTGAGATTAGATTATTCTCACGAGAATATTTACATAGAATTGAAAGTTGAAACTTCCTCTGACAGTTCTGTGTTTTTTTGGGTGGATTCATGTTGTTAAATTGTCCTCTCATTCCCATTTGGAATATGTACACTATGTGTTTGACAAAATGTCTCACTTTTGCATTTTTCTGTATTTTTTGTGTGGATTTATGTTGTTAAAATGTCCTTTCGTTCCCATTTAGAACATGTACACCATGTGTTTGACAAAATGTCTCACTCACTTTTGCATTTTTCTTTTTTCATAATTTGATAGTTATACTCTTACATTAGTTTAGCCAACTTCATGGTTTGTGTCTCTTGGTTTTAGTTGTCAAAGGAATCACTAACACATTGAAACACCACCCATGTGACAAACCAAAAATGCTATTGACAATTAACAAACCAAGCATGGTGGACGTTACTTAAACCTAAGCATGGCAAGTATTTTTGAACTGGAAAAATTAGTGTAAATGGGATTTAAGTTTGAAAGCACATTTAGAAGGTAATTCTCACTTTTCATGGTAGCAAATTGAGGGGGTTTTATTGGGACTAATGAAGTTATTACTTTAATTGAAGCAAATGAAGATTCATTTTGCATGACAACAGTGTAAAGAGCTGGCTGATGGTAGCCAGATTGGGAGAGTTGGAAATCCCCAAGTCCTACTAAGAGCCAGTATCTTAATAATCCTTTTCTACACTTGGAGGCACTCACAGTTTGTATTGGTATTTTCTTATGCTCCCCCAATCAAATGGGAGATTAGTTTTAGCGAAAGATACAGACTTCAAAATTTGGTGAAGGTGTTGATCCAACTCATAGAGGAATCTGGGGTTAAAAGCAAAGATAAAATTAGGAGCTTTCTTGATAATTAGCTTTAGAATTGGTAGCCTAAGACTAGATTAAAACTTAAATATTTACATGGAATTGAAGTAATGAATTGGTCTAAGACTTAAACTAGAAAATGCATAATAGCCATTTTCTTCTGCCACCAACAAAGTTTGTCATATGATTCACCGTGTACAATTAATTGTTTTTGCTTTTCAAATAAAATGCATAAGTTGCAATTTGATTCTACTTTATCCTAGAAAGAGTGTGGACAAAATTGGGAAATGCCCCGTTTGAGCAGAAAAAGCAGCATTATGCCTTCTTTTCCAAACTAAATAGGGAAATGTCCCTATTTTGTAACTCAATTTTCTCAAAATCAAGTTATTAAAAAAAAAAAATCTGGAGCCCTATAGCGGCGTTTTTAAGGACCTATAATGACATTTTCAGGACCTATAGTGACGTTTTATAACTCGGCTAACATAAAATCGAGTTATAGGCAATTTTTTTAACTTTTTTTTACCTATAACTCGATTTCATATAAATTGAGTTAAAAAACGCCACTATAGGTCCTAAAAATATCACTATAAACTCCTAAAAAATGTCGCTATAGGGCCTAAATCGATTTTGAAAAACTCGATTTTCAAAAGAGGAGCATTTCCCTATTTAGTTTGGAAAAGAGAGCATAATGCTACTTTTTTTGCTCAAACGGGGCATTTTCCAATTTTGTCCGAAAGAGTTGTAATAGTTCAAGTTCACAATTGATTATGACAAATTCTAATTGTATAAAAGTTATCATATGATATATTCATAATATGCTATATCTTTGTATATAAATCAATTTGAGTTCTTGGTATGATATATGTTCATATGATTGTAGCATTTTGTCTTTGATTTATATATTTGGGTTATTGGGCTGATTTTCTTTGATTTAGATATTTGGATTATTGGTTTTGATTAAGGTTGAATGATGATGAAAAATGAAAAGAATGGCACAATCAATGAGATCTACAAACCCACTTATAGAAGCAATGAAGCCAAATAAAGACTGGAATGGGTTTTTTGGTATTGGTATCTATTGAATTTAGTTGAAATTTCAAATACAGTAGGTTTGGATAAATTGGATTATGATTTTATGTAGATATAAGGATTCATAAAAATCCTATTTTCTTGGGCAGGACTTGAATTCTCTGAAACTTTTGTTCAATGCCTAATAGTAAGGATTGAGGTGTCTCGAAACCATACAGTAAACCAATTTTTCAACAAGCCTCTTTTGCATATTATAATTAAATTAAAAGGACCAGTTTGAATATGAAGTATGTTGATTGAATTATAAGTTTGAATTTTTTTGATATAAAACTTTCCCTTACATAGCACAGGTTGGCGATTAGTTGGTACTAAACTTAAACAAATATAGTTACAGATTACAAGCATACAAATATCCCATCAAGGATCATAAACGGGAAAAATAAACATGCACACAAAAAAAAAGAAAAAAAAAATCTAAAAATCCAAATAGAAAACTGAAAAGGTTTGCTTAATTATCTAGGTACGCGTGCAATACCAACGTGGACATACTTATAATTAAAGCTACATATGCACACTTGACAAAGAAATAAATCAGTAACGTACGTGGACATACCTGAAAGTTTTGAATTAATTATTGGAATAGAATATTTCAATATTAAACGCTGTTGCGAAACTAGGAATTTTTTGTTTGGAAATGCCAAATTTTGGTACTAATATCATGAGTCAACATAAACTATTACATCTACGCATAAACGCATATACACATATAAATATTAATATTTTAATACTAGAGTAAGACACAATTTATAAATATATTGTATATAAAATTAACAACTTTCACATATGTATATTCACAAGATAATTTTCGGAGATTTTATCATTTTTTAAATTTCAATAAGTATGCAAAAACTATCTAGCTTGATATTAGACATGTACAAAAAATGAATTTGAAAAAAATAAAAATTACATTGTTTTTATAACTTCTAAACTGATTGATAAATTCTATTAGTTTTTAAGAGCATTATTGAACTAATTCAAATATTTAAGAGAACTAACTTCTATTTTTGAAACTAAATATTTAAAGTTTTTAATACTTGTACATCTATAATATGGAAGAATTTTTTAAAAAATTGAGGGGCCATGCGGTACTTTCAGAATTACCATCACACACACAAATTAATAAGTTTTTCTATATACTCAGTTATATATATATATATATATACAACTAATAAATTAGTAAATTTATTGATCAAATTTTTTTTTTTTTTTTAAATCTACGAGAATAATTGAGCAACTAGAAAACTTCCTTTGCACCAAACTCAATTATGGCTTTTCACTTTTTCTATAAATAAACAAACACAAAATGGTACGTGTAACGTGGTATCTGCAAACTAGGAAACTTCCAAGAAATTTCCTTTCAACTGATCACCTTTGATTCCACGTCCAACCGCGTGACTTCTGATATCACCTACCTACTATTCCTTTATTTATGATTTGTTCTGACACCACAAAATATTCCACCACTTTTTTTATTTTCTTTTCTCGTAAGTCATATCACATAATCAAATCTTCCTCTTTACTCTCTTTTCAACTCACCATCGCTCATGTGAATGTGGACCATTTAGGCCTTGTATGGTTTCAAAAAAAGTAGTGTTTTTACTTTTCATTTCTTTTATTTCATATTCAAATCTTGAATTTAAATATAGAAAAAATTACTTATTTTTATACTTAGTAGTGTTTGGTAAGTTTTTTTTTAATACATAATTTTGGTCATTATTTTTTATTTTATAAAAAGAAAAATGATATATTTATAATATTTTTACAACAAATTTTAGGTAACATATTATTATTGTTGGGACAAAAAAATAATCTTAATGTTAGGTTTAAATTTGAACCAATAATAATAACTAACTATCTATGATTTGTTGTGAAAATATTATAAAAATATTATGAATGTAACACATCTTTTATAAAAAAATAACTTTTCTCACTCACAAACATTACATCACTCAAAAAAAGTTAACCTTTTGTTTCCACAATATTTATGAATATGTCAATGTATTCATATTCATAGAAACTAAAAATACTGAAAAGTTGTATTCATTTTCCGTATTCGAATTCACTTTTTTTGAAAACTGAAAATGAATATTAAGTATAAAAACACAATCAAACCAGTTTTTTGGTGGTGAATCCCACAAAAAAAACTGAATGTGAATACTGAAAACACCACTTTTTCTCTTAACCAAACAGAGTCTTATGTTGTCATCTTTTCTTCTTCTTTTTCCACCATGCGGCCAGTGCTTTGAACTTCATGTGTTTCAACTTCTTCATATCTTCTTCATCATTTTTTTATCTTCACCTCATCTGCATGTGAATCATTTTTCTCACTTCTTCAGTTCTTCTTCATCATATTCATATTCCCATGG
This sequence comes from Quercus variabilis, assembly GCA_030445155.1. Classification (NCBI taxonomy): domain Eukaryota; kingdom Viridiplantae; phylum Streptophyta; class Magnoliopsida; order Fagales; family Fagaceae; genus Quercus; species Quercus variabilis. Next base: position 60,161,337 of record CP129446.1, read on the forward strand.
ATCCACTGCTATAATGGCCACAGTTTCAGTATGGAATGTCTATTTCGTCTGGAATGACAGCTCGATACAGGTCAATATTTGGGACGTTACAAAGCACTGAGATTGAAAATTCCAGCTGTTTCAACCAAAAAGATTCAATATTCAAAATTTTTATATACACTACCGTACATATTTGGTGTGATGGTTACTTCACAAATATAAGTATTTGTGGAGTGTGAAAAACAAGAGCCGGGATTAAAGTCTTAAGAGAGAGTTTTACTTATATACACTTAAATTATGTTAGATTGGAATTCTATCTTGTATAAAAAAAATTTTAAAAAAATAAAAAATAAAAAATAAAAACTTTTATACACATAGAAATTCTAGAACTAATTACAAGAACCCTAATTATAGGGCCAAAAAAAACATCTGGATGAGATCCTCTAAACCCACATATACGTAGCACTTATGAAGACTTTGGCTATTACGAAGCATACAAAGACACATATGAAACATCATAGAATTAAGTATTTATGAACTACAAAAAATTCCCTGCATATATATTAACGTCAATTTAAACTCTCACGAATAAAAAACCTAAATAAAGATATGAAACATATATGGTCTTACAATTTCCATTTCAGCATGTTGATCAGGTCAACTTTTCTTGCAAACGAACCCAAACTCAACAACAAAATCACTTTAGCACAACACCATGTCCAAGTCATGAAACTCTAAGAGGCGTGTTCAGGAAAGAAAATGTAAATGCCTCGGTTCAGGTTTTTTTTTTTTTTTTTTTTTAAACCAATCATTGTACTAACTACTACACTGATTCCGAGATGTTTGGTATGCACAACAATATTATGATTCAGACAAGAGAGACCCACAAATTCGCATAATTAAAGGAAATTTTTCCAGGGTTGAATGCCTTGCTTATGAGCAAAGAGATAATCTCCCAGGGTTGAGATTGACTAGATCAATTTGATCGATTCGATCTCCTCAAAGTGAATTGCTTTATGAATAGTAAGTTGTAAGATCATTTTTCGTGGTTCCCTAAACGTTGAACAACTCATTGTTTCATTAGCATGTATTCCATCCGTAGCATGGAAAACATAAGTCAACCACTTTTGGAGAGAGGATTTAGAATCCTAGATTGCAAAATCAATTAGCAAATCTCTTTCCTAGTCGGTAGGGATTTTAGAAAGAATAAAGAGATTTTTGGTTTACTTTACTTGAACAAATCTCTTCTCCAAATGTCCCTTTAAGCTAGGATTTACTTTACTTGGTGTTACGCATGGCTAGATGTTGAGTATGCATTCATGCTAATTGGATACGTGACAAGTTGTTGTGCAAGTAATATGTACTAGGCATATGAAAGCAGTTTGAAGGGTAAAATTTTATTTTCTTGCAATTTGTGTAATGATATTTTGCGGTCCTTAATTTGAAGGGGTTGCTTTGATTTGCTTTATTTCCTCCATCATTGGGGGCTTAAAATATTGATTCAAACAAAATGGAAGCTTTGTACAATACCTCGATTCCTTAAATATAATTAGATGATAACAAAAGGCAAGAGACTGTGATTACATACCAGGCAAAAGAGAAGCGTAGAGAGAAACAAATCTTTCAGCCAAATTAAAAGAGAGTTATATATAAAAATTATATATTTCTTCTATAATTGTGCTTATGTAACGTGAGGTTGAATCTTTGAAAGCTTTTGTACTCAAAGGACTTTATCAATCAAATGGAGTTCAATTCAATTGCGTAAACAAATAAACTACAATGTTTAAATTATCTAGCCAGCATAATTTTAGTGGCTCAACATGCATGCTCGCTATGTGGAGCAATTAGACCAAAATCACATAAATAAATTAGGGCCATAGCCAACAAAATTTCCAAGCAAGTACTTATTGATCACATCAAAGTCTTTGTCATATTTCTACAATGTGAAATTCAAATATTTGTACTCCTTTTCCCCCCACCCGCCCACCCCACGATGCCATTCTTTTCTTATTTTTGTCAAGAAGATAGATAGCACCTAAAAAGCAACAAACATTTCCACCAACCGACTGTCCAATTGACACAAGGTCATATGTATTGGCCATTGACAAAGGTGTCGATGAGAAAAGCACCTACTTGGACAAATTTGTTTGTTTTCTTTTCTCTATTTCATTTTTTAATATATGTTTTCTTTAAACCTTTTTTAAGTGTCAAACTGAATTGAAACGTATGAAGAAAAAAATTTCCTATATCACCAGTGTTTCTTAATGTCAAAAAGTTACCCAAGAAAAAGGAGGGCTAAAAAAAATAACGAAGCAAAAGTTTATAATTTGAAGATAAAATTTATAAAAAAAAAAAAAAAAAAAAAAAGTTACCTTTAAAAGGGTTAAGAGCTCAAACTCTTTATAAAATAATTTATTATCATTCATAAAATGAATTTACAAGCAATAAAATTTTAAAATAATTATAAAATTATATTTCATAATCTGATCTTGATTTTGTTGAACTCTAAAGTTTTAGATGTACAAATAGTTACGGCTTAAAATTGTGAAAACGTAAATCATTTTATAAGTTTTAAAATTAACATAAGTTGTACTTAAAGTTTATCTAATTACTAAAACTAATCAAATAATAATAAATGAAATTTGATAATGAAAAAAATAAATTACAACGCTATTTATTTATATAAAAACCTTAATAAATAAATAAAATATAACGGATGTCATATTTTATAGGTTTTATAACATTAAAATACTACTTTTTCTATATAAAAAACAATCAATTGGTATTTATATTAAGGCCATTTTAATATTTAGATTGGTCTTGAGTATTATATGAGTGCATAATGTGTGTGTCTATATATGACCACAATTTTATGAAGACAAGTATGTTAGTTATAAATTGTCACCCCTAAAGTCAAATCCTAACTACCCCATTGCCTTGGCACACTCAAATAAGAGTTATTATGTTTGTCATGCATTAAGTTCACTTATCTTGGACCTAATCATGTATTATGTTATTTAAAAGGAAAATGCTAAAACCTTTTTTTACAAATTCTTGATGTAATGAGTGATTATTAATAAGTAAAAATATAATGTTAATGGTGGGCCAACCATATATATGAGAACCAGTAAGAATCTGTCACATCAACAATTTATAAAAATATTATAAAATAGTTTGTGCTTATAATATTACTCTATTTAGAATGTTAGTAAGAACATATTTGGTACACTATAATAATGATTACAGTGTAATAGGAATAAGTAATGTAATACAATAATAGTAAATTGCAATTAGGTACCTATTCCAATTCATCACTTTGGTCCTAACAAAGAAATGGAATCATGGAGAGATGGAATAGAATCATATTTTAGTCTTCTAAAGTACCATTTTAAAAATATTATATTAGCATTTTATTACCTATATATAAATGAAAAAACCGGTAAACTCTCTAAACTATCTATCCAAATTACTTATGAGTAGTTCTAGGACCATAAATTATTTCACAATTTTTTTGCTACAATTATAAATGATAGATTGTGAATAGTTAACTATTACTTTCACATGGACTCAATATTTTTTTTTTTCTTTGAATAGTTCTAGGACCACATACTATTTCATAATTTTTTGCCACAACTTTAATGTGGCAAATTGTAAGTAGTTGTCTATCATTTACTTATAGACCCGCCTTTTTTCTCCACCACTCACAGTTATGGCAAAGAAGTTGTAAGATAAGATGCAGTACTAAATTTTCTCTTTTTTCTCTACCAACCACACTTTACCATGTCATAATTGTAGTAAGAAGTTGTGAAACATTTTGCAATTTTGGATTTTTCCATAACTTATTAGTCTAAAGTCTTCTCCTTTTCTTTCCTCTGCCTCTTTTTTCCTCTTGAATTTGATTTTCGTTAATTATTTGATTATTTTATGAATTAATTTGTACTTTCTACCCACCATTACAATAGATATAAACAATTAGGATTTATTTGAATACCGCTTATTATTAAAAACTGAAAATACTGTAATAAAATAACTTCTAAATGTGTGAATAATATCGTGGAACCTAATTTAAAAAAAAAAAAAAAATTGTTGAATGTAGTTACTTGCAAGTCTCATAAACAGTACACGAGACCCACATAAAAATCTTTCCGCTGGGAAATGCGCAAAACGCGCTTCCCAAATGGAGGCTTAAAAAGAAAAACCAACATTAAATAAAGTTACTCATTTTATAAATATCGAACTAAAATTGGAAACAATAAGAACATGCTATCTAGCATGCCAGTGCCATCTCTTCATTAGTGCAGTGCCAGGAAAGAAACAGGAGAATTAAAACAATTTTAAGTAACTAATAAAACTTGTCAATCAAGAACTGGGGTCACTTCAAAATTAGTGCGGTGTTGGTTGTGGTAGAAACAGGGGGAAAAAAAAACACTAAGAGAACTCATATCTGTCACGAAGGAAGGCAAGAAAATTGTAGGGTTCACTATAAACAAGAGAGAATAAATGAAGCTCTTGAAAGAATTTTCTTGTTGCACTAAATCAGTATTTTTACATTCAAACTCTTTTGTAAAGATAATTTTTTGCATTTTTCAATATTTGTTTATAGTAAAAAAATTAAGTAAAAGGATAACTATCTTTGTCAATAAAAATCCTATTAAAAATATAACTATTTTTCCAAAAAACTACTCTATCTCAAGCTACTTTAAATATAAAAAAAAAAAAAAAAAAAAAAAAGTTAAGATTTGAGGCAATATGGAAATTGTTGAAAACTCTATCTCATTTTTAAGGCCACTATCAATATAGAAAAATGAGATAGTTTTCTAAAGAATTTTTTTTTTTTTTTAAATGATTCATTTTATAAATAAAAAATTCAGGTCAAAACAAACAGAGAAATTGGTAATTTTCCCAATAGCCTTATAAATGAATAGTTATTATAGTTCTTTTGGTAAGTAATAGTTATTCTTTATTTAAAAAGAATAACTATTCCTAGATGATGTGATATATTATATAATTTTAAATTTGTAATATTTAATTTGAATAATGATTCCAGAATGCGCAAATAAGATATTCGGTGATTTTTATTCAAATTCCTCCACTTTAACTAGTACAAATAAGGTATTTAAGAATTATTATTCAAATTCTTCCACCTCAATTATTGAATGGTATATATAATGCACCACACCCCTAGTTTAACGTGAAAAGTGGAAAAAATAACAAAAAATCACAACATTTCATGTATTAATATGTCAATTCACATATGAGCACCACCACAACCTTCAATTTAAATGATATCAAATGTTAATTTAGGAATATTTCGAAGTTATTGTAATTTTATATTGTGTAAATAGTATTACTCACCAACTAACATTCTCAATTTCGTTCAACCCAAAGACTTACCGCGGCGACTGATAAAGCAAAAAGTGAAAGTGAAAAGGCTGTAAAGGGTTTTTCTTTTTCTTTTTTTCTTTTTTAAATTTCTTGGGGCTCCTAAATTATTTCATTATTTATTTCTATTCTATGGGCCTAATTCTTTTGACATTTTTAGCGGTCCGGTCAAGCACTATGAGACGCATACAAGGGGCCAAGGTCACAAGGCATAGTGTATTTGTTATTATCACCGATCCATTTAAGGATTTTCTATGTCCTGTACCCGGCATATATGCCGGGTACCTCACAAGAGGGCGGGACCCACACACCGTCTCCCATTTAAGACCAAAACATTTTGCCACCTTCTTTGTTTTTTTCTTTTTTCCTTACTTTCTTCTTCGGTGTGGGGGAGTCAGAATTATTGGTGTGGAAATAACTAGACTAATGGAGCACCATTGAAATGGAAAATCAGATATAGTGGGTGCCAGTTATCTTCTTGAAAAATAAAGTTGGTTGGTGCACTATCACATATCTAGAATCGAATGATAGTCTAAAATCTATTTTATTTTTTAATTTAAAGGTTAGAATATTTAAAACTATACAAATTACCATGGAATTAATCTTACGAGCCACACTATGAAACTTTGGAAAAGAGTGATTGAACATAAGTTAAGAAATAAAGATAATAATATCAAAAACTCAATCTAGTTTTATGCCTGGACAATCTGCCATGGAAGCTATATTTTCCTAATTAAATGTCTGATAGAAAAATATAGAAACACTAGTAAAGATCTTCATATGGTTTCATTGAGCTAGAAAAAGCATACAATAAGGCCTCTAGAGAAGTTATGTGGTGTGTTTTGGAAAAGAAAGAAATTTCTCTAAAGTAATATTAAGTTGATTAAGGATATGTATGATAAAGCTGTAATTAGTGTGAGAACAAGAAGAATCACATGTGAGTTTCCTATTACTATGACTTTTCATCAAGGATCAACATTATGTCAATACCTCTTTGCATTAATGATGGACGAGCTCACTAAATTGATCTAAAAGGAAGTCCCTTGGTATATGCTTTTTACAAATGATATAGTTTTAGTATACGAAGCTAGAAGTAGAGTTAATAACAAGTTAGAAATTTGACAAGAAACTCTAGAATCTAAAGGCTTTCAATTAAGTGAGACTAAAACAAGGTACATTGAATGTAAGTATAGTAAAAATAAAAACAGAAATGATTCGTATCTTCCCAAGCAACCCCATCTACAAAACCCAATCCTTTAATTTTTTACATACCAAATCCTTTGAATTTTAAGAATTTCACCCTAAACTCATACTATTTATAATTGAAAAATAAAAACTCATCCCATTTGCCCCGTTAATAATCTTACTATAATGGGTTAGATAAACCAAAAAAACTAAACTTCAAAAATGCTATTTATTTTAAATATTAGTAAATACTTTTATACTAGATTAAATAATATTTACAATGATTTAGGATCAAGTTACACTTTAGTGTACCTCTTTATGATTCATTCAATAAATTTTTATTAGATTAATATTTTAAAATTTTCACCATTGAATTCATATTCTCTTTATTCTTAATATGTCATCATATATAATTGATCATGTTTTTTTTTTTTTTGGGTTAAAAATTGACCGTGTTTAAATCACTAAAACATACTAAAAACTCAATACAAAATTCTAAATATTTAGAAACCAAAATGCCTCCTAAATTGTTTCACCGCACATCACTTACAATTTCCTTTTCCAAAGTCTTTCAACTCACCAATACTCTATCTTGTGACTCTCATCATTTTATGTTGTTTTGTTCTCCTTAACATGCAAAAGAAATAATGAAGGTCAACTTTAGTCAATGATGAAAGAAATCCTACTTTAGTCAATGTGAACGAAACCCTACTTTGTTTTGTTCTCCTTTACAAAAATTTTTACATTTTTAATTTTTTAACTTTGACTTTTTACTTCTTTTTAATATTTCCTTATTCAATGATTGAGATTAAAAAATTATTTTTGTAACTTTCAGTCTCAACCGTTGATTGCTATTACATCAGATGCAATATCTTAGGTATTGCACATGATCACAATCCGACCGATACCCATGTGATATCAAGAATATTGTAGGCTAGAGCTAGACATAGGACCACCACTAGCACCAGATGTAATGGAGTGACACAAGAAGACGCTGCAACACCATAATTAGGGTGAAGCATTTTTCCATGTAGCACATGCAAGATGTAAGAAATGGAACACACAACAGCTGTCATAGACTCATATGGCGGCTCCACATATAGTACAGGTGGTTACAAGACCACACCAAAATATTTATATATACTTGAAATTAAAAAAAGAACAAAATTTCTCTCCAAACTAGTTTAGAGAGAAATCCTACAAACTCCTTCTATATCTTTATATTAAGTGTGAATGAATCTAACAGTTGAATAACATTTTTTTTATTATATACTTCATGCTTATAAAATTTCAAGAAGATCAAAGATCAAATGTTAAAATTTCAAATTTTTATGATCTAAAATTATGTATAAACAATAAGTTTATTGATCGAATGGTAAATAAAATCTGATTTGAACAAAATTTGATATGCATGTTAAAAACCTAAGGAACATAAAGTTCAACGGTTAGATTTTCAAAATTCACACCAAAAAAAGAGATATATGATAAGTTTGAAAAGTTTTTCTCCAAACTAGTTTGGAGAGAAACTTTGTTCTTAAAACAAATTATATACTAAAGTAACCTATTTTGACCATCATAATAATAATACCACTTTGTCTGGAGAATCACAAGAATTTTGGTTCAATAAAAATAAAAGTAATGCAGCATCCATAATATTTTCACAATAATTTCACTACAAATTGCTACTTCTAACTTGAGGAATAATATTATGGTAAGCTGTTATTAATTCTAATTTAATTCTAATACTAACATCACTTTTTTACCCATCAATATATAACCGTTAGTTGCAAAAAATTTATTATGAAGATGTTATGAACATAGCATTACTTCATAAATAATTCTGCCCCCCAAATATAATCCTTAACCTCTTTAAAAAAAACCAATAAAAATTTAGTAATTAAATAACAACAATAAAAATTTGTCCAACATAAATAAGAGCAATGTTATATCAACAACAAAAATGCATTTCACAACAAAAATAAGAGTAATACTACCTCAACATTCTTTTTGTTAATAGAAAGAAATTGTAATACTTCATGTATTTGCGTTTTTTTTTTTTTTTTTGGTGACATACATCCAAATTATTTCTTTATTAGATTTTGTATAATTTTTTTTTAGTGACCACCCTAAAAAAAATTCTTAAAAAAATTTTCGAAGGTGCAATGTGAACTGAATTAAAAACTATGTACTTTTTCTTTGACAAAGAAAATTATTGCATAGTTTGGGATTATGCTCCTTACCTCTCACAGAGGGGTGGACTCCGTAATAGGTGGGACCTACCCCTCTATGAGAGAACAGGAGCATTGTCCGAGACTATGCAGTAACATCCCTAAAAGTATGCATTGGTTTGAAGTATCAAAAATGCTTTAGTACTGAGTTTTCTTTCTTCAAATTTTATTCTGATCTTCACTGCTCAATTTACATTTTGCAACTCTTTTAGTCAGCATCTTAGGGGCTTTCAGAGAATGCTAAGTCGGTGTCAAGTTGGATGTATATGGCCTACCCCAATGTTTAGTGTGTAAAAAAAGATAACTTTATTTTTTTGGGGGAAGTCGGTGTCACACAAGTCACACGTGATTCTTATTTTATGTTGTTTTGTTTATTATTCTCTTGGTTACTATTCATGGATTCCATTGCACTTTTTGATACTATTTATGGGTCCTACTATACTATTTCAGCTAACTTTTACCTACAGTACTTTCAGTAAAAAGTTTTCAGTTTTAACAAAATATGCAGATCTCAAACAGACCATTGTTTATTATTCCCTTGGGTACTCATAAATTTTCATCAAGAGGTAAGGCCGCTAGTTTCTTTCTTAGCTTAGGTTGCGTTTGGTTGACAGAAATGATTTCAGGAAAAGTATTTTTCACATTTATAGGTATTTAAGGCAACAAAAAATATTGTTAAACTGGAAATTTTTTTCCAATTGATAGTAAAATAAAGGTACTTATGATGAAAATTGGCTTATGTTTTCATTTTCTGTAAACCATTTTTTTGTTTCACCAAAAAGTTATCAACCGAACCTTCACTCCTCCCCCCCTCCCAACCATCACCCCCACTAAAGTCCCCCATCTCCGATGGCCAATAACCATTGCCGTCAGTGGCTAGTGGCCGTCAACCACTGGTCCCAAATTACTATTTTTTATCTAAACTTTTCTTTTTTAAAAAAAAAAATTATATACGTCCTTGGGAGATGAGAAAATAGTAGAAAATATGTTTTCCATAGCATTTTTAAGACCAAAACCAAATATTAGAAAATATTTTTTCAGAATATTTTCAAGAATATAACCAAGTACTTAAAAATAATTTCATATCTGGAAATTAAATATTTTCATTTGAAAACATTTTACAATCGAAAAATATGTTTCATTGAACCAAACACTAATCCTTACTGCTTAGGTAAGGTTACACTATAAGAATATGAGAAAGTTAAAATAATCATAATCATAATCATAATCATAATTGTTTTGTGTGTGTGTTTTGAATTTGGTAGGATGATAGAAAAGTGAAATGATAAAAAAAATAAATATGACCCTCCTTTGTTTGGTTAGGACTTCGGAGGAAGGATGAAAGGCTAAAACAAAATTGTCTTATAAATTTACTATTATGGTAAAACTTAGGTGAAGTATTTCAGGTGCAATATAACAGATTTAATTTCCAATTAAATTTAAACACATTGCTATATTTGAATTTAATTATATAACTTTTTTTCATAAGAAATTATATAACTTAATATATATATATATATATATATGGGGGCCTGAGGACCGAGGAAGGGATCGTTGAGCTGTTAATATGATTATTGAGGCATCATAAGCCCGAAGAGGGAATCCACTTAAGGAGAGGAGGGGAAGAGACAATAGACTTTTGGGAGCTCCAATGGGGAAGGACAAGGTGTGTAAAGAGAATCATGGGGGGTAGGGCAAGTTTCTAGGGGGGAGTTAGCTTACTGCCTCCACATTAAATGGTTAGCAACAACTTTATTAGCTACATTGATGAGAAAGTGATCTAAATAGTAGATTTCACAGCTAAGCAATTTCTTCTACCACATTCATCAGAAGCTTAAGGGGTTAGGTGTCAAAATGAGAATTTGGGTAGGTGGAGATGAGGGGTCAAGATTTGAAGTGCTAAGAAATATATAAGGGAAGGGAACTTCCAGATAAAAGAGAGAGAGGCATTAAAACAAGAACATTGAGAGAAGAGCATGAATAGTGAATTATTTTAAATACCATTGGCCTCCTCGGACGAACTTGTAATAAGTCATTTACTCAATCTATGATCCTTAGTCTTTTTTTTTTTTTTTGGTTTTGTCTTCAGGCTAACCCCTCCTTTTTGTTTAATCCACTTTCTTACAAATATATATTGATTTGGGCCTAGTTAAACTATTCCAATCTCACTATTCTAAGGGGGCTTAGGCTGTTTGATCCTTAAGTCCTTACAATATATATATATATATATATATATATATATCTTTTGTTTTAAAAAATAAAAATACATACCTAATTTTTGCGCATATAAGGAAAAAAATGTAATTTAGATAAGTTAATAAAGATTATTATTATGACTATAAAACTAGTGAACGTATATTAAATTTATTATATATCCATCTATTTTAAATAAGAAAAAAAATAAATTGAGTAAATTAGTACAAATTGCACCTTATTATAAATATATATGTATATATATATTTTGATCTGTTATTATAAATAGATTTTAAAAAAATGGGAGAAAATCGTAAATTTGTCCTATTTTCGTTAGGGAACTTTTCTCCCTTGTTTTCTCTTCTTTTAGAGAGAGGGGGAAAAGACTTGAGCCAAGGAAGAAAAATCTTAACTCTCTTTCTTTCGGATAAGAGTTTCTTCTTTACCAAACTAAGAAAATGGTACTCATCCCACTATTTTCTATTGTCAATTTTCCATGAGTTTCCTTTTCATCCTTATCTAACAAACCTAAATATTTTTAAATAATAATAATAATAAAAGGACGTGGAAGTCTATCACCTCACTACCGCGAAACTTCACTGTATTGGAATTTTCTTTCCATTTGTCGAAAAAAATATTATTCATTGACCTCCCATCATCTCTAACTAAAGTCATCCTTCTTGGTTGCACCGTTGCAGTGTTACCTCATTGCCTTACTTGTAGATTTCTGACAGAAGAAAAACAACTTAAGATTGCAACTCCTAGAAAAAAGAAATAAATAAATAAACAACTTCAAATTGCTAAAAATGGGGTTCCTGGTTGCATACTCTAGTTGAAATGTCTATGATTTCGGATTTCCTCTCTATCATTTACATTGGCTCATAATATGGTACTCCATTTTCAGTGTGTTTGGATAAAGAACTCGGGTGCCACAGCCATTTGGTTGCCTTTACTCTTTCATGGGTTTTCTGAATTATGATTGTTGGTGAATGTTAACCCGATGGATCCTAAGTTCATTGTACTTCATTTTGTACTACACTCCTATAATTAGTTGTATAATACTCGCGAGTATGTATAGCTATACATACTCTGTACATACTCTAAAAATAAAAAAATAAAAAGAGTATGCATAGCTATCTAAAGGCAGTCCCTTCTATAGTTTTACGCACATACCAACATAGTATGAACTAAGAATTCATTCTTAAGTCTAACTTGGTATATGATAGTAATTCGGCCAAATTTGACCCAACCATAACTCATGGCCCATGAATCGTCTACATGGGCTATCATATAAATGATTATAAATTTAAATTGATTTTAATATGAGTTGTCAAGATTACTAATGGAATGATTTAAAATGAGTAATTGAGTATTTTTAGGGACTACTCATCTTGATAATGGAGTCATCCCCACCAGCATAGGTATTGCTTTGTACCAAAAATACTCAATTTGAGATAACTAGTAGAGTGATTTAATAAGATGGTTACATGTTTTTGGTCGAAATGGGGCAGCAATTCTCACAAACTAATGGCTGAAACCATGGTTTTGAAAACAGGATCAGACCGAACAGTTCAATCAGGAATCGAACCCACCACTAATCCAGTAAAAAACAGTGGTTGAACTATAAAAACTATCGGTTCAACCGGTAAAAACCATACCTTTTTTTTTTTTTTTTTTTTTCATTTTTTTGACTGTTCTAGTTTTTTTAACCATGGGTGAAACATGTTTGCAACGGAAATAAGAGGCGACAACAATGGAAGAATAAGGTGGGAAGAGAGAGATGGAGATTGCATGAAGCAAGGCTAGTGATGGCATGAGGGAAGTAGGATTTAGCATGACGCTTATCTTGAGGTGGCATGTTGTGAAGGTTGAAAAGTTATTTACAAAATAGTCCTTAAGTTTCTTCCCAATCACACTAATGCTCTGTTTGTTTGCTGGTAAAATATTTCCTAGAATTTTTATTTTATTTTTTTCATATTTTCAAGTGTTTGTTTTATTGTAAAATGTGGTCAAACATGAAGCTCTTTTTCGTTGACTGGAAAACTCTTTGACAAAATTTGTAAAATGTTTTACACCAATTTGTTTTTGTAAAATTTGTCTCTGTTTATGTTAATCATCTACAAACACAGACAAAGACACAAAACACCATTGTTTCTTTCTACATTAGAGTATTTGCCTTAGTTCATGCAAAAATATATGTCTATCTTAGTGTAATTACTTATCTTTTCTATTTTACATACTCACTTTTCAAAATACCTCACATCAAATTATCTATTTTGTACTATATTTTATAAAAATACTATTTCCTATTATTATCCCAAATCATCTCTCTCTTCCTCAACCAAAAATCACTACCCTCAATCTAAATAATTATTAAATATTCTTTTGCATTGCTACAGTAACTATGTAAATATTTCCAATCAACTCCAAAATACACCCACATCAGTCTATGTATTTTTTCACAGTGATACATAGACTAATGTGGGGGTATTTTGGAGTTGATTGGGCAAATTTAAGACCTTATTCTATTTTACAACCAATGCAAATGCTCTTACAATGAAAATTGTAATTAATGTAAAATTGTAAGGAGGGGACCCAAATATAAAATTGTAAAAAAAATATACCTATATATTTTTTTTCTTAAGACTGAGGGGGCAAGCCCCTTTGGGCCCCTACCTGGTTCTGTCCCTATCTGGTTGAATACTTTAGTTGCCTAGTTTGTGTTTGATCTAAATTATGATCCAACCTAAAATTAAAGTGTTACAATTTTAATGTTAGATTTTCTAAGTTTTAATCTATGGAGTGGAGGCTTAAGCTGATAGGATCCGCTATGTGGGATATAAATATTGTTGTTTCATATTAGGGCTTTATGTGTTGTTTTTAGAGAGGAAAATTGTATAAATGTATCTCGTATATTTTGAAAATAGTGAAATTACTGCAACTCTATGGATGTAGGCAAATTTCTTAACCGCGTACTTTCTTATGTCGTGTGATTGCCTTTTGCGTGTGTGTTATTTTTCTATCTGTTTTCACATCTCACAAATTTGGGAATTTGTATATATTCCTAATAACTAGTATCAGAGCTTAAGATTAGGGTTTAAGCGAAAGCAATGGAAAAGGAAACAAGAAAGGCATCTAGAATACAAAATTTCGACAACACAGACTTTGGATTCTGGAGGAAGAAGATCACAGATTACCTATATAGGAAGAAGTTACACGAGTTGCTTTTGGGTGAGTAGCCATAAGGCATGGATGATCATGATTGGAAACTTCTTGAAAGACAGGCGTTAGGGTTTATTCAATTAACCTTATCTAGATTGGTTGCACATAACCACAATAGATGGTGGCCTTATCTGGTATGTATGAAAAGCCGTTAGCAAACAACAATGTGCATATGATGAAGAAATTATTTAATCTAACGATGGCAGAGAATGCATCAGTAGCACCAAATCTAAATGAATTTAACACCATCACAAATCAATCGTCCTTTGTAAAAATTAATTTTGATGATGAGACTGTACACTAATCATTTTGGCCAAATAGTTGGGAGACCATGAGAATGGAAGTATGTAATTCTAGTACAATGACACATGAGATCTAATTCTAGCCTAGAAGATTCCTAGAATAGATGCAGGTGAAACTTCAAGATCTAGTTCTGCCTTAAACCTTGAGACAAGGGATAAAGGACATGACAAAATTTAAAATTGGGCAAATAAAAATCTAGAAATTCCAATCGGTACAAGAAGTAATCTAGATCTGGCCAACAAGTATAATGTTGGAACTATGACAAGGCTAACCATATTAGGAGGCACTGCAAAAGTCTTAAGAAGAAGAATGAGAATGACTCTACAAATACTATAACAAAAGAGGTACATGATGTACTAATGTAGACACTCGATTTTGCACCAATAATTTAATCTAGGAAGATGACAAGAGTGACTATTCATATATCCAAAATTTAGAGTTGCATTACATGCATTAATTCATTCATTGCATATCATAAAAATGATCTTAAGGTGCTAACGATTGCAACAGTATGTCCGATTTCCAAATCGGATTGTCGGATTGAAAGATATTACATGATCAAGTTTTTACGGTCTGCATGCATTTTGTTTGGGTGGAGCCAATCACGCATGATTAATTTAAATTAGTTCTGATTGGTTATACAATTAAAATTAATTAAATAATTTTGTGATTGGTTGTTGGTTAGTGTCATAAATAGGCTTGCTTGCATGGAAATAAAGTGAATAATCAGATAACAAAGAAGTTGTGGATAATCAAGTCTTTTGGAATATTTATCTACAAAATAATTATCACTTTAAAATTTCAAAAAAAAGGGATTAATTTTTAGAATACAGATTAAAAATGCGTCTAGGTATTATTCCCGACTTAAAAATCCTCAAAAAGGTAGTCCAAATTGGACCAAAACTCAAACGCAGGCATGGCACCCAAGAGGGCCATTTGGCAATCTTGGAGTCCCGATCGACACTTCTCAAGTGCTGACTAGCCCAAATGCTCGACCTGGCCTGGGGACCCCCTGATTGAGATAAAGCCTATCTTTTTAGGATTTTTAAAGATAAGGAAGCGTTCCAATTCGTACATGATCTCATTCAGCATTCCGACCTCTATAAATAGGGGAGGCCTCCCAACGTTGAGCACTCTTTTCTAACCCCCTCTTTCTGGGCTCTCCTTTTCTGACTTTTCTATTCCTCTTACATTAAAGACGTTCTAAAGGCTTTTGCTTTAAGAACTTCTTTTTTGTAAGTAAAGTATTTTAGAGTTCAAATAGGTGAACAAACTTCTTTGATTTCTAAAATATTCTTTCATTAAAAGAGCAAGCTCATGGAAGAGGTATTATGTTTTTCTTTTCTTTTCTTCTTCCAGTAATTAGTATGTTTTTGTTTGATGCATGAATATGTTTAGTATGTTTTATGATGTCTTGCTCTTAATATATAATTGTCGTGCTTAGATACTGTAGATGATTGTTTATTTCAATTCTTTCTTTTTTACTTCAAAATCTGCAATGACTATCAAAACTCTTTTATGAAGAACCAAAATTGATTTGTATCTTCATTAAATACAGATCTGATTTTTTTTCAAAACCCAAAACTGATCTGTATTTTCATTAAATTCAAATTCGATTTTTTCTAAACTCAAAACTAATCTATATTTTCATTAAATATATATCTGAATTTTTTTTAAATACAAAACTGATTTGTATTTTCGTTAAATACAGATCTGATTTTTTTTCTGAAAAGTTTTCTTTGTCATAAAATTGCAGATTTTGAAATTCAAAAGAAAGTTAGGTTAAATTTTTTTTAATATATGATGCATGTATAATAAATTTGTCTCACGAATGTGGATCCCCTTTCAAAAGTCTTTTTTCATTTGTGTCCAACAATAGATCTAATTTTTTACAAATAAAATCTTTTTTTTTTTTTAACTCTACACATATCAAATCTGATTCTTTTCAAAATCTCTTTTTTTTTTTTTTTAAATAAAAAATAGATCTGATTCTTTTTAGCAAAATCATTTTTTTTTTAAAACAAATCTGATTTTTTTTTTTAACAAACCAAATTTTTTCTAAACTTAACACAAAACATTCTTGATTTTTCTTGATAAAATCTTTCTTTCTTTCTTTTTAACCCTTCACAAAAATAGATCTAATTTTTTTACAAACCAAGTCTTATTATTTTAATTTTCAAAACAGATCCTAAATATTTTTTTTTTTTAAAAAAGGACATAATTCATAAGCCAAATTTATTTAAATTATTTTTCTTGTTAAGTGTCTATCGTGTGTGTTCAACATATCATTCAACATCATGCACAAAAGGTATATTGATCATTAGAGTCTAGAAAACCAGACTCTATCTAGGCGGAATGGGTGTCTAACACTTTCCCATTCCATAACCTAAACCCTGAGCTTAGGATTTTTGGATAGGTAGATTAGTGTTTTGTCTTTTAATTTTGGTAGATTGTAACTAAGACCAAAGCTTTGTATTTTTTTTTTTTTTTGCATAGATTGTTATTAGGACCCAAAGCCTTGTGAGGTTAATTTACCAAAGTTGTACTTTTCTTTATTCAATCAATGACAATGAAGTATTTTGAACATTCAATTTGTATTTATATTTTTTCTTTTTCTTTTTTTGTATAAAAAAATAAGTGGTGATTCCACACTACTACCCAAAATGAGAGGTGCCCTTAAAATTATTTAAATTATTATTTTTTGTTAAGTGTCTATTTTGTGTGTTCAACATATCATTCTACATCATGCAAAAAGAGTATATTGGTCATTAGAGTTTAGAAGACCAGACTCTGTCTGGGCGGAATGGGTGCCTAACAACTTCTCATTTCGTAACCTAGCCCCCAAGCTTAAGATTTTTGGATAGGTAGATTAGTGTTTTGTCTTTTAATTTTGGTAGATTGTAACTAAGACCAAAGCTTTGTATTTTTTTTTTTTTTTGCATAGATTGTTATTAGGACCCAAAGCCTTGTGAGGTTAATTTACCAAAGTTGTACTTTTCTTTATTCAATCAATGACAATGAAGTATTTTGAACATTTAATTTGTATTTATATTTTTTCCTTTTTTTTGTATAAAAAAATAAGTGGTGACTCCACACTACTACCCAAAATGAGAGGTGCCCTTAAAAGTACCCAAATCTCTTTTTTAAGGGACCCAAATTTTCCCGATCTCTCACAACTAATTTATGCAATAAATAGTCCTCTTGATGATTTATTTTTGGACTCAAGAGTTTCACTTCATACCATTCCACACTGAAAAATCATACAGAATTATGTTGGAGGTGATTTTGGTAAGGTGTGTATGGCTGATGGAGAAGCCTTAGATATTATGGGTATGTGAGACATACAGATTCAACTGCCCAATGGGTTTGTATGGCTACTGCAGAGGGTTTGACATATTCCTAACCTGAAGAGAAATCTAATTTTTTTTAGACAACTTGATGATGAAGGGCATGCGATAGTCTTTGTTGGTGGTACATGGAATGTTATAAATGGAGTCATAGTACTAGCTCCTCGAAATAAAATTGTTATTTTGTTTTGTATATGATCTCTAGTCCAAGAGACACAATTGCAGTTGCAAAAGCAAACACTAATGCAAGCCTATGGCACTGTAAACTTGGTCACATGAGTGAGAAATAGATGAAGATGCTCCTGTCAAAAGGGATACTACTAGAACTAAATTCTATTGATTTTAACATGTGTAAAAAGTGCATTTTGGGAAAGTAGAAAAATGTGAGTTTTGTTTTAAAATTGGCATAACCCTAAATGTTCGAAAATTAGAGTTAATACACACTGATTTATGGAAGCCTTCTCTGGTTGCATGCCTTGGAGATTCAAGCAATTATTTCACTTTCATTGATGACTTAAGTAGAAAGGTATGAGTTTATTTCTGAAAAATGAATATGAAGTATTTGAAACTTTTAAGAAGTGGAAGACCATTATTGATACATAAACAAATTTGAAGGTAAAATGTCTGAGATTAGACAATGGAGAAGAGTACATAGATGGAGGGTTTAAACAATATTGTGCTACACATGGAATTAGGATGGAGAAGACTATTCTTGGAACATCATATTGGTGTGGTTAAGCGTGTGTGTGAACAAAACTTTCAATGAACATGCTAGGAGTATGAGGTTGCATGCTAGATTACCAAAAACTTTCTGCACCGATGTAGTGTATATTGCAACTTACCTGATAAACCAAATACCATTAGTTCCCTTAGAGTTCAAAATTCCTAAAGATGTTTGGAGCAATAAATAGGTAAATTTATTTCATTTGAAAGTTTTTTTTTTTTTTTCCTGTTCATATTGATTTTGATGCACGTAGTAAACTTCATACAAAGTATTAAAAAAAATTATTGGCTGTGGTGATGAGAACTTTGGCTACCAGTTTTGGAATGAATAGAATCGAAAAATCACTAGAAGTAAAAATGTGATATTTAATGAACATGTTATGTATAAGGATCGGTCAACTACAATGCCATATATTACAGGGATAGATCAAAAGAAGTCTGAGTTTGTCAACCTAGATGAATTGAATGAGAGTATTGTCCATAAAAGGGGTGAAAAATATAAATTCACAGGTAGACCATAGTACACCTATAGCTACTGTCCGTACACCTATAGCTACTGTCCGTATATATTCTAGGATTATTATACCTTCATAGCATTATTCACCATCTTTGAATTATATCACGTTGACTAATGGTGATGAGCCAGAGTGTTATGATGAAGCATTGTAGGATGAAAATTCAAGCAAGTGCTTGTTAGCCATGAAGGATGCGATGGATTCTTTGTTGGGAAATCATACTTGGGAACTAACTAAACTACCGGTAGGAAAGAATGATTTGCACAATAAGTGGATATACATAATAAAGAATGAGAATGATGGTAGTAAGTGCTATAAAGCCAAATTAGTTGCAAAAGGATTTTGGCAGAATAAAAGGTCTTGACTACTCATAAATATTTTCTCTAGTTGTGAAGATGACAACAATTAGAGTGGTACAAGGAATAGTGGCTGCAAAGAATCTACATTTTGAACAGTTAGATGTGAAGATGCAATTCCTTCATTGTGTTTTGGAGGAAGACTACATGTGTCAGCCACATGGGTTCGTTGTTCAAGGACAGGAGGTTCTAGTTTACAAACTAAGAAAATCTTGTATGACTTAAAACAAGCTCACAGAGAATGGTACAAGAAATTTGATAGTTTTATGTGTAGAACTAGGTTCAAGATATATGAAATAGATCATTTCTTTCATGTTAAAAATTTTGACAACTCTTATATCATTTTACTATTGTATGTAGATGACATGCTCATTGCAGGTCTAGCATTGAAGAGATTAATAATTTAAAGAAGCAGTTGTCAAAACAGTTTACAATGACGGATTTGGGAGCTTCAAAACAAATCATTGGTTTGAGAATTACTAGAGACAAGGTCAATGGTATACTAAAGCTTTCACAAACAAAGTATCTGAAGAAGGTTCTTAGCAAGTTTAACATGAATGAAGCTGAATCAATAAGCACACCATTGGGTAACCATTTTGGACTAAGTAAAGATCAATCACTGAAGATGGAACAAGAAATGGACCATATGAGCAAGGTACCCTATGCCTCAACTATTGGTGGTTTTATGCATGCTATGGTGTGTACAAGACCAAATATTGCACATGCAATGGTAGTTGTAAGTAGATACATAAGTAGGTCAGGAAAATTAGCATTAGAAAGCAATCAAGTGGATTCTCAAGTATCTAAGAGGTTCATTAGATAATGTGTCTTTAGTTTACAAGTGTAGTTTTGAAACTGCAGGGTTATGTAGATGTTGATTTGGCCAATGATGTTGACAACAAAAAAAGTATTATTGGGTTTATATTTACTCTAAGTAGAACAACTATATCTTGGGCTTCAAATTAGTAGAAGATTGTTGCTTTGTCTACTATAAAAGCCAAGTATGTTGCATCGATTGAAGCTATGAATGAGATGATTTAACTACAAAGTTTCTTGGATAAATTGGGTAAGAAGTAGGAGAAGGATATTGTACATATTGACAACTAGAGTACTACTTTTCTTGCCAAAAATATGACTTTTCATTCAAAGTTGAAGCATATACAAGTGAGATACAATTTTATCTGTTATCTTCTTAAAGATGATTTGCTAATACTTGAGAAGATATGTGAATCTAAGAATCTGGCAAATATGTTGACTAGAGGTGTCACCATTGAGAAGTTGAAGATGTGGCAGCTTGAGTTGGTAATCTAGCTTAAGGACATGATGATGAGTTGCAATGATGAGAGCTTGTGTTTGGAGGTATGTGGCTGGTGTTGGTGATTGAACTAGTCTCCAAGTGGGAGATTTGTTAAGCTATGTAGAGTCTAGTTTGTGTTTGATTCAAATTATGACATGACTCAATATAAAAGTGTTATGGTTTTAATGGGAGATTTTTTGAAACTTAATCCAAGGATAAAAGGCTCAGGTCAATAGGACCTGCTATGTGGGATATAAATATCGTTGTTTTAGATTAGGGTTTTATGCGCTTTTTTAGAGAGAAAAATTATACTGCCGCATCTTGTATATGTTCCTTAATAATAATGAAATCACTGCAACTCAGTGGATGTGAAAAATTGTCAAACCATGCAATTTCTTGTGTTGTGTGATTGTCTCGTATGTATGTTATTTTTTTTATATGTTTTTGCATCTTATAGATGTGGAAATTCAGCTTGGCTTGATTTATTAGTTAAGTTCAAGCTCAATATTAGGTTTTTGAGTTTGAAATTCAAAACAAGTACAAGGCACCCTTTCTTCACAATAAGCCTAACTAGCTTCACCCAAATAGCAACTATCCAACTAAAAAACTTAACCAAAAAAATAAAAATATTCACAATGGTGATTTTATTTTAGCAAAAAAAAAAAAAAAAAAAAAACTATTTTACCACCAAAGAACCGAAAAATCATGTATTATTAAAAAAAATTAAAGCTAAATTTTTTGCAACTACAATAAACCGATATAAAAACCAGTTGACTGTAGCAAGTTTTTAAAAAATAAAATACAATATTTTATTAAGATTATATCTCTTCCTTCAATTAAAAAAATCAAATTCTCTCGCCTCTTTTATTATTTTAATGAATTGTTTATATTATTTTAAATAAAGATATAAAGAAAAAAATAGAACATTTGATATTGGGTGTATTGTAAAGTGAGGTAATAAAATAGATAAAATAACTTTTTGAGATGCTAAAAGTTAAAATTTTTAGCACTACCAATGTGAATGTGCTCTAACTTCAACAATAACAACAACAAAATCCTAGCCATCCTAATATTAAAAAAAGACATTATTTTGTTTTTATTTATGTTGGTAAATAATTGCATGTTAATATATTTAGAAATAACGATTTTGAGTATTTATAATTTTTTAAAGATATATGAATGCCTACTTGAAGTTTTTTTTTTTTTTTTTTTTCTCTCTTTATATTCTAGTCTCCATTAGCTTAAAATCCTAGGTCCATCTCAAGTATTGAGTCCTAATGTTCAAGTTTGTTCATGAACAAATTTATTATTTTTTGCTTAGGCTCAACTAGGGGTGTCAATGTTCGACCCAACTCGCAAACACGACACGAACCCGACATGGGTTTTTTCGGGTTAGGGTTGGGTCTTAATGGATTTGGGTCATAAACGGGTCGACTCGAAAATGACACGATAAGAAACGTGTCATAAGTGGGTCAACCCGCATAACCCGCAATAGACATGTTTGACATGCTAATTTATTTGGGTCAAACCCCGAAATGACCTGATTAACACAACCCGTTTAACTTATATAACAAATAAATATTTATTTTATTTTAGATTTGTCAAATACCTTTTATATCTAGCATATATTTTAAATTTAAAAAGAAAAGTGAGTAGTTACAAAAATTTACAAGAGATATAATTGAAAATTGAAACTTTACAAACCCTAAATCTCTAAACCCTACAAACCCTAAACCTTTATGGATGATAATCGTGGTCATAGTCAAGAGTAGTCTACTGTTTGCTCAAATTCTTTCAATATTGATACTTAGAATTTGGCGAGTTCTAAGGATATTATATTTTTGTTGAACTATGTTATTTTATTTTTGTTAAACTATGTTATTTTGAATTTGGGTTGAAGTGTTGCACTTCTTTTGGAGTGCAAAGAACTTATTTTTAGATGAATGTTATATTTTTGTTGAACTATACTATTTTGAATGTGGTTTGAAGACTTGAAGTTTATGCATTGCTTTTTGGGATATAAAAAATTATTTCTAGATGGATGTTATATTTAATATTATGCAGGTTGAAATGGGTTGGGTTACATTTGTATCAACCTAACACGACCCATTTATTAAGTGTATCAAATGGGTTGGATCAGGTCAACCCGCCTTATTAACAAGCCGGGTTAGGGTTGAAGAATCCTGACACGATTATTAAATAGATCGGGTTAGGATTGAGCCATGTAGTTGAATACCCCTACTTGACACGACACGAACCCGACACGTTAACTCGAATTAACACCCCTAGGCTCAACTCGTTTAATAAACAAAACTTAAACTAAAGTTAAAAGTTTGGTTTGTTTATTAACAAACAAACATGAATGAATTTTTTATCAAGCTAAATTTGAGTTATTTATGAATGAATTGGTTCATTTGCCGCCATATTCACAAGCATCCAGTTAGCTTCTTCTTTTTTTTTTTTTCTTTTTTTTTTCTTTTTTAATAAGAAATAAATTAAGTAAAAGTTTTATTAAACCAAATAAATTTAAAAATGAGCTTTTATCATGGACCAGTCTCTCTTTCCTGGAAATTTCATTGGGGTCAACTGTTTACTGACCCAGCTATAAACAAAATAATATACAGCATACCTCATAATACAAATATGAATGGCAGTTGAGTGCAGCGTGGTTTGATGACATGATGCAGTTTTTTTTTTTTTCCCCCGAATGACGACATACTGTTTAGGAGCAGTTGAAGCCCTTTTATGCAGAAATCACTTCACTAAGCTTTCTAAGATCGGTACTACGAAGTTAGTGTTCCTAGTCTTTCAACATATATGGTTTTCACACTCAGATTTTCCGAGTAGATCTTTTCTTTATTCCGGGGGCCGGCAGATTCGATTTCTTCGTTCAATCGGATAAGGTCAGAGCTGATCCTTCGTGGGTGTTTCTTTTCCGGTCTCAATCATTTTCCCAGGTATGTATGTAATATCCTCCACATTATTTTACGCATTAATGAAAGTGAACACAATCAAAGTCGATACACTCCTTATTTGTACACTAGTTTCATTATCTGGCATCTTACTGCACTTTTGAATTCCTTTTCTAACATAATGCATAAACATGTATAAAATCATATTCACCCAACAATTTTTTTTATTATTTTTATTACATACGAGGATCATTTAGGAATCAGATTCTCTTTATGGAAGAGATTTTATTTTTTTGGATTTGGCTATGTATAGTGTGTTAGGCCATTTAAAATTTAAAAGGTGCACTTCTAAATTTATAATATTTAATTTGATTATAAAATGGAACGAATCGTAATTCGTAATATACTTTGTCCATTTTTGTTAATCCAAGTCTCTTGTCCCACAAATAGCAAATTTGCTAACTGAACCGGTTAACATTGTTTTAGTCCAATACTCTTCCAAAAAGTATAGAGGCGAATCCGGCAACTTGATACATCCATTCTTAACACCCCTGACCCACCCCAAAAAATAAAAACCATATAAAAAATAATTTAAGAATTTACTTCGTTAAATTTTATATATATATATATAATATATATATATATAGAGGTAAATTCAAGTTATACATGTTGTAACTCTAAAGAGTTACACCTTTTTTTTTTTTTTAAATCATCATTATTACAAATATTTTTATTAAGATCTCATTAATTACTCTCATTTATTACATTTTAACTTTATCTTTAAACTCAAAAACATTTGGCGTCTGACTCTCTCTTTCTATACATTTCTCTCTCTCTATTTCTCTCTCTCTAAGGTGTTAAACCTTTTTTAAACAGTTGGATTTAAGTTGGATAAGTAGATCTAACAGATAAAAAAAGATCATCATTATTACTCTCATTTATTACATTTTAATCTTATCAATAAACTCAAAAACGATTGACGTCTGACTCTCTCTCTCTCTCTCTCTATACGTTTCTCTCTCTTTCTGTTTCTCTCTCACTCTGTCCTCTGGTTCCACCTCAAAAAAAAAAAAAAAAAAAAAACCCAAGCTGAATAAGAAACCAAGCCGAATAAAAAACCAAGCCCAATATCAAATTTGATAATCTATGCATTGGAAGGGAATAAGAAAAAGAAACCAGAGGATACCAAATTGATCATATATATGGGACGGTGAGGGTGCCCAATTGTTGACTTTTCCAGATTTTAATAATTCCAATTCATTCAAAGTTGCAATCTCAAATAAATAAATAAAATTTACTTTAAAAAATTATATTTACCAAAAAAAAAAGTTAAATGATGGATCATTGACATTTTTGTTCATGATACGGAAAGAGAGAAAATGTTATTAAAGTGGTAGTGTATTTTAGACGTAGACTATGGTATTAAAAGATTTTTACCCTTCTTTTTCTTTTTGGGATAAATCATGCTCACCTTTGTACTTCGGCATAGGATTCATGGATTGTTGTTGAAATTTTAGAGGGATCACAACTTTTTGATCTGTTTGGGAATTATGTTTCTATAAGCACTTATTATTCATGTACTTAGGAACGATTGTCAAGGCTCATTCTTTCATTTCGAGCATACGTGTATACTTGTCTATTGTCTTGTCAAATTTTTACCTTTTATTTTCTAATAAAATAATCCAAGTTTTTTTAGAGGGAGACCTATACTTTTTTGTGTTTTTTTAGGTTAAGAGATAGGTATAGAATATAATAAATAAGAAATAATTAATAAGATATTAATCAAAATATTAGCATTAATGAGTATCTTTTTTTTACCGTTAAATTTACTTAAATACAATAGTTTAAAAAATGTGTAACTCTAAAGAATTAAACTAGGTGTAACTTAAACCCATTTCATATATATATAATTTAAGAACTTAGTTCGAATGCTTCAATATGGTATTAAATTATATATATATATATATATATATAAAATAAAAATCATTATATATATATATATATAAAATAAAAATCATATATATATATATATATATATATATTTGTTGGCTCTCTAAATATTAGCTTAAGAACTTAGTTCGAATGCTTCAATATGGTATTAAAGTTCCTTTTCCTCGGTAGGTTTCAATTATGGTCTCTTAGCCCCATTAACTTTTACTTTTACTTTAAAAAAACACTTAAACTTTTACTATCTTAGATGCTCTAATAAAAACAAAACTTCATATTTCTCACAATAATGATGGAAATAATCGTACTACACTAGAACATGATTCCCCCCCTCCCTCCCTCCTAAAGGATATAAAATTGATAAAACACATGTTTCATTGTACAATGTTTAGGAAAAAGATTTTATATATAAAATATTTTTAGGTATTTAGTATGACAAGTAAAATTTTTCAAACAAATCACTGAAACCAATAACTCAACTAGTGGAACCAAAGGTCTAGTGATCGAATCTCCAAAACCTGTAGTTGAAACGATGACTCTAGCAACCATCACAAAAGCAATGTCTCTGATAACTGGACCACTAGCACCGGTGGTCAGAACAACAGTTCTAGTTATCAAACCTCTCACATCAGTCGTCTGAATGGTGTCTACGATGACTAGAGCTCGACACCAGTCATCAAAACAACAACTTCGGCCAATGGATCTCAGGAACCAGTTCCAGAGTAGTAGCTCCAGCCATCGAACCATAGACACAGGTCATCGGAACAACAACTTTGATGACTGAACCTCTGGCACCAATCGTCAAAGCAGCAGCTTCGACCGCTAGATTGCTGACACTAGCTGGTCAACCCACCAAACTAGTAATCTAGCCAACAGAGAGGGTGAGGGGAAGCCACTGTGTGTTTTTGTAAAATGTTTTATCAAATTTTTGAAGGTAAATGTTTTACAACTTCTTATAAAGGATTTTACGGCCAACGAAAAAATATTTTACACATTTGACCACGTATTACATATAAATAAACACCTAAACATGAGAAAACATTTTCTAGAAAATATTTTATTTCAAAACAAACATAGTAGTGCTTGTTTGTTGTAAAATGTTGGTTAAACCTAAAAACATTTCAGTTGACCGTAAAACCCTGTACAAAATTTTGTAAAATGTTTTCCACACAAAAACTTGGGCAAAACATTTTACAAATAGTTGAGCTCGCACAAGCCCCCGCCCTTAAGTACTCCTTGTACACCCTCCACCCTTTTCCTCTTTTGCTCTCAAAGGTGGTCTACATAGCCTTGAATCACAACGGTCACCACAATCTAGTTTGTGGTGGTTGGAGGATTCAATGGCAGTTGGGTTTTGGTGAATTGTGTTGGCAAAGTTTCAATTCGCAATTGGGAGGCTCTAATAGCGGTTGAGGGGTGCCAATGGTAGTTGGGAAGCATTAATTTGGTGGCTGAGGGCAATGATCTAGTGGCCAAGGTCGTGGATCCCTTGAGGTTGCACCAAATTTTGTTGGGGCCATGGGTCTAGTTGGTTTTTAGGCTGATCTAGTGGTGGCGAGGTCAACAAGCGTCAATTTGGTGGTTGGTTGGATCAAGTTGCTCCAATTTGGTGGGTGGTAAGGTGGATTGTGCTAATCTTGTGGTGGCGGATAGGTTTTGATATGATATTTTTCCCCTTTTCATGGTAGGTTACACCAAACACCTGTAAAAATACACTCTTTCTTGATCTCACCAAAGCATACAATAGCTCTAAACTTTAGTATTAAAAAAAAAGTTTGGTAAAAAAACTCTACAATTTATTATATATGCTTTATAAATTTTAATTTTTTAAAATATTATTCACTATAATTTATCAAAATGTTAAAAGTTTTTCAATTATGATTCTAGGTGTCTATTTGCCGCTAATTTTTTTTTTGTTTAGTTTTCAGCTTGTTTTGTTTATATACAAATTTTTAAATTTTAAAGTGCAATTATACTTTAACTCATTTTATGCAAAAAGTCAAATAACCTGATATTATATTGACAAGATTGTAAAAACAATCTTCTCTTACAACCAACATTAAAAATCAATTAGTGTCCTGGTAAAAGATGTCACATGTTTAAAATATTATATTATTTATAAATATTTTTTTGTTAACTTTATTCCTTGCAATAATACCAAATGGGCAAGTTAGAGCATTTTCATAAGCTTTTGAAAAAAAAAAAAAGATTTTTTTTTATCACAAAAAATCACTTTATTTATTTTACATTATCACTTTTACAACACACCATATATCTCTCTTTTTTTATTCTACACTTCATCATATTAAAACAATATATTTTCTATCTACAATCCTACACCACAAAGAGAAGAGAAAATTTTTAGATACTTCCAAAATACGAAAAAATGGTGTTTCATCATCTTATATATATGGCGTACCCTATCATGAATTTAATGAATGAACTATAAATGTGAGATGAGAAAACATCATTTTTCGTGCTACGAAAATACCTAAAAATTACTTTTTATATACAACCTATAAAATAATACATACCTAATAAAAATAAGAATTTTTCTTTACATAAGATTAAAAAAAAAAAAAAATTCTTTACAACCTATAAATAGGTAAGATTGCAAATTTTTTGAAATATACAAATCTAGATGAAGTAAGTTTTGAGTGTCTTAAGGTAAGTTTGACATCAATTTTAAGTTTTAACTTTTAAGGGCCTGTGTGGTAGATGAGTTTAAATAGTATTCTTTGTAATTTTTTAAAATATATGTGAGTAAAAAAATGTAAAAATATGTATAATGTTGTTTAAAAACTGAAAGCTAGTATTTGAAATGTCTTATTAAATAGGCCCTAAATTTTAACTCTTATGTAAATTTTTAAAACTTAACTTTTTCTCCTTTTTTTTCACTATTTCAAAATTTTTCAAGATGCAAGTATAATTTAACACATTTTTAACAAATTTTTTTTAATAAAAAACTAAATAAACTGTTCTAAGTTTTTGTTATTGAATTTCAGTTTACCCAAAAAAGAAAAAAAAAAGTTGTTGCATCACACAATGTGAATACTCTTATTCGTATGACTTTAAATTGGAGGCGACAAGTGAGGAGAGCAGCAAAAAAAAAAAAACGCAAGAGAAAGGAGAATTCTGCTTTGGGTTTTGTGATTATCGAATTTAGACAAATAATTCAGCTCTCCTAGTCGTAGAGTTGCTAAGATCATAGACGTAGGCACGTAGCACGATCCTAGAGCGACAACGACAAGAGGAAGAGGGGAACAATGTTGATCCAGCTAACAATGACTTTTTTAGTCAATTTGGCCACTTTCTCCCAACCGTCTGCTATGGGTTAGAAAATAAGAGAGCCTCGTCCCCT
The DNA here is from genome assembly GCA_030445155.1 of Quercus variabilis. Taxonomy (NCBI): domain Eukaryota; kingdom Viridiplantae; phylum Streptophyta; class Magnoliopsida; order Fagales; family Fagaceae; genus Quercus; species Quercus variabilis. The sequence continues at coordinate 60,190,287 of CP129446.1, forward strand.
TTTATTTGTTCCCACTGCTTTTCCAGGCAATTTCTGAGGGCCAAAGCCTGCTTACTTTTGTACTTTAACTCTTTTCTGAAGGCACTACGAAACTTCGTTTCAAGTTCATAGGATTAAATCGCAGTACGCATCCCTGCAATAGTCAAGAAAGCGAGTCAATTATAATAATAATAAATAAAGGAGACGCAGTATTTGGCATTAGTCAAGTCAGGGACCACCCCCTAGGTCCCTGCAGAACTGACAAGTCGCATCAGATTCATCTAGACTGTCACGGAAAGTGAGTGATACAACTTGTTCAACCATTTGACGTAACTGGAATCGTGTGAGTGGATTACTTGCTTGACGTTTAGGAGGGTGTTTGATAGTTTAGTTATAACCTACATTTTAAACGTTACATATATTTTAACGTACTTTTTACTTTTTACTCATATGTATATCAAAAATATTTAAACAATATTACTAAAATTCTTCTATCAAAAGGAGTTTGATTGATCTTTAGTTGTGGTAAGGCGTTTGAGCATATGTGTGGTCCTAGATTTCTTAAGGTCTATTTGATACTATTATTTAAATAATAGTTTTTAGTATTTAGAATTTAGAATTTGTTTGATACGTGTGTTTAAACAACTATTTTTAAATTTTTTTTTAAATACATATAGGTAAAAAAATGTGTAGAAATACATATAATGTTATTTAAAGACTAAAAACACATGTTTGAATTTGCTTCAGTTTTTTTAGAAATACATGTGAGTAAAAAAGTATGTAAAAATATATGTAACATTATTTAAAAACTGAAAGCATGTGTTTGAATTCACGTACCAAACAAGTCCTAAATACCATAACACATATTTTCACAATACATTTTAACCCACAAGTATTTTCACAATACTTAAACAACTATACTAGAAATCTTTTACCAAACGAGCCCTTAATTTTAAATCTTAGGGGCACCAATATCAGAGATTGAATACTACTTTATTTTACATCTTAGGCTGTGTTTGTTTCGTGTAAAACGTTTTCCGGAAAATATGTATTTTCTGAAAATGTTATTTTCCGAAAAAGAAAAATATGTTTAAGTGTTTGGGTGAATTATGAAAATTGTTGTGGAAAATATTTTTATGTGTTTGGATGTATTCTGAAAATGCTATTTTCCGAAAATTTTTTTACATTTTCTCAATATCCAAACAAATTTTATTACAAAAAATTTCAATATTACAACTAATTCAACAACAAATTCCGGCAATAAAAACACAACACAACAACAACAACACCAACAAAAAATTCCGGCAACCACACCACAACAACAACAACAACAACACCACCAAATTCCGACAACAACAACGCAACAACCACAACACAACAACCACAGCAACAACAATCAGTTCCTCAAAAAAAAACAAAAACAACAATCAAACTTTAAAAAAAAAAAAAAAAAAAAAACCGGAGAGATCGAGGAAGACGAAGATCGACGGCGCGGCGCGGCGCAACTCCGGCGATGGGTGCGGTACGGTGCGATGCGATCGACGATCGACGATGCGGTGCGATCGATTTTCCAGAACTGGACTGCTCGTGACTGGATCGGCGCGGTGCGATGGGGACTGGGTTCGAGGGTTCGTGGTCGCCGACGATGGTCTCTCGGCTTGGATCGGCGATTCGTGGGTTCAAGTCCGCTGGCGATGGGCGCTGGGCGCTGGGCTTCGATCGACTCCGGCGCTGGGCTCTCTCTTTCTTTCTCCCTCTCCCTCTTCGTGCTCTCTGTTTCTTTCTCCCTCTCCCTCTTCGTGCTCTCTGCTTCTGGGTTTTCCGGAAAATGATATTTGAAGTGAAAATAGGAACGGAAATGCATTTCTGTTGTTTAAGGGAAAATAGGAATTGAATTTCCGGAAAATGGAATTTTCCGGAACTGCCAAACGCGCGGAAAATGTGGAAATTGATTTCCGGAAATGCATTACCACCGATTCAAACGCAGCCTTAAAAACATATTCTATCTATTTTACCACCTCATTTTACAATTCACCAAATATTTTATTTTTTATTTTTATATACAACTTATTAAAATAAGATAAACTATACAAACAAATCAACTCTCTCTTCCTTCTTTTCCTCTCTCACTCCATCAAACCCACATGACCACCACCACCAAACCGCAACAACCCACAACCAAAATTTCCCCCCACACAACCGTCACAGCGAAAATCCACATAGCCACTACCACCAAACCACAACAACCCACTACCTCCAAACCTAGCCAACCCACAACCCCCATGCCAAAGCCACAACTCGTGAAACCCACCACCCACACCCATTCATCCAACAACTCACACCACCACCTTAAAACCCACGCCACCACAATGTAAGCAACCAACCCATGACCCACCAACCCACAACCCGTAAACCTATATTAACCCATGAAACCCATGGTGAGAGGTCTGAGAGAGAGATTAAGAGTTAGAAAGAAGGGAGAAGAGATAGGCCAGAGAGTGAGAGAGGTGATGTTTGTGAGGAGAGAGACGTAGCTGAGATAGGAAAGAGGTGAAAGAAGGGAGATACAAGAGAGAGGCAGAGAAAAGAGAGAGATATTTTCAATAAAATAATACTTTTTTTATTTATTTTTAGAGCAACTGTATCAGATATTTTAAACAAATCATATTTTTAGAACACCAAAAAATTACTTTATCTATTTTAGTATAGTATTTAATATTATACCTTACATCTCATCTCTTATTATAAACATTTCCCATTAAAATAATACATACCTTTTATTATTAAAAATAAAAACACACACCACCACCTAGTTAGCCACAAACCCCCACCACCACCACCGTCACCGCCACCAAATTTTTGCAAATGCATAAAACCCAAATGCAAAACCCACAAAATCAACCTAATTTCTTCAAATCAAGATATACAAAAACCCATAACTTGCAAAAACACCAAAAACCCAAAATTTTATAGCTGCAATTCGCTTAATGCAAAAACCCAACCTCCCTACCTCCAACCTGATTTCTATGAAATCGCAAGCCACCAACCCACTAATCACAGCCCTAAAAAACCCAACACATTGCAACCATCGCACAAAACACCAATTGCAACCCACAAACCCACTGATCTCAATGCCACCAATCATAACTCACAAAAATTAAACTCATAAATAGTGGCGGCAAAAATCTCAACTTCGATTCATTTCTCTCCATCATTGAATTCCTCTGCCTTACTTCTTCCTTGATCAATCTTGCTACGAATCTAGTGGCTATGTTGAGCTCAAAGAAGACAATCCAAGTGGAATTGGTGGGGAACAAGTTTTGGGCGTGGTAGGGATTGTGTTGTTGGCTAGTGGAGTGGCAATTGGGCTAGAGAGGTGGAGGTGAATTTGCTAGAGAGGATTTAGAAATTGGAGGATTTTCCAAAGAGAGAGAGAGATCAGTATAAGAGAGGAGAAAGAAATTATTAAAATAAATAGCATGGTTGTCATAACCTTCTATTAGTAGAAGGGTATTGTAACTCAAACCAAAATTTTTTGGCATTTGACACATCCAATGGAAGTGACTTTTTTGTGTTTGATGTGCTAAATGCTAAAAATTTAGCATTTAGCACATCCAATGGTAGTGCTATTAAGTGTGCTAAACAAATGTTAGTTTAGTATACCAAAGTACTATTTTTGCTACTTTAATATACCATTTCATAATTCAACCTACATCTTATATACTATTTTATTATACAAGCCATTAAAATAAAAAAGTAAAATAGCAAACACAACAACTCAAAAACTACCACAACCAACATCACCAAACCCAACACCACCACATCAATCCTAGCATCACTGCATTAAAGGAATTAAAAGAAGTTTACCTATACAAGTTTGGCATTAGGAAGTTTAGCTCTAATAGCATCCTCAAGTTCCTTCCCTATAGGTATTGTACCTGACATCACTATCTGAATCGTCAACAAGTCACACTTATTAACTCAGGGCTTTTAGCGATCGCCAAAACAACCAGAGAAACAAAATGTGCAATTGTAACCTGAATTTATAAACCAACTCCAACAACTTAACAATCTCAAACTTTTGCAAAATCAAAATTGCTACCCCAACTTGTAACCCTCAAAGAAAAACCGAGTTCAATGAATAAATATAAGACAACGAAAACACACAGAGTAAACACCCCATCACCAAACCCACAACCCACAACCACCACCACAACCCATAGTTATCACCACATCACCACCTAACATCGAGATCCACCAAACCCACATCACCACCTAACACCAAGATCCACCAAACCCACATCACAAATTGAGATCCATACCATCAAACCCACATCACCAAACCCATTGCCTAGAACTATGAGCAATGAGTCAGAGAAATAGTGAGAGAGTCAGAGAAAGATAGAGAGAGGCATGAGTGAGAGATTTAGGAGAGAATAATTTAATTAACAAAAAAAAAAGTAGATTGCTATAGTAAAAAAATTTTACAAATTTTTTTCCAAGTGGCATATCAGATGGAGCCACTTTTTTGTTGTTTGGTGCTAAATGGCATTTTGAGTGTTTTAGCACCCCCAATGTTAATGCTCTAAGTATCTCTAAATTTTTCTCCTTATTTTAGGATAAGAACGTACTAACCAATTTTCAAAACACCCATATCAAATTCTATACTCTAAATCTGATTTCATTTAAATATTATTTCTCTCACCTTTCAAAATACCTAATTTTATTTATCATAGTTCCCAAGACACAAAAAATAAAATAATGATTTAGGGAATGAACATTATGGCATTGCTTGAGTGGCCCTAAAGCTTGTTCAAGCAAGTCATTAAAACATAGTTTTCTATTTTTTATTATCTCTTTATTCTTTAACTTTCAAAGTAAGATCATTCATAAATTAGAACCTACATATATATCCACAAATATTCAACAAATCCCCTACTAGGTTTTTTTTTTTTTTGATAGATGACAATCCCCTACTAGGTTTTATTATCTATATTTAACTTGGTTGACAATTTGTCATGCATAAAAGAAAGCGTCTTTTAACTTAAATAAAATGCTCAGGAAATTTTAGAAAAAAAGATTTGTTTCTAAAATTTAAGGCTCGAATGAGTCTCACCTTATCTCATTATTAAAATTGACAGAATAACTAACATAAGGGGTGTATTTGGTACACCATCCAAGTTCATGTACTACATTAGCAAACAAATAAACGATAAAGGAGTCTTAGTGCAGCAACATAAAATTTCAGGGGGTCCTAAACATGATTATGAAAACCAAAACAGAAATGGTTACATGAAATTAAATATGAAAACCCCCAAATTTTTGTTTTGATCTAACCTAACATCTAACAAAGCATCGCATACCTCACATTTGATAAAGAATATTAGAACATATTGAGATGGAGACTCATATGATTTTTACCTATATCACCATATAATCAAAAGAAAACAGATAATATCATTAAACAAACCATCCAAAGAATCGGTTAATACCAAAACACACAAGTTACAGAGTAATTCCTAATCACATAGATCTCAAATCAAAATTAGAGAGAGAAATATCCATTTCCTTGAAAGCTCTAAGATCTAAATAGCCCACTAAATGAACTAATCAATGAGCACTCATCACATTAAGCTTCATGAATCTAGAAGAACGAGGCTTACAAAAATCTTTGGTACTTTTGGAAGCTTAGAGAAAACCAATGAGAACTCTAGGAAAAGTTTTGAACTTTTGAGGAATATTAGAGGAAAAGTTTTGCAAAATCACATTCAATAATTTTTCCTCTTCAAAATTCCACCCTTAACTCTAGATATAATAATGGTTTTTTAGTGATTCTCTAGGACTTTGGGACCAATGGTCATATCTCACTTATTTTAATTCCGACTAGTACCAAATTTGTGCATATTGAAGTTTCTGATGTCTACTTTCACATGAGAAAATTTCCATTTTAACATTCGATGTATTTTATGAGATATGAGCAAACAAGGAAAAAAACAAAGGTGACTTTATCAGTAGTACTTTAGGGGACTTTTGAGTCATGAATTGATCTAGAACCTTTGCAAAAGCCTCCAATGCTTTGTTTATCAAGGTTAGAGCTTTGCACCTTCATGATTAAGGATTGGGACTTGAGTCTATTTATTGGAACAAAATAGGGAGTCTACTATGAATATTATCTTTAAATGAATATCCGGGTTGACATTAAAACTAACTCCATGACAAAAGATTGAAAAGAATCCTCCTTAGTGATGAGATGGAAATTAGAGCAATAAGCATGAGAGTAGGTTCGATGATATTGTGAGTAATGGAAAGGAAGCACAGATACTTCATTTGGGGTGCCATTTTGGTGTCACACTCGTCGTGTCATTTGGGGTGTTGTACTAGTGTCGTACCAGAAGACTCTATAATCCTTGGGACACAGGTATTACCTAGATCAGGAAAATCTATAGGACGCTCAAGGTGCATCTCACATAGACCATGACACTTATGGAAAGCATTTGAGGCTCAAACATGATGAATTGGCTCTTGTCAAAGCAAGAAGTGGAAGCACTAGTGCTAGAGCTAGGAGCCATTATCCTGGAAACAATTAGACAAAGTATGCAATGAAGATCAAGACAAGGCTCAATGGAACAACGCCTACATGAGATATCCCTATATGCTTGAGAAAAGGTATTTCCACAATGATGTATGGAAATTCTAGGGCAAGTGTGAAGGGTTTATACCATAAAATACCAAGTAGATAGGCCATTATCAAGGCCTACAACACAATCATGCTATACAGGCGATGATTATTGGACAAAATTTCACTTGGGCATTTTGTCGAACACTTAGCGTGCGTAGTCAACACAACCAGGAATGTGTTAACGACCACCCATGAAAATGGTCTAACTTTCACACAAATAGCCTTCAAAGCTTCAAAGGGGAACAAACCCCACCGTTGTCAACCAATATAATAGAGAAATTTTTATGGAATTTAAACACAAATCCAACCTTTCTGAAAAAAAAATCCCAATTTTCATGCCCCAGATTGAAACTAGATGAAATGCATGGTGAAACGAGATGGGATAGCGTAAGATTACCTCAATGATGAAGGAAAACCTGAAATGAATACAGTAATCTTGAAATAATTTCAGGTTGGAAGCTTGAGGGTGAGGGGGGGTGAAATTTCGCACTACCGAGAAAAAAAAGCAAAACTGACCCCAAATGTCGAGTAAGAACCATTTAAATTAGGTTTGGAACAAAATTCGGTAAAAAAAAAAAATCTAAATTCGGTCTATTTTAAGTAAGAATTTTTAATTTACATCATTTTTGTTTTAGAGCTTATTTTACTGAAATTGAAAATTTTTTACTTAAAAAATTGTAAATAAAAGTAAAAAGTAGCTGAAATAGTACAGCAAACTCATAAATAATACCAAAAAATACATTAAGACTCATAAATAATAGTAAAAATAAGAAATATAATAAAATAACCTAACTTTTTAATTTGGAGCCAAACACATACTTACCCTTCAAAACACTCTACATTTTTACATTATATTTTATTAAAATATCAATTTTTCTTGATTTTTTAATTATTTTTCTTTTTTCACACACAATAATCATTATTCACTTTATTCATTCAATCTCGAAATGCGTAAAAAAGAAATAAAAAACTATACGCAAAATAAATAATATTAGTATAAATTTACACAATTACTTTAACAATTTTGCAAATTTACAATTTTTTAACTTGATTGATTGATGTGGATGATTTTGTAGGTTGAATGTATAAAATTGATACATTTTTCTATTTTGTATTGATTGATGCAAGTGTTCTTCTTTTTTTCTTTTTCTTTTTTCTTTTTTTGAGAGAGAATTTCAATTTATAGTATCCGCTGTTGATAATAATTCTTTGTCATCATACTAATACACCAATCAGTTTTTTTTTTTTTTTTTTTATGAAAATGCTCTTAGAAAATTAAAAAGACCCTATTTTTCTCAAGAAAAACACTCTAAAGACTTGCCCAAAAAAAAAATCTTTTGGGTTCTTTCATAAAGAGATAAGCATGTTTAAACAAAGTTTGAGCAAGTAGTGTGTAAATTTAAACACTAAAAGCAAGTTATTACAAAAGAAATAGTGAGATGGCTAAATGCCATACAAGAAACCAGCACATAATGTACACACAAAATATCACTAAGGTTTGATAGACACTATCCTCTAATGAGTTACATCATATGAATGATGAATCCCCCTTATTGTTTGTCATTATTAAAAGAATTCTACATTTTTAAAAAAAAAAAAAATTAAAGTACACCACATTTGAATCTTATATTTAAGTTCATGCTTAATTATTCACATTTACCCCCTTTTACGTGTCTTTATGTTAGAATTTCTTTCGCTTTCTCTCTTGTGTGTGTGTTTGTTTCTCAAAAAAAGAAAAAAAAAGCTTATGAGATCCAGCTTTTCTATATGCAGGAGGATAATTTTTGAAGAACAGAGAAATTAGCTGTAAGTACTCATTTATGCATTTCTCATTAGAGTGTCTAGTATTTCATCAAAATTCTCAATATTTACAAGTAGGTTGCATGACCGATTGCCACTAATCATTCACGCAAGGGCCACAATACTCACTCAAACTTATTGATGCATACATTTGCTAACTAGCTTCACAAATGCACTACATCATTGTACGAATGCACAAGGCTAAAAATGGACTTCACAAAGCTTACTCTATTTTAGAAAGATTTCAGATTTTTTTTTTTAATCAAAACTTAAAAAACAACAAAACTATGGGAATAGGGAACTAAGGACTAAATAAATCTAAATGAGATGCGATGCATAGTGTATGCAAATGCAATGCAGGATGTGCATGAATGTTCGCTAATGATATAAAGAATTGAAACAAGGACGGAGGAGCAAATTTGATCTTTCCTACTGAGAGGAAGATGGGTTGGATGGACCTTCACCAATGTAACCTAAGCTAATCCTATCCAACTAAGTTTTAGGATGCACAGTGTATGCAAATGCAATGTTAGATGTGAGCATGAATGTCCACTAAGAGCATTCACATTCGAAAATTGCATCTTATCTTATTTTACTATCTCAAAAAGCTATTTTATCAATTATACCATACCATTTTACAATATAACCTATATCCTAAAACTCTATTTTTTTCCCCCATTTTATTTAAATATTCGTTTTTATTCCTTTTTTTTTTTCACTTTTTCTCTTCCTTTTCCTCTGTCTCCCTCAACCTCTAGCACCAGTCACAATAGATTAAACAAAAACAGTTCAACACACAGTCACCCTCGTAGCCACCATGCCACCACCAAACACACCGTCACCCCCACATATCCCAGCACCACCCACTGGACCATCAAACCAAAACCAAAACCACATTTAAAAAAACAAAAAAACAAAAAAAATTAAAAAAAAAAAAAAACCCATCAAAGCATTAGTTCAAACCAAGCCAAAACCCCACCATCAGAGCCACCATCAAACCAAGCCAAAAAAAATCACCACAATCTTCGATCTTCACCAATCCACGTCGATCCCAAATCCCAAATCCAAAACCCAACTCCGATCCAAACCCATTGGCCATAACCGATCCAAACTCACACTGATCCCAAACCCAAAATCCAAAATCCACCAATCTCCACGATCCAAACCCACTGGCCACAACTGATCCAAACCCATGCCACCACCTAACCTATGATACATCGATCCACCTATCCAAATCCATCACCTAACCCACAACTCCAAACCCATCACCTGACCCACCTATCCAAACCCATCACCAATGGAGCTTCGTTTTGGGATTTTGCAAACAAAATCTTAACCAAACCCAAAAACCTTTGAGAATCTTGGTTTGAAGAGAGATTGATAGAGTAAAGAGTTAAATGGGTAGAGCTGTCTAAAGTATTGGGTTTATGAGATGAGTAAATCGGCTTGGTGAAGCTTAGCAATGACGAGAGAGAGAGATGAGAGATTGTATGAATTTGAGAGAGAAGAGAGAGGCTTAATAAAGCTCAGCGATGGAAAGAGAGAGAGATAAGAGACCGTGTCATGTGAATGAGAGAGAAAGCTGATATTTAAAATAAAATATAATATTTTGTTTTACAATTGAGCTACAGTGCGATTCTATATTTACAATCGCAATGTAGCACAATTGCAATTTTTTTTTTTTTTTTTGCAATAGTAGGTTTTTACAAGTCCGAATGCAAAGGTTGTTTTAGGCTTTTATGCTAAATTTAACTAATATATGACATATATCATTCCCAATGTGAATGCTCTAATGATATAAAGAATTAGAATTGAAACAAGGATGGATGAGCAAATTTGATCTTTCCTTCTAAGCTAGAGGACTGAGAGGAAGATAGGTTGGATGGACCTTCACTAGTGTAACCTAAAGCTAATCCTATCCAACTTAGTTCTAGATTGAGCAACTTCTTGCACCAAATGCGTGATTTTATCAAGAGCACCTACAAGATCAATCTTCAACTACTCAATCTCCTTTGTAGCCACCTCTAACTACTCTATTATAGAAATTTTTTCACTCAACTTTACTAAATTTATTAAGAGCAATTCCAGAAGTTTTCTCATACTTGCCATAGTCCATAACAATCTCATTATAAGCTATTTGAAGATCCCTATTGCACCCAAATTCATCCTCTTATCCTTCACCATCATCAGACTCAGAGATTTCGTGTCTGTTTGGGAACAACTTATTTAGCTGAAATTGAAAACTTTTTACTAAAAGTATTGTAAATAAAGCTAAAAAGTAATTGAAATAGAATAGTAGAATACATGAATAGTATCAAAATGTGCAATGGAACCCATAAATAGTATAAAAAAATTAAAAAAAAAAACTAGCTTTTTAAGCCAATGCCAAACGCACACATCCTTAACAACTTCCACAAAATGTTCCCCAAGGTTCTCACCAATAACATCAGCTAATACAATAAATGCAGTGAAGTTTCCTTCACTATCACTGCCATCTACAGAATTCGAACTCTCATAATCACTCAAGGTAGTATTAATTGCTTTACCTTTGAAATTAATGTAAGTTTGGACCTTCTTTCCTCCTCCTTTTTTTTCCCCCCTCTCAAAAGCATTAGCATCCTTGATTATTACACAGTTAATAATTGACTTAGATCCGACCAATAATTCATGGCCCTTGGATCGTCTACATGGGTTATGTAATAAGTGAGTTTGAATTTAAATTTAGATTTAAACTAATCTCTTTTGGAAAAAGGAAAAAAAAAATTGATTTTGATTTGAGTTGTTAATATCAATATTGAAGTGATTAAAGATAAATAGTTAAGAGTTTTTAGGACCACTCATTTGATATTGGATTTATCCTTACTTGAATTTGAATACTCCTATAACAGAAAAATTAGAGAAGACTAAGAGAGAAATTGTGAGAACAAAAAATATAAGTACAATTTCTCTAAGTGCTCTCTCCATCAACAGTGCTCTAGAACTTGAAGCGTGGAATTTACGAAGAGACTCTAATAGCCTCTTCGGTGACAAGAAGGTGCTCCAAGAACAGCAGAGATTGTGGGGAGTTTGTAAAGTAAACAAAGAAAAAGATTTGACAAGTGGATAATCTGTTCTACAAAGGTACGTGGAATTATGGCCCATCTAATTTACTCAACATACATATTACTTCACATCCTTTGATATTCCCTTTGTACTCTAATGTTTAACTTCAATTATATTGTGCATTTCCAATGATAAGAATATAAAGAGAGACAGAGATTAAGAATAGTTTGTATATTGATGCATATTTTGTGTGTAACATTGTACAATAGAGAGCTTTATATAGGCATAGTATGTGTGAAGTACAGGAAATATGAGTGAACTACAAGTACAGTATACTAGGCCCAAACACAATGGGCAAGACTAACATATATACTAACACTCCCCTTGAACTTGAGGCAGTAAGGAAGAAACCAACTAGAGTTTGGATATAAGGTCTCAAAATGACTAGGTGGGTGAGTCTTGGTGAAGATATCAACAAGTTGGTCGATGAAGGAAATGGAATACAACTATAGATTGCGTTTTTTGAGATGATGACGAGTGATGTGGTAGTCAATTTTAATGTGCTTGTTGCGTTTATAGAAGACATTGTTATGAACAATGTGAATAGCACTGTGATTATCACAATATAGGGGAGTTCCAATGGGCTATGGAGCATTCAAGTCAGCTAGGACCCCTCGATGCTGTACGAACTTAGCAGTGGTGTCAGCAAGGACATGGAACGAGAAACAATATCATGCTTCTTGCTACGTTATGAGATAAGAGAAGTACTCAACAAGAAACAAAAATCTATAATGGAGCTACGCCATGAGACAGGACAATTAGGATCTCTTTTTGATAGGTAAAAAAGATCCTAATTGATTGCTAATAAAAAATTTGAACATTAGATGTTTTCATTGAAAATGCCATGAGATGTCAACCAGTTGAGCTCCAAAATTCTTAGTCATAAAATTAAGGGATCAATATCTTATGTCCCATGGCCTGTGTTCCACTCCACATACCACTAATAAAAAAATGACACCTGGCTTATTTTTAATTTTTTTCTTTCTCCATATTAGTTGAGATAACGTTCCTGTTTCATCCAAATAATGTTGGTAAACTAGGTAACTCTCTGTCACGTGACTTTTTTATTAGATCAAACCTTTTTTTTTTTTCCTCTTCTTCTTGCGGCTAACATCTCAAGTCTCAACCATCTCTTAAACAAGAAAGAAAAACCTTTTTTCTCTCCTTCCTTCTGCATTTTTATATAAACTAATTTTAGGATTCCGTTCACGCAAATCTTATGGACCATTTATTATTGAATCCATGTAACAGCAACTATTTGAAATTTATTTAAAAATTCCTAATTAAATCTGGTTGAAGTTGGTATACAACTTGACATCTTAAACCTTTTGCCTAGGATTTTAATTTTTTGAATTGGATAAAGTTGTTGTTTGAGAAATTGTTGAAAATTTTTAATTCCAAAGTTTCAAAATTTTTTTGCAATAGAATGAATATGAACCCATTCCTGCTTTGTGCAGGTTAGGAACAAAAATCTTCACAATAAAGAGAAACTTTTTTCTCTCCAACCCTTTCCTAATAGAACAAAAATCAAACTGGGTTACGTTCTAGGCCAATCCTTCTTCTGTAAGATAGCATGAGCTGCTATGCCTTTGTGATAAACCCCTCTACTCATTACTACTTGAAAACATCACCACCAACAATGCCCCAACATAGAGAAATTTCATTAATCTGTTATCTACACAAACCCCCAAATCGAAGAGAAGAAATTCAAAACAAGCCCCAAAATCCTCTTTGTGGAGATTTACCCATGGCAACCCCCAAAATCCCCAAAAGAGATTCGTTAAGTTAGAAGGGGAAAAAAAGCCAGGAGTCATTTTTTTTAATTAGTGGTATATGGAGTGGAACACAAGCTGTGGGACAAAAGATTTTGATTCAAAGTGAAGGACTTTTTGTTTATTTTTTTTTTGAATAGAATAAGACGCTAATAGGTTTTTGATATAGACAGATATTGAATTTCAGACGCTATTAGAGATTTTACCAATTAAACTAACTAAACCCACAATTATTAAGGACTCTTAGTTAACTATAAAAGTATCAAAATGACCTAAGGTTATGATAATAAAAATCATATCGAAAATACATAAAACTAAAAAATAAAATAATTAATGAATTATAAAAATAGACCCTTATATTTTGTCTCACATCAAACCTATCAACTTGAATGAAACTCTACCAAGGGGTGTCCACAAAACCCAATTGAAACCAAACTGTCACCACCCGAACCGACCAATCTGATGGTTAGCGGCAGGTGGCCACCCACAGAACCCGATACTTTCGAGTCAGCTAGCGGGTTTCCTCCCCAAAAACCCAAGCCACCTGCCCCGACCATAAAATCAACAAAATCCGACGAGATCCAAAGGTTTTTTGACAAAGAGCTACTTGAAATCCACTGCAATCCACCAGATCCGACGCTATTTTTGATTTTCTGATGAAGAGCTACTTAAAATCCATCAAATCCGTCGAGATCTAATCCAGATTCAATGGATCTGGCCAAATATCGGCACCGACGACGAAACCTGAAACTCGACGAACCTGAACTAGATGATCCAACCATTATTACAGGTTGGTTTCGGTTTTGATTTTCACCCACCCGAAAAAATCGGGTCGGGTTTGGGTCGGGCACAAACTTGACTCGGCCTGACCAATGGACACCCCTAACATTACTTGTCTAGAAATTGAAATTTCCACTTAAAAAAAGAAAAAGAAAAAAGAAATAGGTAATTTGAAAAATTCACTAATCAGGTTTTTGAAACTTATATCCTTGAAATAGTGTTATATAAAATTTCTTCTCATTGGACATCAATTAATAAAGGATTGAAGACATAATCAATATTTTTTACCCCTAGAAAATCAATAGACTTTGATGTGTTGTCAATAGGATCTTGAGGGTAGGGGGACTTGGACCTTGAATGTTTATATTAAAAATACTAGGAGATGTCAGTTAGACTACAAGACTCTTGGTAGCTCACCCTCATATTTAACTTTTATTAAATCTTCCACTAAATTTATAACAATCTCCAACTCATAATTTTTGCTATTCTCCTCAATCAACTTCATATTTTCCGCTTTAACGTTCAACAACTTCTTGCAAAACATTATCTTGGTCTTAATCTTGACTTGTGGTCTTATTTCATATTGTTCAATGTCTTCAATATTTTCTTCAAAAATTCGCTTCACATTACTGAACTCTAAACCTAGCTAGCTCTTCATTGGATAAATGAAATCCAAAATTCTAGTTATTATCCATATTCCATGAATTGATTCCCTTACAATTTTGACTCACGAAAAAATATTTCATCAAAATCATAACGAAAGAAAAAGTTTATCATGCATCATCTTATTCATTCTTGGTTGTGAGGAAATTCTAAACTTGCCCCTTAAGATACTCTCTATCATTCCACCGATCCCCCTGCATTGCTAGCAAACTTACTCAATACAAATTACACATTAAAATATTCAGGGATATTTGCGTAAGCAAAATAATGTTCAAGATCCAAAGTCCAGTTTATGAAGTGTTCTTGGTATGATATGCTATCAAAGCATGGGATATCATTAAAATTAAGAACATTTTGGTTGATAGGACAACCCCAAGAATACAGTTTGACATAATTATTTCCATTTTCTTCATACTCTTGTTTGGCATTCAAACCCAAATCAATGAGCATGTAACAAATTTCATAGAATTCACAAGTCAATCTCACATTATCAATTTGAATTTTTGCCCTTAGAGTTTGCACCCCACGATCACCATCAATGGAGTGGTCGCTTTTGTCGTTGTGGTGTGCTGTATTTGGATTCTAAAAAGCTCTGATACTAATTAACGCATAATATAAATGTAGAAAGAACTAAATCTTTTTTTAATAGGAAAAACTAGATATTGTTATAGCATAATGAAACCTTCAAATCCATATGGATTTTCCTGAATCTATAAGGAAAAATATGAAATCCGCCAGAAGGGAAAGAGAAAATCCTCTTTAAAATTTTTATTAATCAATTTCATAATTCTAAATTGAAAATTCCTTTACAGACTTGGAGACTAATTTAATGGTCCCATAAAACTTGATTGATAAGAAGAAATATTTTAAAAGATATCTTATTGATACCCTACCCTAAAAAGACCCTTAGTTGACTATAAAAGCATTAAAAAAAAAATCTAAAATAATAAAAATCATAAAAATAAATTTCTATTCCCTAAATTAAAATTTTAACAAATGATAAATGTGGGGCCCGTGGGCCCGGAACCCCCGACCCACCTTTAGGCTGGCCCAAGGCCCAAGCCGAGGAGGACAATCATCCCAGATAGTCGTCCAAAGGGTTTTAGCCCTTTTCGGACCCATGCCGAGGACACACCCTTCCTCGGCACACCTAGTCAAATCCTGGGTAGGGGGCAAACCCAGAATAGGTGGTCACATCCACACTTAAGGTGTTTGCCTGACCCTCCAGGCTACATTAATGGTGACAAGACCCCTGAACAGTGCAACCTTGGAGGCCGCAACCCACAGCATGGTGAAGAACCTGTCTGATGGGACAAGCTCTGGAAGCAGTGACCTGGATGGCCAACAGCTGTAAGGCCAGGATCAAACTAAAAGGAGTATATAAGGCAAAGAGCCCCCCTTGTGAAGGGGGGCCTCCTCGGACGCCAGCCGAGGAGTAACCTCAGACGAAGAACAACAAAGGAAAAGTTCAAGGAGGACCGGCGAGAGGCCAGCCGGAGCCAAACCCTTCTTCCCACTCTCTACAAATTTATTGTCGGGGGTGTCTTTCCGAAAAAGGAGCCCCTACAATTGGCGCCGTCTGTGGAAAGGGTTAGTGCGCTGGCCAGCGTAACCGGTGGTCGCTCTAAAGTAGTTACTACTCAAAAGTTGGCGGTGCAAAAAAAAAAAAAAAAAAAAAAAAAAAAAAAAAAAAAAAAAAAAAAGAAGAGAAGAATTGCAGTACGAAAAGAAAATTCGACAGCAAATAAAAGAAAAGTTCTTTATTATTTCAGAAAAAGATTACAAATACAACAATCTTTATTATTTCATAAAAGAAAGTTACAAATACAATCAGAGGCTCAGACAGGCATGTTTTACAAGAAATCCTACAAACTAATCCTACAATCAGAGGCCCAGGCGGACCGATTCTAGAACTAGCCGGGCAAGAGGCTCGCAAAGAATTAATATCAGGAATGAGGGAAGTGTCAACCCGTGCTTTTACTGGCGTCCAGAGAATGGGAGAACTGGACAGTAAAAGCACGGGAAGGGGGGCTGGGGGCTGGGGGCTGGCTCGCCTTCAAGTCAAAGCTTGAACAAAGTAAGAAGCCGACCCAGGGACCTCGGAACACCTTCCCTCGTGATGCTTCCTCGACCCTCTCCAAACTGCACGAGCATTGGCCGTCGGAGACGGCAATACTCGGGCACCAGCCATGACGAGAGTTCGCGTGCCTCCTTCGTCGGAGGTGCGCTCTGGGGAGAGACGTTAGGTACTTCAACGACGTCCCCCCTGGCCACCGTACAAGGCCCTGCCAGTATTACGCCTAAACTCTACAGTGCCGGCAGCCCAGTGGGGGCTGCGGCCACGACGGCCCTTAACTCCAGATCTCCTAACTTTGGTCACAATCCTGGCGGCGGTGTCAAAGAGGCTCAAGGAGGTGAAAGTGTATATTTCTGTTTGTGGTGGAAGATTTATGGAATGAGGAGAAACACTCCCCCCAGAACGCCTTTTATGGAAGGCGAAAATCGGTGGGAGTTGGACCATGCAGAATTCGAAGGGGGGATTGTCAAAGGGAATTAATTCCCACCCAATTCCAAGGGGATTGCCAACCGCCAGATTCGTGTTGATTCACGAGGGTATTAATGGAGGCGCGTTACAGGCACCGAAGCGTCAAAACGCGGAGCGCGGAAGGCCAAGCGATGCCTCGTAAACCAAAAAGACGAGGATCATGAACTAGAGGCGAGATCAACTTCACGAATGGAGTCACGATCCGACTTGAGGAAAAACAGTTCCCGAAAACGACCCGTGGACGTCTTCACACTAAAGGCAAAGCTCTCGGATCCGAGGACGAACTCCTATTGAAGGCAACTGTGCAGTAGTGGTACACTAACTCTTGCTCCAGCAGCCTACAAGGGGTTAGTGGAAGGGACTTCTATCCGATGTGAGACTGAGTTGCCCAAAGAGGTGAACACTGTGTCCTCACACTCGGGGACGAAGGCGAAACCGCGAGGGCAGCAACTGTACCTAGGTCTTGCACGGTCCTCGGACCCAAGCCTACGGGGAGCTAGCCACTCGCTCTGAAGGCAGCAATTGTACCTAGGTCTTGCATGGTCTACGAACTCAAGCCTATGGGGAGCTAGCCACTTACCATCGAGGGCAGCAACTGTACCTAGGTCTTGCATGGTCCTCGGACCCAAGCCTACGGGGAGCTAGCCACTCGCTCTGAAGGCAGCAATTGTACCTAGGTCTTGCATGGTCTACGGACTCAAGCCTATGGGGAGCTAGCCACTTACCATCGAGGGCAGCAACTGTACTTAGGTCTTGCATGGTCCTCGGACCCAAGCCTACGGGGAGCTAGCCACTCACTCTGAAGGCAGCAATTGTACCTAGGTCTTGCACGGTTCTCGGACCCAAGCCTATGGGGAGCTAGCCATTTACGACGGAGCCAAGGTGCTGCATGGTCCAAAAACCTAGTCCTGTGGAGAAACTGACTACCTACTGAAGGGTCTGAGTGTCGAATCCAACCACTCGAGGAAGAACCACCCAGCGGAAGGCCTTCCGGAACATAAGGGCCGAGGTTTGCAAAACCCTCCTCCCCGTCCGAGGAAACGTGCAGCAGGGTTTTGAGGGGCTATTGTGGGGCCCGTGGGCCCGGAACCCCCGGCCTACCTTTAGGCTGGCCCAAGGCCCAAGCCAAGGAGGACAATCATCCCAGATAGTCGTCCAAAGGGTTTTAGCCCTTCTCGGACCCATGCCGAGGACACACTCTTCCTCGGCACACCTAATCTAATCTTGGGTAGAGGGTAAACCCAGAATAGGTGGTCACATCCACACTTAAGGTGTTTGTCTGACCCTCCAGGCTACATTAATGGTGACAAGACCCCTGAATAGTGCAACCTTAGAGGCCGCAACCCACAGCATGGTGAAGAACCTGTCTGATGGGACAAGCTCTGAAAGTAGTGGCCTGGATGGCCAACAGCTGTAAGGCCAAGATCAAACTAAAAGGAGTATATAAGGCAAAGAGCCCCCCTTGTGAAGGGGGGCCTCCTCGGACGCCAGCCGAGGAGCAACCCCAGACGAAGAACAACAAAGGAAAAGCTCAAGGAAGACCGGCGAGAGGCCAGCCGGAGCCAAACCCTTCTTCCTACTCTCTACAAATTTATTGTCGGGGGTGCCCTTCCGAAAAAGGAGCCCCTACAATAAACATATGGGGTTTATAATATGTGTTGTAATGTGATTGTAATCTTTATTACTAGGAATAAAATGTGTTGTAATGTGATAACTAAACATATTCATTAGTTTGGTTTTGAGTTATAATATTAGAATGAAACTTAACATTTATTTTAGGAAATTTCTTACTCATACAATTATATCTCCTTAAAAATTGTTATTTTTAAATTTAAGAGAAATATGTGTTATTTTTTATGATTTTTTATTTTTATAATTGTTAGATATATAAGGAAAGTTTATTTATTTGAAAATATATAAAGTTTTGAAATTATTGCTCTTACTAAAAAATAGCTAATATAACTTTTTAAAGATGAATAGTTATTTCTCATTTTGAAGAATAACTATTTATAAGGAATGATTATTCATTATAATAAAAACATAACCAAACTAAAGAATAACTATTACATTACAACGCCTATTACAGTTTACCAAACATGCCTTTAAACTATTAGGATATGATAAATTTAATTATTTAACCACACAATTCTAACTAATCAAGATGGATTTGAACTCGAGGAGTAGGGGTAGCAATTATTGCTTCCTGAATAGGCCAGGGAGTTGGTATGATAATCTATCCAAGTGGCATGTATCAAACATATAAAGCAAAGCTACACACCTATCTTCTTCTTCCAAATCCAAAGGGCCTTCCACTTGAAAACTCAAAGTGCCATTAGGAAGCCATGGATCAATCCAAAATTTGAAAAATGTTATATTCACAATACTTTCATAACACTTTTACAATTTATCTTAAGTAATAGGTTATTACTGACTGTTACCGGTGAACAAAAAATAAATTTTAGTGGTGGTTTAAATTAGAACCAATAACAACTTATATTTATGATTTGTTTTAAAAATGTTATAGATAGCACTTCTCTCAAAATTTTAGCCGAGTTTTGTCTCCTATTTTCCATCTCATACCTTGACTCAAATTCTCCTTTCCATAATATAGAGCTTTCCGTATATGAGAAGCATTCCTAGAGGGCATATAGTGTTGAAAAGTGCTATGTGGAAAATATTTGGCTTTTACACTCCGTTTGTTGTAAAGTAAAATATTTTCAAATGTAAAATATTTTACAAGTAAAGGGTTGTACATGTAAAACATTTCCAAGTGTTTAATATGACAAGTAAAAAATTTCAAACAAACCACCAAAACTGGTGGTTCAGCCACGAGAGTCGTTGGTTTCGAAGGTCCAGTGATAGGATCACTAGAACGGTTGCTCTAGTGACCAGATTGCAAGATATTGCTAACAAAGCAGTGTCTCTGGTGACTAGACTGTCAGCATTGTGGCCGAAATGGTGTCTCCAGGCATCGGACTACCAACACTGATGGCCAAAACGTCGGCTTTGATTATCAAACCTTTGGAATCAGATTGCCAACACCGATTATTGGAGTGGCAGCTTTAGTAATAGGACCCTAGCACTAGCTATCTAACCCATTGGACTAGTGACCTAGCCACTAGATGGGATGAGGGAAGCCATTATGTGTTATTGTAAAATGTTTTACCAAAGTTTTAAAGGTAAAATGTTTTATATCTTTTTATAAATTGGTGACCTAGCCACTAGATGAGATGAGGGAAGCCACTTTGTGTTATTGTAAAATATTTAACCAAAAATTTAAAGGTAAAACGTTTTACAACTTTATATAAAGGATCTTATTGTCAACGAAAAATATTTAATAAGATTAACCACATTTTACACTCAAACAAACACCTAAAAATGAAAAAAACATTTTCCTAAAAATATTTTACTTCAAAACAATCAAAGTATAATTATGGGAAAACTCAGACTCTTACACAGAATTACAACCTTAAATTTTTTTTTTTTTGGCATTATTTTAGACATATTTACACCCCAGAATTTACTTTAAACGTGCCATGTCGGAGCATTAAGTCGAAAAGTTATTCGGAAGAAATTGATCTTTTGACTAAAAAAAGAAATAGTGCTTCATTAGTTGTTTTGCTGCTTTCATAAACACGTCTAGTAGGTAAGAAGTAACTAAAAAAGGGGCATGGGACCTAACCCCCTCTGTGAGAGCAAGCAATATTCTGGGACCGTTTCAGTATTTTTTTTTTTTTTTTCCTCTCTCTCTAAAAAGAAGACTCAAGTATTCTCAAATTCAGAATTTATTCTTAAAAATTTATTAAAAAAAACAAAAGCGAAGAGAGATTTGAAAAGAATAGAGCCGAAAGGATCCACCAAATCTTTGTCAAGTACCATAGCTTTTATGTTTGTCGACTTGCTTGAAATAAAATGTCATCAGGTCGTTGTTTTTTTCTTTTTCTTTTTCTTTTTTGACAGAACAATTCCCTTGACATCACATTAATCAATAGTTTAAAGCGAATGTTTTTAGCCACTAACAAGCTTAAAGTGAGCACCTTTAGTTAATATGGAGTGATATATCTATAGTGTGTTAGTTTTTAGTAAGGATGACAATTTTTCTCTGCCCCACTTAACCCATCCCTCCCCGTTTCACCCCATGTGAGTTTTCTCTGCCTCCGCAAAGGTGGTGGGATGAGGAGGGATTTAGACTTTTTAGACCCACCTTGCCCCACCTCTCTCCATCCAGCATTGCTAAGAGTTATAATTGTGAATTTTATATATCCTAAAACCCTATAATTTAAATAAACATATTAATATTAGCTTATTTTATTCTATTTAATGTGGTTCTCTGCCTTTATTTTGTTATGTGTTATACTATGAGGATTTTTTTTTTAAATGATTGTCTTGTTAAACACTTAAATATATTATTCAATTTTTTCTAACAATTGATTTGATTTGATGGGATAAATTTAGTTGTAATTTCAAGTATATTTTTATCAATGAAATATGTTTCATTAAAAAAATTGTAGTAGTTTTAGGGAAAAATTTTAGGGCAAATTAACAAAAAATAAAGTGTTATGGGGTGGGATGGGGCTTTGCGGGGTCCCAAGGGGTGAGGATGGGGTGAGAAAGTTTTCTCTGTCATGCAAGGCGGGGCAGGACGGGAATGGGACAAGACAAAACTATGCAGGGCAGGGACGAAGACTCCATCCTTTGGCCTCGCCCCGGCTCATTGTCATCCCTAGTTTTTAGTTTGACCATATCATTCAAATGGCTAAAATCAATTGTTTTAAATTTTAGAAACTAAAATTGCTCAGGCTAAACTTTAGGGATAACAATGTATTTTAGTGTTGTACCTCCCATTTCTCTTTCATCTCTATTTTATTAGTGTTAGAGTCACATTAATCACTTTAAGTCAGTTAGAAATTAAAATCGACTACTTTCAACTTTAGGGTCTAAAATTACTCATGAATTGATGGACTAAACTTTAGGGGCTGTTTGGTATAGGAGTTTAACAACATGTTTTTAGTTTTTAAACAACATTATACGCATTTTCACACATTTTTTCACCTACATATATTTCCAAAAAATACAAACAACGTTATTAAACGGCCCTTATAGTGACTAACAATGTATTTCAATATGAGTTGTGTTCAAATTACACCTAGTGTATCTTTAAGTAATATTACATCACCCAATAACTTGTTATTGAATTAATATTTTGAAAATTCAACCGTTAAATTACATGTTCTAAATGTTCATAACATGCATGCCAATTTTCATATCAATCAGATGCTATTTACCATTTGATCTATAAACTCATCATTTATGCATTATTTTAAATTACAAAAATTTGAATTTTAACAATTGATTTATGGCATAGCGATTAATCTTTGATCACTTCAAAATTTTGCAAGCATTAAGAATATATCAAGATAATGTAATCTAATGGTGGATTTGTCAATATTCACATCTAATTAAAAAATATTAAGTGGTGTAACATTACTTAGAGTTACACTAGGTATAATTTGAACCCAATCCTTTCAACATTGTTCATTCTTTTTTTTTTTTTCCTTTCTATTTCATTATTGCTTGAAATCACCCTAACAGTAAAACACTTCCACCACAACTAGTACTATTTTTGTCTCGCACTTCTTCCTCATCTTGGAAAGGAGACAAGGCATCCATGTTTCAACTTTTTTTTTTTTTTGGGTAAAACAAGATCATATTATAACCAACTAAGCAGGAACAAGATCATGTTTCAACTTTACTCCTATTTGTCATCAATTTTAGTTTTGCATTTTTTTTTTTTTTTAAAAAAATTGTATTTGTAATCTCATGATAAAAAAAAAAAAAAAAAATCTTATTCCTTTTTTTTGTTAAAAAATCGCGTGAACCTTTTTCTTAGGATTTTATGTGGTTCTTTTATTTAATGTTTTTTTTTTCCAAATAATTATCACGATCACCATGGAATAAGGGCACCAACTTTTTGCCGACTTCCAAGAATGATACGTGTAGTACCTATAACCCTTAATTAATATGCATGTTGCTTTCACTTACTACATGAAAGTGATCGGCAGGAAAGCATCATTCTTCACTTTTCGTACCGACCTGCTAGCATCTTCCCATCCGCAAGTCCAATTTCTATATTTGTACAGGAAAAAATATATAATTTTAAAAAACTGTAAAACTTGGTGTCGGTAATTAGTTGCTAGGAATTTTTTCGTTTAAATTACCGACACCAAGTTAATGGTATAGTCTTTAATAAAATGCCGACACTTATCTTTTGTATTCATTTCTTAGCCTTACAGTGTGTGCCCACTGAATGATGTAATGTTGACCCTAAAACCACTAAAAGACACGGTATTCCTACACACAGATACGATCATCTTAAAATAATTTTAACGCAAGTAGTATTAGATAACCATGATATAACATTAACTTGTGCATGCGTTTGAGATCTCTTTGTTTGTGTTTTGGTTTTTTGGCTGAGAGAGAGATCTGTGGTAAGTTTACCATTATAACAGCATGTACT
Organism: Quercus variabilis; assembly: GCA_030445155.1. NCBI lineage: Eukaryota > Viridiplantae > Streptophyta > Magnoliopsida > Fagales > Fagaceae > Quercus > Quercus variabilis. The sequence continues at coordinate 60,214,124 of CP129446.1, forward strand.
TATAATAAGATACTAGGAATATATATGCATCCTGAATCCTCTCATAAGTACATAGATATTGTAATATTTTATATCAGCCACCACAATATCCATGCGCGTTACCCAGAATCCGCCGCTAAATAAATGCCCACGAATTTCATTATTTCACGTCTTTAATTATTTTGAGTTGTGCCAGAGAAGATAGAAGAACTAAATTGAATGTAAAGCTAATATTTACTGTATTCTTATACACAATTCAATTTTAGGTGGAATGTTACATATTATGCCGTAAAAAGTAAGGAACAAAAGAAGTACAAGTGTGCTATCTTGATTTTACGTGTCAACCGTGTGCTGGTTGTTGGATGGATGGGATAGTTTAGATAAGAATGAATGAATGAACTAATTATTCTCTATATGAATATAAGATGTGTTTTCTCAAAAAAAAAAAAATATATATATATATATATTAAGATGTGGAAATCAAGTTAATTTGATTTGATCAGATATTTGTTTATTTCAACTACAACTATTCTTTGCTTTACTTGAGAGGATAAAGGAGTGTGACTGGTGCAAGTGAACCGTGTTGCGATGATCCGTATTCCTTTGCAAGGAAACTGGATATTGATACTTTGATACTTTGTTCCGATACGTGTTTTAGATTCATTCGCTCTATACTCTATAAAGACTTAAAGGATCGACTATAGTAAAAAGCAAATTACCGAAAGAGAGAAGAACAATATTCCTCATCTTTTATATGTTTCTTTACGGTTGAGAGAAAAGAGGCTTGGTGGTTGATATTTTATAGTGTTTATTTCTAAGTCTGAAACTATTTCGCAACCTTTCTCATTCTGATGGAATGTCACTCTTGCGCATCCAAACAGATTTTGCGCAAAGCTTCTGAAGAATTTCAACAAGGAATATATATTTTCGAGCGCATGCATGCGCTTCATTTGTTCTCTGCAAAAGGTTAGTTTCAATTATTAAGTTATTTACTTCAGCCTTATCTTTAATTAGTTCGAGTTTTTGAGCATGTTTTAATATTCCTATGCTTAGGATTTTTTTTTTTTTTTTTTTCTGCATCGTATTAAAGAAGAGCCATCTATCTTTCTCTCATATAAATGTTGTAGAAGACCCCCCCACCCCCCCCCCAAAAAAAAAAAAAAAGAATGTTGTAGAAAAATGGATGAAATGCTGATGAGGTATAAGAAAAGGTAAAAGTGAAAAGACAAATGAGCAATTTAATATAAGCCAGCATGAGCATACCCGGCATGTATAAAACTTTCTATAAGTAACTCCAATCCTCAGTTTCTCGGTTCTCTTTTCTCCGTCTATCGTTATTAAGGTTAGAGTTTTTTAAAAAAGAAAATAAAAAACTTTCCATCTAGCAAATTCTAGGGATGACAATTTTTGCCCGACCCGCGGATACTTGGCTCGGTCCAGCCCTAATAGGCCAAGTTTTAGGATTATGGTCGGGTATGAGTTTTAAAAAAAAAAAAATCCCGAAGCGAGTCCGGGTTTTATCAAAAAAATCCGAGACCCGACCCAAAACCCAGCTTGGATAAAAACCCGGTATCCTGAAATTACAAAAATACCCCATATATATATATATATATATATATATATATATATATATATACATACCTATAATCTAACCATAATCCCTCAGCAACTCAGAACTCACGCCTCCCTCCCTTAATCCTCACCCTTACTCAGACACTCCCTCTCCCTCAACTTAGTCTCTCATTTCAGCTCACGCAGTCAGCCAAACACTCCCTCACCTTCACTCCCACACTCCCTTAGTCATGCCTCCCTCGCCTCCTCACCCTCACTCCGACACTCCCTCAGCACATGGCCCGTTAAGGCATAACCATGTCTGGTGGATGGCAATGACATGGCAATGGCTTTCTTCAACCCTTGAATTAGTGAGCATGTTTGGGCAAACTGATATAACCTTGATGGTTTAGGGTTTATCGGCAGATGGAGCAAGAGATAATGGCCGATTTGGGTTGGGATTCTTGCTTACGATAGCGCTATGTAGAACATTGCCATGGGTGGGTTGTTGGAGTGGGTAGTAAAGTTTTGATCTGCAATATTTCCTTTTGTTTTCTGTTTGGTTCTCAAGAAAAACAAAGAGGAAAGTATAGTGGGAAAAACAAAAATCCATCTGCTACTTCTTACTGGCTTTATATTATAGTTTCATTTCATTTTGTTCTTACTTTCGTTTTGCCTGAGTTTTACTGCACTAAAGCTCTTGTGTTTGTTGAAATGTTTCTATGATATTTATTATATATTCTTTTTTAGTTTGGTTGCTATGAAAATGAAAGTGTATTCAAAAAATAATTGAGACTTCTCTGTGATGGTTTTAGTTTGTTGATATTACTTTTGGTTGCTGGTAAAACAAAGGAACCGAAAAGGATGTGTGTTGCTGGTAAAGCAAATAAAATTTGGGCTTCAATTCTCTTTTCTTTTTTTTTTGGTTGGGCCATAAATTGGGCCCAATCCCTTAACGGGGCCTGGCGGGGTGGGTCCGAGCCCCGGGAAAAAACCCGACCAAGTCCGAACAACGGGTCTTGGTCTGCAAGTCGGGTCTGAGTATGGAAAAACCTAGCCCGAACCTAACCCATTGCCATTCTTAGCAAATTCTGCATAGCTAGCCCATGGACCCCCTTATACTTACACTTTTATTATTTTATTCTTTTAATAAAATGATTCTACCTTTATTTTTTTAGAGCATCCCATCAGTATGTGTAAAGTCTTGCAAAATAGAAAAAGTAACTGATTTTACACATTTTGAACAAAAAAACACTTACATCAATGGGTGTAAAATTGTGCATAAATGCACAAGAGCTACAGCAACTGTGCAAATATGCATGGTTACTGTAGCTTTTGCATTCAATATTTTAGTAATTTCTTATTCACTCCTTTTTTTCTCTCTTCTCCCTCTGCAAAACTAACGTATTCTCTCCCTCATCATGATCTTTTTTCCTCTGACACATGCACTCCCACAGACACAAAATCAAAAATTAACCACAAAAATAAAAAATCAACCACAAAAATCAACCACGAGAACAAAATCATTGGATCGGTGATCAGTGATCGTGTATTGGAGAGGCGATTTGGATCGATGATGTGGATCAGTGTTGATGGAGAATGGTGTTGATGGAAATCGATTTTAATGGAGATCGGTGATGGGTTGACGGAGATTGATGTTGATGGAGATCAGTTTTATGGGTTGACGTAGATCAGTGTTGATGGAGATCGGTTTTATGGGTTGACGAAAATCGGTGTTGATGGAATGCTTGTGATGGTGCTTCTGGGTTGATGGAGATCGGTGGATTGGAAAGGCATTGTGGTGCTTGTGATGGTTGTGGTGTTGATGGAGTGCTTGCTCGAGTGCTTCTAGGTTTTGACTGTGAGAGAAAGAAGAAAGAAGAGGAAGTATAAGGAAAAAGAAACGGCAGATAAAATGGTATTAAAAAAATAATATAAAAATATTATTTATATAAAATATAGTATATAATAGATGGGTTGATATAGGTGTTTTGTAAAAATTAGTGTGTAAAATAGAAAAAGTAGTTTTTTTTTTTTTTTTTTTGGTGCAAAATAGATGGTAAGTTTGCATCCATTGATGTAGATGCTATTATAGAAAGCTTGTGCTTCTCTTTTATTAAAAAAGAAAAAAAAGAAAAAAAAGTGAATTACATCCTAAGTTCATGTGTACCCAATGAGGCTAGGAGTTTCCTCCAACCAAACAAACAAAGTTACCAATCTGTTTCGCAAACTGGGCTAGAATATGGGCAAGCTTATTGCCTTGCCATTTGTCATGTGAAAAAGTAAAGATCTAAAATTATTTTGAACGAAAGACAAAATACTAGCAATAATAGTTTCAATAGAGGAAATAGCCTCTATGGAACCTGTGAGAACTTTGCAAAGGATTAGAGAGTCTATCTTGAAAGTTACCTCTCTAAACCCCATCTCCCAAGCTAATTGAACCGCTATCTCCATGGACTTTACTCTAGCTTCTAGCACTGTTAGGGGTACTAGGGTCTTCTTGCTCATAATTGCCATCACTTTTCCCCTCCAAGTCCCTCATAACCAAACCCATGCTTGTTGCACCCAACTTTGTGAATACGGCCCTATCCACATTCATCTTGAACCTAGGTGGCTTTGGAGGGTGCCGCTTAACTACTTCAATAGGGTTGTTTGGACAGCGGTCAACTTCATTTGCAGCTTGATACTCCTCCACCAAGGATAGTGAGTTTCGTACAATTACCTTCCCTGGTCTGCGAGTACCTCCATGTCGTACAATGCTTCTAGACTTCCAGATTTCCCAACAAAAGGTCAGAGTCTTCTCAACTAAACTAGAGCTTCTAGGACTATATTTGACAATCTACCAAATCACATCTATAAAACTCCACTTACTATCTATTTGAAAAGGGAACACCAACTTGCTATTGCTCCATACTTCTTTGACTTTGTCATAGAACCAGAACATATGGTAACTAGTTTCAGCCTCGTTTCCATAGTCATTACAGAGGTCATCATCCGTGATGGGTCTCCTCTTCAAGTTTACCTTGGTGGCTAGGATGTCTCGTCAATCCCTCTAGGCAAAATTTCTTATTTTGTTAGGAGTCTCCATACTCCATTACTTTTCCATACTTGCCTCATTGCCAAGCCATCTGAACTTTTCCCTCCATTTACACTCCAAACCTCCTCCATGAGAAGTTTATATGCACTATGAACTGTGAATTTACCATTCGAGATGCGAGCCCAAATACTCTTATCTGGAGGTAGTCTAAGGCTCAGAGGGATGCTTAGCAGTTAGCACCAAGTCTACCTCCTAGGGACAAAAGACTTGTCTAATAAACTGAGTTTTCCGCTCTTTCTTTTCTTTATTGATAAGCTCGTTGACCTTAGCATTCTCATTTAGGATGTGTACTAGTGAAATCACTCTATATGAGGATGGGGAAGGGAGCCATTTATCTGATCAGATGTGGATATTATCCTCATTGTCCACGTGTCACCTCATACCTTTTTTCACTACCTCTTGAGTTGTCATGATACTCCTTCATGTGTAAGATGGGTATTAGCCTAGGTTGGCTTGAGCAAAATCACTTTAAAGACTCTGAGAAACAAAGAGTTTGGGTGGTTCTGTAGTCTCCATCCTTGCTTTGCTAAGAGCGCCTTGTTAAAAATTTTCAGATCTCTAAACCATATTCTCCCTTTCTCCTTGGGAAGACAATTTCTCCGAGCTCATTCCCACCATTTTCTTTTCTTCTTTTTTCTGTCCCCACCAAAATTGACTAACCATATTGGTGAGATCATCACAGATGGCATTGAGGAGTTTAAAACAACTCATTGTGTATGTCGGCACAACTTAGGCCATGGCCTTAATAAGGACTTCTTTTCCAGCAGTCGAGAGCAAGTTCTCTTTTCACCCAGCCTACTTTTTTACCATCTTCATCTAAAGTTGAGCAAAAGTGTTGGTCTTAGATTTGCCAGTAAGGGACGGGAGCCCTAGGTATGTCTCATGTTACTTGATCACCTATGCACCAATCAAAACCAAACAAGGCTTTGATTGCTTCCTCAGTCTCAACAGTTGTGTTGTGGTTGAAATAAAGAGAGGTGCTTTGCTTGTTCAATTGTTGACCCAATGACTCCTTATACACTTTAAGTATTCTCAAGATTTTTGATCTCTCCTCAACAGTAGCTCGGCCAAAAATCAAACTATTGTCTACACAAAAAAAGGTGAGAGATTTTTGGACCACATCTACAAGCTAAGATGCCCCTTAATCTTTTGTTTTGTACTGCTTGGTGGAGCATGGCCAACAAACCTTCTACACAAAGCAAAAACAAATAGGGTGATAAAAGGTCCCCTTGACGTAGACCTCTCAAAGGTGTTATGTCACCTTATGGAACACCACTTATGCAAATAGCATACGTTACATTACTTATGCATTGCATAACAAGGGCTACCCACCTCTCTGTAAAGCTCAACTTAAGCATAATCCGTTCTAGACACCTCCATTCCACCATGTCGTATGCTTTACTCATATCGAGCTTCAAAGCCATTTCCCTTTCTTTCCCCTTTCGTTTTTGACTAATATGGTACATGGTTTTTGATGCCACCAACACATTGTCCGTAATGAATTGCTCAGCCACAAATACATTTTGATTCTTACAAACCAAATTTGGTAACACCTTCTTAAGCCTATTCACTATAGTCTTGGAAGCAATTTTGTAAGCCACGTTAAAATTGAAAACAGTAAAAATGTTTCATTGTTATTTCGAAAAAAAAAGATGTGTTTGGAAAGTCTAATTTTTAAAAAAAAATTATAAAACAAAAATAAATAAATAAAAGCTTACTGTTAAAAAAAAATGATCTTGCTTTAGTTTTTTTTTTTTATTCAATCTTGCTTTAATTTCTACAATAGACCCAATTGATAATTTAATCTCTCCATGGTCCACACACAAGTCCAATCCATCAGCTATGGCCAGACAGCCCAAACCCACCCAAGGCCAACAAACCCAACACGCGTTCACACATGACACATCCACAGCAAATTGATAGCAATTAAAAGCCCATCAAGCTTAAGGCCTATTGTTATAGGTTTTCTTGTATTACCCCATATTGCTTGAAAAGCGCTTATAACTCGTCTACGTAAATAAATAAAGGGAAATGTTAACGAATGTCTAAGAGTATTGGTTGAAGAACTATTTTCAAAAACATTTTATAAGAACATGTTAAAGTAATTAATTTTGTTGATAACTTTTTATATTTCCCATAAAAAGGATGTCAAAATTTTCCTAATATAGTTTATTAAGAATTTCCCTAAGAGCACCATTAACATGACCCATAAATAATTAGTCTCTTGAATTTTGTTTTTTTGTTTTTTGTTTTGTTTTGTTTTGTTTTTTTTACATAGTTTAATACACAGTTTTTAAAAATTTAAATAGTATCAAAGTTAAGTACTGAGTTCAAGAGTAGTAGGGTCTTTAGTACGTCTTCCATTGTCTGTGTACTTGTATTCTCTGGTTTGTCGCTATCGTTAGAAACAAGACTCTCGTTGACCCAATTACCCATCGACTTGGTTTGCTCACTGACCCGTTGACTTTGACCATGACCATTGGCCAAAGGGGTTGACTTTTTCAATCATGTGCTTCCTAGCTAATTTTCACATCCTATTTTCATTTTTACAATCCTTTTTTGCACTTGAGCTTTCTTTATGGCATAACAAGAGATCTCTTTTCTAATTCAAGTCGTCCTTTATCGCAACAACTACTCTCACTAGACTTAAGCTATGTGTAGCTTTCTCAAAAGTCATAAGTTATGACTTTATGTGACCAGGCAACACAAGGCTATTGAACCCAAAGAGGTGAAATTATTGATGCCTATGTTTTTTGCCATAAAGATTGGGATGACACCAACCATCAAATTATCACTTGGCTTTGCAACACCTTTGCTCTTGTTGTTCACATTGAATTTGGGGGATACAACTAGAGATGTCTAGACTCAACCGGAGCCCAAAAACTCGACCAAACCACCCGACTTAGACCTGATTCCAGCCTGAACCAAAGCTCCAGTCAGTTGGTGACAGGTTTTTGTTTTCAGGAACTGACACTGGTGGGTTGAGTGGTGGGTTTTCTTCTCCAAAACTCGAGCCACCCGACCTAACCAGAGTTATATATGAAATCCGGCCAAATCTAGCAAAATCAAGCCAGATCTAGCGAGATCTCAACTAGATCTCATAGGATTTAGCTAGATTTGGTCAAATCACAATAAATTTCAGCAAAAATTTGCAAATTTTGGCTAAAATTTTTTAGTTTCTGGTGAAGTTTTGTAATTTCAAGTGAACTTTACCACCGACCGAACCGACCCAAGCACCACCTGAACTCAAAACCGACTTGACCGATTGACGTCGGCAGTCGATTTTGGGTCCCTCCGCCCTCCACCCAGTGTCAGTGGGTAGGGTCTGGTCTGGGTCCAAAAACCTAGCCCAACCTGTGGATAGCCTAGATACAACACATTCAAAGGAGTTTGAAATATGCTTACTTCCCAGTATTCTGGATCTAGTGGTGCAAGAGAGTATAATCTTATGATTGCCCTGTATCAACTCCGACAAGAACCTGGTGAAAGTATTACTACCTTCCACACTTGCATGCGTTTCCTCTAAAGATCAATTGGCATTATTTAAATCTATCATCAAGACTGTTTAAGGCCAAAATTATATCAATGCACATCACAAAAGAGTGCGCCTGTATCAATTCTTCATGGGTATACGTTATGAGTTTGACACTATGCACATCTAACTATTCTATCACACTTCTTTACCTTTCGTTACTCAAGTGGTCAATGAGCTGGACATAATTCTTAAATTTTTAGTCAAGGTACCACTCAAATTCCAACACTTCTTCCACACGTACGCTTATGCAACCAAGTTTGAACATGTACGCATTAGTTGGGCAATAGATAGACTATTGCACAAACTTGTGTGTAGTGTGTGAAAATAAATTAATGTTCAAGTTTAAAACCGTAAGTTCGTGAGGTACGGCGATATATGCATCATATGAAATCAATTATACAACTAGCATAGGCGCATATGCATAGCTAATGACCATAATGCCTAGACACAAACACTATTCTCCATGAGGTACTTAACACGTACTCTCCTTAACTAGATGCCAATAAGTGTAATGTGTATGATGATCACCTAGCTATTTTCAATCTTTGGCTTATTTATTATTATTATTTTTTTTATCAACACACAAATACCCTATAATCATGTAGTGTTCACCTTTTGCTTATATAGTATAGGAACACCAACTTTTTCTATTTTGCATGGGGGCATAATATATACAGTTCTGAGTATATTTAAGCCATTCTCTCTAGAGTTTCTAGTGAGTGCCTTTGACTTGAGTCAAATACATGCCAATTACAAAATTGATTGCCTACCAAGCACTCACATGCGGCAGAACTTAGCTCAAACTAACTAGGAAATACAAAATTACAAATGCAAGTGTAGACTATAAAATGCACACTAAAACAGACTCTGGCCAAATAAAGTTTTATTTTTGACAAAACCAAAAATACACTCAAAAGTGCAAAAACAAACGAAAATAAGAAAACGCAATGCATGGAAAGTATACAATAACATACATAGACTCCTAGGATGATTGATGCAAAATGATATGCATCCAAATTAGTCAAAAAGAGAATGCCCCACACAAATAGGAAGTATCAAAGCAGAGGACATGCAAAATGATACTCAATTCTTGGAATCCTTCTTCACCCATACAACTTGAGTCTTGGGTTGTGAAGGTGGGGAGGAATTGGTCCTAGAGTGCCTATGAGCTAATCGAGGGGCATTTTTATTCCTCTAAAATTGAGTTAAAAAACTAAGATCTCTTAACAGCTCACCAGGTAGAGACACATGATTTAGTGCTCTAGACTAAATTAATTTTTAAAAAATTGGGACAAGTGTGTTACGCAAAACCATAATGGTGGAAAAAAATCAGTTGTCTTAGGAGTTAGGACTGCTTTGCTTTCTAGGTGAACATTTAACTAGAAAGGGAGTTAACTTAGACCTAAGCCTAAAATAATTTGGTCTAATATGCCCAACAACACCATGATGGTGACAGGTAAACACAAACTTATTTATTTTGTTGCCTAGGAGGGGATCTAGACATGGATTTATAACTTGAATTTCATTTATAGATCATTACCAGTGTCTACCCTAGCTAAATTGGCATTTTTTCACTTTTATCAATTGGGGGTACAAACATAAATTTTTCCTTAGAAGTAGGGGACTCTGAGGTTGATGCCTTGATGGGTTAGATGGTCTTTCTCACCCAAATATATTATAAGCCAAACTTATCAAAACTAGGCTTTTAAGAGTTAAGTACTTCATCAAGTTTAGCACTAAACAAACTCTACAATTTTGTCCCAAACAAATCAAGTTCTCTAAACTTTTTATCTTATCCACATGAGAGACATTTTGATTATTATACCAATGTCTCGTTTTCATGTTGAACCCCTTTTATATCTTTAATAAATTAATAGCTGTCCTAGATGTTTTAGGAAGTTTCATGAATTCTTTAAAGAAAGCTTATTATAGGTTGCTTGAAGGTCAACATCATCATCAAATCCATACTTACAAGATTCAGCATGGTTTTTTTAATTGGAAACTAAGCTAGTACAACTGTATAAGCCCAAAATTCGTATTTCTCATTAGTACAATTTTTAGGCTCTTTATTGAGGATTACCTTCAGGGTTTTACACTTTGAACCTTTTAAAATTAGCTTAGTCTACGTGAACGTGTCCAAAACCCAATAACCCATGGCATTGAATAGCTTGAGTACTTTTATTCGTGTTTTTTTTTTTTTTTTTTAGGCTAAATTACGAAATGCACTCCTAAAGTTTGGGTGCTTGAATTTTACATTCAAAAGTTTTAAAATTTGAATTTTATGCCTTAAAGTTTTGGGGGTATAAAATCAAAATTTTGAAACTTTAAAGTATAAAATCCGAACACCCTAAACTTCAGGAGTAAAATCTAAATTTTGAAACTTTAGGGTGTAAAATCTAAACACCTCCAAACTTTAAGGGTGTAGTTTGCAATTTAGTTTTATTTTTATAGTCTTTCCAAGTTATGTATTTATCCATGACAATAAGGATCAAGGAACACACTTAAAAAATTAATCGCTAGTCAAAATGTACCAATGCTTTGACGCTAAATTTAGAGGATAAGTAATTTAGACGCCAGATCAATTATGCAGCGGAATTTTCTATTTATAACCAATTAACCAAATCAATCTTGCATCACTTTCCAAGGCATGAGCTCCTTGGAAATGACCTTAACACAGAGAAATAGAGTAGCTAACATTAAAGGCTAGGGCACTAAAAAAAATCCTCGAATGGTGGCAGACTCTGTAATTTAGAGAAACAAGTGCTCTCAGCTCTCAATTCTGTATCTACATAAAAGACACTAAGAAACACCACTAAAACCCCACTGTAGCAATTAATCGATCCTTGTCTGATAATCTATTTTGGATTTGCTAGGCATCTTATCAAGGATTGCTTTGGAAATCATATTCGCATCCATTAGTTGACCTTAAGGACCACCCTTTTCCATATACTGTCCTGACTTAGCTCGAATCTAAAAAGGCCTGTCTTCATCCTCCAGCCACTAGACTAAGCGTGCTTTGGATTGGAACTAGATCCTCAAATCGAGTAGGCTTCTGCTAGTAATTCCTTTCCCTCAATACACTAGAAACTTTATATCAAAAGAACTGACTGCATCAAAAACCGAATTAGAAATTTTTTTTAGAGTAGTCATTAATAAACTTAAATTATATAAAATTTGATGAAAAAAAAACCTTAAATATATATTGACATTAAAAAAAAAAACACACACACACACAAATACATGGAATTTTATAATTTTATTTTAGGAGTTTTCAAAGGTTGAAATCGTTACATGATAACTTCATTATCAATATTGCAATTACAAAACCAAAGAGAGCAAAGTTGCCAGCACTGCCGAATAGAACTCACGGTATCTGGCATTGTTTTTAGGAAATTGAAGTTGGGTATTATTTTTATGGAATGAGTTGAACAAGTTACAAATTTGAATGATTAAGAGTTCATATATTAGAAGTTTTATTGTTGTTAGTGCTGTTTTTATTGTTATTTGCGCTAATTTTTATCATTATTGTCTGAGCTTCATTTTATATAAATATAAATATATATATATATATATATATATATAGTGAAGAGGTTAAGGATTATATTTGGGAGCCAATATTAATTTTGGAGTAATGCTAAGAACAACAAAAAGCCATGACAATTTCACAACATTCCCAAATTGGTATGCCATATCATTAAAAGAAATTAAATTTGAGATTGTGGTGAGTCAATGTTTGAGTTAGCATGCCAATTTAAGAAAGAGTAAACATTGGGACAGGTTGTGGCGGAAAACCAGCCTTTTATGCCAGCCAATAAAAGGCTGCCACATCATCAATTGAAATAGCTTTTCTTTTCATCTCTTATTCTCTCTCTTGTCTTCTCCGTTTCACAGGTCTCTCTCTTCTCTCTCTTTTTCTTTCTTTCTCACTTGCTCTCTTCCTCTCTCCACGACAGCCACCACCTCTATAGCCCGCCACCACCACCTGGAATCCATCACCACCGCCACCACCACCACCTGGAATCCATCACCACCAACAAGAACCACCAAAATCACATATCCATACCCACAAACCCCCCTAAAAAAAAACAAACAAAGCCTAAACCCAAACCCAAATCGGAACCACTAACTACCCCCACCACCACTGCCGCAACTCACCATCACCATCCATCACCAACATCAACAACCACTGAAATCATATATCCATACCCACAAACCCAAAACAAAAACAAAACCCAAAGAAGAAACAAATCTAAATTGGTGAAAAGATTTTAGGCATTGTGCTTGTTGTGGTGTTGATAATGGAGGGGTTGAAAAGGTTATTGGAGAGGAAATTTGGATATGCATGCAGATCTGATCGAAGAAAAGAATTTGGGGAAAACGAATTTGACGGAGCACCCACCTGTCCTCTGAATCTGAATCCCCAGCAGCAGCTACCTCTCCTCCGGTCACCCAAATTTCATGTAGTGACAAAACGAAACAAATAGAGAGAGCCAAAGAGAGGGGACGAGATAGTGAGAGAAGAGAGAGGGAGAGTCTGAGAGTGAGGGAGATTTTTTTTTTTTTGGAGAATCAGTGAGGGAGATTAAAGTAAGTGTGAGAAATAAAATATTAATATTTTTGTTTAGAACCTATGAACAGTCGGGTTGTATATACACAACCTGATTGTTCATAGAGGAAGAAGGGAAGGGTTGATGGCCTTGAAGCTTTTAATTGGATTTTATTTTAGATGGAGAAGAAAGCTATGGGTGAGAGGGCTGGAGAGAGGAAGAGAACAAGTGAGAGAGTAAGAAAAAAAAGAGAGAGAAGAGAGAGACGTGAAACTGAGAAGACAAGAGAGAGAGAGAGAGAAAGAGAGAAAGAGAAAAGCTATTTTAACTGATGACGTGGCAACTTCTTATTGACTGGTGTAAAACACTGGTTTTACACCATAGCTTGACCCAATGTTTCCTCATTTAAGAATGTTATAATAAAATTATTATGGTTTTTTGTTGTCTCATTTGCATTATTTTTATTTTTGTTGAACCCAAAATTTTAGAATTCTCATATTTAATATTTTTTTAGGTTAAAAAAAACAAGTCAATTAAAAAATAATTACGTGTATATGTATTTATTTATTTTTGCAAGTCTAATTGTGGGTTTGGATTCACGTTTATGACCACATTTTGCTTCTTTGTGCGTTTTCAACTTTTTTTTTTTATGTGTTTCATGGAGTAATGCAGCTACTGTTCATAAATAGTAGCTGCAAATGTTGACTTTTCAATAATAAATAGTGCATTTGTGCACTGTTTACGGACCCACGAATATAACTTTTCAACATCCCATGAGAGTGCCACCAAATATGTCAAAGAAAGGACGATTTTCTAATCCTAATAACAAACTTTATTAAAGGTGAGTTGACATAATATACATGCCATTGTGCCATTGTGGGATTTTGTTGGATTCAGATTCTGGTTCATGCGGCTAACTTCAGAGCCACGTTTATGCACGAGGCATGCATGTGTGCTTGGGAATAAGCCCATGGGTTGGCTATTCGATGAGATGATCAAGGCCCAAGGGAAACCCTTATTATAAGATACAGGATGTCGGTTTAGGCATTTTGGCCCACTAAAATACAAAAGCAGTGAGACTGGGTATGAAATCTCGAGTGGAAATTTCGTGTTTCATAGCCATTTTTTTTGAAGAGATCATATATAGGGTTTAAATCCCCGCTTTCTCATTCATAAACAAATCTTTTACAGTGAAAGCGCAAACCCATCTAGCAAGTAAAGAAAATTCATCGTGGTACAACTCTAACACTCCATTTGGTTGGAGTGAAAATAGGAGGGGTGGAAAATGAAGAGAGGAAAACAAGGGAGAAAATGATATTTTTTCCTATTTGGTATGAGAAATGATATGTCTGCAATATTTTTACAATAAATCCTAAGTGACAGGTTGTTACTAGTTGTTATTGTTAGGGCAAAAAAGTAATATTAGTGTTAGTTTCAAATTTAAACCAATAACAACTAACCACCTGTAATTTGTTGTAAAATTGTTGTAAATGTAGCATCTTTCATGTGGTATAGGAAAGAAAACACAAAAGATGGAAAATGCTAAAGAAAAAAATCCAGAGCCCACAAATTTTTTTCGTCCCGATTTAGGAGGAAAACTGGAAAGAAAAGAGAGAAAGGGGGGCTTAACACTTAAAAATTAAAATTACATATTTACCCCCTCCTCTTGTGAGTCCAGTCCTTGACTCCTTGTCTTCTTTTTTTTTTTTTTTTTTTTTATTTAGTTCTTTTCTTTTGTGTTCGTACAACACCCTTTCTTTTTTCAATTGTTTTGGTTTTTTTTTTTTTGATATAAAAAAATTGTTCTGGTTTTTTATTTTTTGAAAAAAAAGTTTTGGGTTCTTGAACTTCTTATCCTCTTTTTATTTTAGTTTTTTAATGAAGAAATCATTCATACATGTTTTTTTAATAAAATATAATGTATTATTTTTGTTTTACCTAAATTGAATATAATAATAATTTTATACAAACTTTATTTTTTATCCTCCCACTTTTCTTCTCCAACCAAATAAAAGAGTTTTTTACCTTCCCAATTTTCCACAATTTCAACCAAACCCATAAGAGGAAAAACTAAATATTTTCCATCATCCCACTTTTACACCCTCCCACAATTTTCTATCCTCCAACTTTTCCACTCTTCCATCCAAACAGACCCTAAAGAGAATTAAATTAATCAAAGTAACCTCATCTGGGCAAAACCATTTTTTGAGAAAATCTTCACCTGTTTACCAGTTTACGTACTACTGTAGCTCATCTTTCGATGTATACCTTGCGTGAATAGCAAGGCATGGAAAGAAAGGAAGAAGAATAACATTTTTTTTTTAACACGCAAAGTTAAAGGGGGTGTTTGGTAAAGTAGTTTGAAAATTGTTGTTTATTATTTTTTGAAATATGTGTGGGTGAAAAAATGTATTGAAATGCGTGAAATACTGTTTAAAAACTAAAAAATGCTGTTTAAAATGACAAACCAAACGGGCTATTTAGGCTCTTTCACATATCCATAAGTGGAAACCCATTTTAAGTTTAATCTTGTACCGACATAGGTATACTCTTTTTCTTTTCATAAAAATGCGTGTCTACATCTTTCTTGTCGCAAAGCTTTTCGTCTTCCATTTTCCCAAAATTGCGTATCTCAGGCATCTCTCTCTCTCTCTCTCTGCATTCATCTCAAAGTAAATTTTAATAATCAGCAGTACTATAGATGCCTTCTAATCTTCTCTCATTTAATAATTAGCACGATGAATCCACTCATTTATAGTTTTTAATCTCATTTAAAGTGCGGATCAATATATGGGATCTTTTCAAATACATCTTTTTGATGCATATATGAAGATTTTAAAGAAGAAAATATAAATATTGGAGTTGGATTGATAGAGGAAGAGGCATCTCATAAGCTCGATTTTTGGCGATGCAGGGGTTATTGTGATTTTTCTTTCAACACCCAAGATAATCTATTCGAGCAACTGAAAGCTAAAGGTATGTATCTCAGTGGACTTTTCATGCACTTTTATTTCATTAGAAAGTTTGTGAGTTGCCATAGATATTTGGTCTGAATATTAAAATCGTCCAAGTATGATTTTACTTTTCACCAAAACATAACCGAAAGGAAATATTGCTTCTTCCCCCACTTGCTCCCTCTCTCTCTCTGGGTTACTAGCTGTATTCAATTTCCACCGGAATTTGTTTAATTATTATTTATTGCTTAAAGTTAAATGCTTTGCTTTTTTTTGGTTATATAATTACAAATTTTTAGATAATCAGAATCTTGCAATTAAAAATTTCAAGTTTAGGAAATTTCAATTTAAACTATTTTTTTTCTTAAGATGAAATTATACCCCAAATAAAGCAAAGCATTCACGCACGATTGCTTATTTTTCTATAGATTTCAGAGGTTTAGGTCCTGTTTGGTGAGTGAGTTTTAATTCATATTTTCACATTTTAAACAATATTATACACATTTTTTACTTTTTAATTCATATTTTCACATTTTAAACAATATTATACACATTTTCGCACACCTTTTTACCCGCATAATATATCAAAAACATTAAAAAAAAAACATAACTCGTACTCCTCTCCCAAACTCCCCCTTTATTCTTTTGGCTATAAATGAAATTGCTCTCATTCATTTTCCCAAATTCGATGACCAAACGGGTTTTGGTATTCACTGTTCAGCCACGTTTATGATTTTGAGTTCAGCAATCCAGTCCAGTCTCTTATATGAAAATCAATTTCCATAAAATATCAGTTGTGAAAGGTGAATAGTTATCTATATAGTTTTAAAAATCTGAACAGTCAAAATACCAAAAATAGGTTCGGTTTCTGATTGAACGGGCAGTTTTCATAGTTTTTACTCGATCGGTTCAGTGTACAATTTCTGGTTCAACCGGCCGATAAGGTCCGGTTTTTAAAAACCATGATCAATACCAATCTATATATCTATATTCCACCACTCTATATGATAATAATTTGATAACTTGGGTGCATATGGTCACATGATTAAATGCCAGAAACATAGGTGAATGGTATAAATTCATGGTCTATGGCAAACAGTAGTGAATTGGCTAGGTTTGAGTGACAATGCTACTGCATGCATGATCGGACTCTAGGGCTTAGTAAGGTTTTCAGTCTCGGACCGGGAGGTCGGATTGTGAAAATTGAAAACCGGGATGAAAATCAGTTTTTTAAGTATAAAGAATCGGAATTTTTGTTAATTCTATGAACCCTTAAAATCGGAGTTGGACCACACGAATTGGTGGCAAGAACCGTGTGGTCCAATCCCTTAGCAATTTTTTTTTTAATAAAAACAACTTAACAAAATTTTATTCTACTTAATTAAATTATTCATCTCTTACAATGAATAATAAAAAAATTATAATTAAAATCCTTCAAAGATATTCAACTTCACTTCAAAAATTAATCATAAATTTTAATGTTTTCATGGTTATTATTTTATTTTATTAATTTTCTTATTTAATTATTAAATATATTCTTGAAAATAATTAAATTTCCCTCACATATATAAATATATTATCAATTTTGCTAGTTTTATAAATTTAATATCTATATTTAAGCTTTAATTAATTATTAAATTAATTATGACGTCATCACAGGTTAACCTCGGTTTGACCTCAAAAACCTTAAACCTCTTCCTTTTATGATTCAATGAAAGGTCAAAGTCTGAAAATCTTAGGACTTAGTATGCATGTCACCTAGAGTATATGGTCCTTTTGATATGCTGTTGAATGATTATGATACAGTGGTACGTGCTTGTTAAGTTTTGAATCAATTGAAACTAAGCAGTTTTAATTTGATTAAGTTAGTTTCTGATAAGTACAATGATATTAGAATAAGCTTTAAAATATTGAAAACTCATCGAAGAGTTCTATCTAAAACAGCTTCTTATTTATAACAATCCCATTAATCTCATTGAAAGCAAAATCGGGTAGACCATGATTGATATCTTTTTCCCTGCCCAAGAAAGAAAGCCCTCCCTTTCAGTATGAACTTAACAAGTGTCATCTGCATCAGCTGTGTCATGATAACTACACTACCACGTATTCCTTGTGACTATTGGTTTAAAAAAACAAAAACCCAACTCAACACGCATTCCCTACCGCCTTTCTGCAACACTCCAGCCATGTGGCGGTGATGATAGTATCAAAGATATATATCATGCATATTGCATGCTGTACATCTGTCATTACTTGCTTTACTGGTTCCACCAATCAGGCCGTGACTCTCAACAATATGACCGAAAGGATTCGAAAATTACGCACTTGGTCTACATCCCATTTTTGGAAAATATCCTTTTCCGTTTTTTTAGATCGAATCACTATTAGTCATTGCCGTGTACAATACATTATAACAAAAGAATAATGCATTTTGTATTTTTTGTTTTTGTTTTTTTAAACACACACAAGAAAGAGGGGAGGAAGTTTCGCAGAAGAGTAACTATGATTGCGTGAGGGGCAAGAAATTAATCTTAGAAAGTAAAATAATTCTCTTTTTATTTTTTTTTATTACCTTTTAATTCTTTTTAATTTAAAAAGCCTTTAGATATTATTAATGGGATGGCCTAAGCCACGTATAAGGGTTTTCAAAAGAAAAAGACGCGTATAAATTTGTTTAAAAAATATACATATGAATTTTGTTAATAGATCCCTTAAGGGAATTCTTTTAAAAAATGCTTTAAGACACTTTTTATATGAAAAGAAAAGAAAAACTGATTTTTTTTGATAAATTTTTTTTTTATATTTATCATAATATTAAAATTCTTCTAAAACAGTTTATTAATAATTGTCCTAAGATTATTGGTTAACTAGACCTATATCAATTAGTTTTTTTTAGATACAAGACTTTTAATAATTTAAATATAAAAATTATTTTAGTGACATTAGAACTAATAATAAGTAATAAATATAATAATAATAATAATAATTTTGATTACTAGAAACATATACGTTATAATTTTATTTTTGAGACATTACTTTTTTTTTTTTTTTTTAAAGATTGGCTTGAAGTTATAAAAAATGAATTATATTAACATGTGTTCTTAAAGTAATTATTAATAAATTATTTTAAGAAATTGTTGACATAATTTTTATAAAAAATAGAAAAAACTACAAAAAAAAAATTCTTTTCTTTTCTTATTAAAGTTTTCCAAAAATAGTTCACTACCAAATATTTTTAGACATCTATTAACAATTTTCTTAATATATATATATATATATATACTTTTAACTTTTTTTTTACTTCTTACAGCAGTGGATTGCAGAGGAAGAAGAAGAAGAAGACTAGACGAAAAGGTCAAGTGGTAGGTAGAACAGCAGTAGAAAATTTGGCTACTGGTTTGGCTACTGTTTATAAATTTGAAAATTTATAAACAAAACCGATCAGGTAAGGCTAGGTGAACTACCATTCCCTCTATATACTTGCTTTTAGGGTTTGTTTGGCTACTGTTTATAAATTTACTGTTTATAAAAAAAAAAAAAAAAGAAGAATTCAAACGGAAAAACTCTTAAACAATAGTATAGATTATTAAACTATTTCAAGCTGAAATTTTTTTTTGGTTAAAAGGGATATATATATATATACACACATATATGTGTGTAAAAAAAAACAACTAATTACCGACAGCAGAGATGGGCTTATCAGCCTACAAAAGGAACCGACATGAGATTTATTCATGCCTTTTTCAGAAAAAATAAGCAATTTCAAACCGACTTTAGCTTTATTGATTTTGAATATAATATAATATTTCCTTTTGGAGGAAAACGACCCTATAAAAAGGCAGCACCTGTGCTAAGCTTTTTTCTTTTTTTTTTTTCTTTTTTTTCTTTAGAACCCTAATATCTGCCTGGCGAGTGAGAAAGTGCAAGAACAGCGAGTGAAAAACTGGGGAAAAAAAAAATATTTCAGATTTGAGAGAGAAAGAGAGAGAGAGAGAGTGTTTTACTGTTTGTTTGAATATTCGATTTCGCATGGTGATAGTGAATCATTGGTAGTGAAGTGATAAGTGTGATGTATGAGTGGTGAAAAGAGAGTGAAGTGAGAAATCTGACGGTGCCATCTCTCCTGCGACAGTGATATGAGTCTCTTTAAGGGCTCGCCGTACCGCCGGCACAGGAACAACAACGACGTTGAGTCCGGCGGAGGAAGCCGCGGCAATGAAGACGAAGAGTCTTCGGATCCTTTCGATATTACCAGCACTAAGAATGCCTCCATCGCTCGTCTCCGAAAATGGAGGGTACGTTTTTTTTTTTTTTTTTCTCAACTCTATTTCTATTTTTGGCCAATCTTGTATTTGAAATTGGAATTGTGCACTTTTTCAATTGCTTTGTGTTACTAAATTTTGAGGACAATTAAGTTAACTGGCAAAATAAATGTTTATTTGATTCACCAGGAAAGTTCTGAACAAAAATAGTGTGTTTCTGTTTATAGTAATGTTTTTAATTAACTTTTTGTTATATCATGCTTATTTAGGAAACGTTAATCAGTATTAGTAGTAATCTTGATGGATTACCCGGTAACTGGTGCCCGTGTAAGAGTACAGTGAGGATTGTTGTACGGTATGCTATGCAATGTTCAACTAATCTGAGTGAAGTTCTCTTATGTTGGCCAGATGCTTATATATGCAGCAAATAAGATTTCATTTATGGCAAGAAGCAAACAAATATGTTTGAGTAATAATCAAATTAACATCTAAAATTAAGGTTTTAATTATATAGTGCATCATACCGAGTATTTTCATTTCCAAGTAGCAGCTGACCTTTTTCATAAATTTCTTTATGTAATCTTACTGTATTCTAGCAGTAATGGCAAGTTTGACTCTGTATCTTATCTTTCTTTATAATTAGTGGGTGTTAAGTGAATTTTCTGTTGGTTGCTCAATTTACTCTGTCTTGATTAGAAGACAATGCTCCTCAACATTTGGGCTACTCAACTTAATGTACTAGCAAATAAGTGTTTGTTGATTCACTAGGAAAGTTTTGAACAAAAAAAGTGTGTTTGTGTTTATAGTAATGTTTTTAACAAACTTTTTGTTATATCATGCTTCTTTAGGAAACATTAATCAGTATTAGTAGCAAACAAGATTTCATTTATGGAAAGAAGCAAACAAATAGGTTTGAGAAATACTCAAATTAGCATAAGAAATTATGGTTGTAATTATATAGTGCATCATACTGAGTATTTTCATTTCCAAGTAGCAGCTTATCTTTTTCATAAATTTCTTTATGTAATCTTACTGTATTTGGGCAGTAATGGCAAGTTTGACTCTGTATTTTATCTTTCTTTATATTTAGTGGGTGTTAAGTGAATTTTCTGTTGGTTGCTGAATTTACTGTGTCTTGATTAGAAGACAATGCTCCTTAACATTTGGGCTACCTACTCAACCTTTTTTTTTCATCCGTAGCAAGCGGCGCTTGTGCTAAATGCTTCTCGTCGATTTCGTTACACCTTGGACCTGAAAAGGGAAGAAGAGAAGCAGCAACTGATGAGGAAAGTTAGAGTACATGTTGAAGCCATACGAGTAATATATTTCCTCAAACCTGATTTTCTTGTACGATGTTTAGTGCTTACAGCTGTAATGTATCTTTGAATTTATGAAATTGGCTGTATTAGGCTGCAAATCTTTTCAAGGCGGCTGGGGCACAAAGGAATGGTACATCTACTTATGTCCTTTCTTGTTCTTTATATATAGCAGTTATTATATTATCAAATCTGAATGCTACTTGTTTTGGCTTTATAGTGTCTGTCCCTTCTCTCTAGTTATTCCTTACCTTTTGCTACCACAATTTCTCTTATCTGCATTAATCTTTTGGTTTTACCTTTTTTTGTTTGTGTTTGAGGTTTGCTTTTAGGGAAGATTTTATAAATTTATCTCTAATACAAATTATGCCGTCTTGGTTTCTGTCAGCTGTTTTTTATTTCTTATTAAATCACTGATCCATAACTTGTTGCTCAGAAGAATTATTAAATTTCTCTGTCTTGTTCTTGCTGGTTTTGTAATTAGTATTTTTTACTCTTAATTTTTAAACCGTTATTTTTCTTCTTTAGCACAAATTGTGGCAACAGGGTCAAGAAGAGCGACAAGTACAGTCTGGCTTATGTGTTAGGCAGTCAATCTAATGGAATAATTGAGACTAAAAAATGGAATCCAGTGGACATAGTTTGCTTTAATTGCTTGGATTTGGCTTCAAAAATCCTTTCTTTCTAAATTGTCTCACAATTTTTGTTAGCATAATCAGCTGGAGAGCATTTATTTTTTTGATAAGTAATAGGAATTTAATGATATAGAAATGAGGACTCTATGTTCATGATGGTGAACACAAAGTATAAAATCAAATCAAAAGAGAATCTAATAGAATGCTGGAAATGCAGTGTGTAAACCCCAAATCTGAGACCAATCAAACAGGGTCCGGATTAGCAAGGACTTCAAATGCTCAAAAGGTCTCTTAACATCCTCAAAAATTGTAGCTGTTTTGTTCCATCCCCACTAACCACATTAGACACGCTGGCACTAAATTCCAAACATCCGAGAAATGCTTCCCCAATCAATTTTGCGAACCAAACCGAAGATAGACGACCCTCTCCAGTTTCACCCACTGAATACCAAACATCTAAAACACTACACTCCACAATGGATGAGCAACCTCACAATGAAGCAAGAGATGATCCTCCTATTCCCCACAATAACAACACATACAACAATGATTGACTAGGGAAAAATTCCTCTTAACAAGATTATCAGTTGTGAGAATCTGATCCCACACTGCTGTCCACTGAAAGAAAGACACCCTGTTTGGGGCCTTAACACACCAAATGGTCTTCCAAGGGAAATAAATAGTGAGGGTACCACAAGTAGAATTATGAAGACCTTGACCTATGAAGCTGTGGTTACTAGTTCAAATTCCTTTCCCCTCTCATTTGGGCCAAACCTTATAAAAAGAATTTAAAAAAATTAAAAAAAATTCATTGCTAATTTGTTTGTTTTGTTTTGTTTTTTCCCACCAGTCTGTGTTGCTGAGGGCCTTCTATAGGTTTATTGTTGGAGACTGTTTCTTTCTTCAGGACAACAACCTTGTTTTTTGGTTTCTTCTTGTACCAGACAAATTATCAACTGGGTTACCCATATTTTATGAATATTTTATATAACTGCTTCAATTTTTTTAGTCTTCTTGAAGGGCAATTTAGCCCTACCTTCTTGTTGCCTATGCTGGTGTGAGATCATTTATGTGTAGCCAGATCTTAAGATGTGGCAGGATTCAAGTTTATATTTAATTATCATTTATGTTGGACTTATTTTTTGAACTTTTGATGCATCTCCTTATGCCATGGTGCTATATTATCTTTATCTAAATTGCCTGTTTTCTACAGTTACTTTCAGTTCCATGTGGATTTGTAGTTGCATTATTATTATTTTTTATAATTCGATAATTGGGGTTGGGGGGATTTGAACCCTAGATGGCTCCGTAGGAAACGCCAAGAGATGCCAATTGAGCTACAAGGCTCTTGGCTGATATTTTAGTTGCATTCTTCTTGTATCCTACTTGTACACAAGATTATTTATTTGTTGTCTTCAAGTGTCAGGAACAGTAGAAACATCTCCACCTCCACCTGCTGGTGGTCATTTTGCAATTGGACAAGAGCAGCTTGCCGTAATGTCACGGGATCATGATGTTTCAGCACTGCAGCAGTGTGGAGGGGCAAGTTTGCAACTGAATTATCTTTTTATTTTATCTGATTTTTGTATTGTTAGTACTTAGTTAAGTTTAGTTATACATATTATTTGCTTCCCTACCTTTACATCAGGTCAAAGGACTATCAGAATTGTTAAAAACAAATTTAGAGAAGGGTATTAAAGGTGATGATGCTGATTTGCTGAAGAGGAAGAATGCATTTGGATCAAATACATATCCTAAGAAAAAAGGGAGGAGTTTTTGGGTAAATTCATCACCAATTTGATCTTTTAACACTCATTTGTTTTTTTTTAGTGCTATTTACTTTACCTTTGTTGAAGAAGAGAATACAAGATGATTGTACTTATTTATTTTGCTGTCTCTTAGAGGTTTCTTTGGGAAGCTTGGCAAGACCTCACATTAATCATATTGATAGTAGCTGCTGCAGCCTCTTTGGCACTTGGTATAAAGTCTGAGGTGAGTTTTCAATTTCATAATTAATTAGATAACTCTCCCTAGCTATAATGGATAAAAATTGATCAGTCTCAGACTGATCAATTTCCTGAGCATTTATTTGATGGGGCTTGAACTCTTCTCTTGGGTCTCAAGTCTATTTTGCTTCGCACACTGCATGAATGGCTGGCTGTTTGGTTTTGTCCTTCTTGTACTGATTTGTTTACATTTTTAGATGCTTGTTCACTTAGATGATGGTCATATTGGTGTCAGCATTCACAACTTGTGGATGCAGTCTGCCCTGGTATTCTTCTAATAGAGTTGTGGTGTATTGTTCCACTGCAAGACAATTATCTTTGTCTTCTTGTTGCATTTTAGAATTATGTGAGCCACATCCTTCTATTCTTTATTAAGAAACCAAGTGTGTTGATAAAACCTAAGAGTTAGCTGTTGAGACATATCTATGCTACGCAAATACATGTCGTAGCTCACATTAAAATGTGTGGTGAATGTTGCCCGTGGTCCCCTTGTTCTTTTGCAATCTGTAAATTGTTATTTTTAACTTGGAGATTTTATTTATTTATTATAGATAATATATTTTTATTGATATGGAGGAGAGACATCATTTACACAAGGTGTGTACACAAAGTGCCCCTAAAGAATTGCATTCTAACAGAGAATAAAATCTACAAGGAAATTCATATCACTAGTTCCGATATTACTCGACCACTAGAACAATAATATCAAATCCAACGTTTTCAACTACATAAGTGAGACCTGCAGTCCACTAACTATGTGATTGCCCCTCTCCCCTTGTATCAACCCACACTAAACGTAATGCTATGAAATTTTAAATTTCAAAAGTTTCTATATTTTAAACCACAATATAAGATCTCCCAATCAAATTTATTTAGTCATGAAATCAAATCATGCGGTAATCCATCTCCAAAATAACTAAATGATCTAAACCCCACAAGATTAAACATAGACAAAAATCCCAAATAAATCCTAACGAAGGAATGTCCAAAATAAAATTTAATTTCAAATGCATAATGGAATTCTCCAAGAGTGACCATACACTTGAAATCTTAATGATAGGACACTTGAAGGAAAAACGATCACGCTAGGAGGGCAGTTATGGTTGGGGTGAGGAATTTTAATCAAGTTTTCCTGGGGAAATGATTGTGGTGTTAAAGAGGAGGAAAATAATTTCTATAGAAGGGAAATATGGGGATGCATGGTGCCATTGGACCATGGATAAGGTTAGAACTACTCACTGTTGGGGATTTTGGAAGAATACGAGTATGATGGGATGGATTTGTGACCTATTTGTTCATGTGGTTGGAGATGGATATAGGGTAAGATTCTGGTATGATACTTGGTGTGGTGATCATACTGAAAGAGTTGTATCCTTAGTTGTCCTCCATCACAGTTGACAAAGATTTATTAGTTTCTTCATGTTTGGAACAAGTTGTTGGATGGAATGTTTTAATCAGTTTAGTCTTTCCTTGACATCCTATATTCCAATATTCCATGTGGTGGTGTTCATGATCTTTTGAGTGGCAATGAAAAGTTTGATGTGAAATCATATTATGAAGTTGTTCATGGATTACCATAGAAGCGTATATGGCATGCTAAGACACCAAAGAGAAGCTTTTGTTGTTTGGAAAGCAGCCTTTGATAAGATCCTGCGGGGGATAACCTTATCAAAAAAAGGTATTCCTTTGGTAAGTCAGTGTTGCATGTGCTTTGGTTCCCTCTATTTATTTATTTTAATGAAGTTTTATTACTTATTAAAAAAAAAAACATAAAAAAGTACAATGAAATTCTTATTTTACCTTTGAGTTACCCAATTAAAGCATTCATAATTTTTGGTAAATTGGGTGATTAGATTAGGGAAAATAAAGACTTCATTGATAAGCCAAGAACAATAGGAACATTATCCCTTAGTCAAGGGCAAGTTAGTCCTCAAAATTAGGATAAACTCAATGACAAAATAGGGATTCCATTATATTTTTATATTTATCACAAATCTGAGAGAGGTGATTGTCATTTTTGTGAAACTTTGGGAATGACTGTCATTTCCTTATACTTTAATCTGGTTGGTGTGATTTCCATTTTTTGTGTGGGTTTGGGGGGCTCCAAACTTCCTGGTGCACACATGATTTGTGCCCCTTTGCATTTTGTAGTAAGACTTTACAAATAGGTCAAGCTTCGCTTTAAGAGCATCTAGACTGTTATTTCTGTTATGCTTTTGATCATTATTTGTTAGAGAGGTACACTTTCTCTCTTTCAGTTTGTTTTACTTTCCTTTTTGCCTTGTTTTAGTATGCTAGTTTCCTCTTTTATTTTTTGATAAGTAGTATGGTAGTTTCCACTTATTTAGTAACTGTGACATTTATCTTTATTTATCTCAAGAAACTGTGCCTTATTATTATTATTATTTTTTCTGAAGGGGATTAAGGAAGGATGGTATGATGGAGGCAGCATTGCCTTTGCTGTTATTCTTGTGATTGTTGTTACAGGTATTGAATGGAATGCTTCATTAAAAATATTTATTTTCTATTACATTAGAGGTTAAGTTTAATATGTTAGATTAATACCTCTATTAAATTTTCATTTTATTCAGCTCTAGTTGGTTTTATTTATTTTAGTTTTTCTTATGATTTTTAAAGATTCTTGCTTCTTTTTGACTAGATGTTGGGAAACATTTAAATGTTTTTAAAACAAGATGAATTGGAAGCACTGTAATTATCATTGTGTTCATGGAGGATAAAATTACAGCTGCTAAAAAGGACTGCTACACCATTCATTGAGCTTTTTTTGTTTCCTTTTTATTTTATTTTATTTAGTTTTATTTCTAGATATATACGGGCCAAAAAAACTCGTAAATGTTTAATGTTTGAAAACCAACCAATCAAGTGAAAATGTAATTCCTTCTTATTATTGAACATTATATTATACTTGTTAACATGTGCATTTGTTAATTTACCTGCTCGTCTTCCTAACAATTAAGGGATTTTTTTTTTCTTTCAAGCTATAAATTCCCACAACTGTACGCCTGTTCCTTTTATTTTTGCTGAAGCTCAAGTTTTATTCTGAATTCTTTTTATCTATTATTGTTCACTTTTTTAGTTTTAATCTGTTTTACTATGTGATGTTTTGTGTCTACAATTCTGTACAACAACTACAATAGCAAAGCCTTAGTTCCAAATTTTTTGGGTTCAGCTATGGATTGTCAATAAATTACTTAGGGTCGGCCACATCTGTACTTTTCTTCTATTCTATCCGAAGTTATACTTTCTGTTAATTTTCTATGGATCTTTAATTCTTGATCTGTTTATCATATGCAATTTCTATATCCAATATATCTTGGAGGGGCTTACAAGTTGTCATGTTGATTGCCTCTATGGAAAGACAGTTGCACTTATTATTATTATTATTATTTTGCCATTTTTTTCTAATACTTTCCTCTACAGCTATAAGTGATTACAAACAATCTCTTCAGTTCCAAAGTCTAAATGAAGAGAAGCGAAATATCCATATGGAGGTTTGTTTCTATGACTTTTTGTGGTGCCCCCTCCCCCCCTCTCTTGTTCTTTTCTTTTTGGATTTGCACCTGAAGACACATGCATAGGTTATTCGAGGTGGCAGAAGAGTTGAAATCTCTATATATGACATAGTAGTTGGTGATGTTTTGCCTCTCAACATCGGTGATCAGGTACATGTTTCATTCTTGCTTTTATTGTTGTACACTACAGTCGGGCTTTAAATATTTTGTTGACTTGACATTCTAAATCTCTTCATAGGTTCCGGCCGATGGAGTATTAATTTCTGGTCACTCTCTCGCAATTGATGAATCAAGTATGACTGGGGAGAGCAAGATTGTAAGCATTTCTACCTATCTTGCACTTTTATTAATAATCATATTTTTCATTTTTAATGTTCCACACCCCAACAATCCCCCCCCCCCCCCCCCCCCCCCCCAGGTACACAAGGATTCCAGAGATCCATTTCTGATGTCTGGCTGCAAAGTTGCTGATGGTAGTGGCACCATGCTGGTAAAATGATATTGTTTTTAGCTCTTTTCATTTCTTCACTTATTGTGTGTAGTGTTTTTCTTCATAAACTATATATATGTCATTCTCACATACTGTGTGTTTATATATATATATATATATAAAATGATAGTTTAACATGTAGGAATGATTCTCTCCCCTGATTAACTATCTTTTCTGGAAAACTGAGGACCTTTTGATAAGAACTCGCTGTATTCTTACTGTTGATGGTAATTAAGTGTGTGAATTGTGCTTTGGAATAGCTGATTCAAGGTAGCCAGGCCTCCTAAGAATTAGAGAAAAGAATAAGAGAGAATAGAGAACAAGAAAGAGAAGAACTTGTGGGTTATTTAATTGATGCGTTACAATCTGTCGTTTCTTCTTTTAAGTAACTGCTACAAGCTCTTACAACTGTAACTAACAGCTCTAACTACTTCCTAACTGACTTAACAGAATATCTAACTAATCATATGCCATTAGTTTTGAAGCATGTGTCTAATTGATATGAGCATCAGCTTATTACTACCCCTTATATCAAGTGTTACAGCAGTATCTTTATATCAATAATGTTTACAGCATGTTAGTTATGACGACAGCATACTAATGAGACAGTTTTTAATGATGAGTCTCTTAACATTCCTTTCCCCTTTAAAGCACCTTGCCCACAAGGTGAGGGAATTGAAGTTGCAGCTTGTGGAGAGACTCCCAGGTGGCATTCTCTGGAGAGATGTCCTTCCATTGAACCAACACCTCAGTGATTGACCTGGATCTTAACTGCTTCACCCTATTGGAGAACAGCAACAGGCTCAGGTGCCAATTGACCTTCTGAATCAAGGGGAAAATTTGTGGCTGGTGTGACATGCTGTCATAGTTTAATTTTCAAACAGGAAACATGGAATATACAGGGTGTATGCCAGTCCCAGGTGGTAGTTTTAACTTATAAACCACTTACCCAATCTTCTGTAGGATCTGAAATGGGCCAAAGGACCTTGGTGCAAGCTTCCACCTACCTTGACCGGCCAAGGATTTCTATTTGTAAGGTTGCAAATTTAAATAAACCCAGTCTCCCACTTGAAAATGCCTTTCAGACCTGTGTTGGCTTGAAATTTCATCCCCTCTTGAGCCAGCAGTAAATTATGCTTAAGAGTAATCTGCTGCTTCAATTCGAGTTGACCAGGGATATAATTCTGCAGCTTGGGGGAGGGGGTGAGCTTAAGAGATGTGTGAAAGTTGGTAATTAACCAATATTCAGCCAGTGGTAACCATTCAACCCATCTTTGAGGTCTATCACCCACAAAAGCTCTTAAGTATTGCTCAAGACTTCTATTCACCACCTCGGTTTGTCCATCAAACTGAGGGTGTTAAGGGGCTGTTTGGTTCTTTTTTTTTTCATTACTCAATTTTCGTCACTCATCACTTAAAATACCCCAAATTCCTAACCCCACCCGTTTGGCAACTGTTTTCACTACACATCGCTCAAATATTTTAACCTTTTTGTGGGTCCCATACCTGAGTTGAGTGTCAGACCCTTCTATTATTTCAATAGAGTGCCTCTCCCACCATTCTCTTCCTCTCTTATTAGCTCCAAAAAAATCAAAACTCAAAAAATTAAAGCAGAGAGCAAAGCACAGAAAGCAAGCTCCGGCATCTATCATGTAGGCCGACATGGCGGCGCTCTGCGTCATGTGCGACTCTGATATCCGCTCGGAGTCCAAACAGCGCCGAACTCCACCTCACAGGGTCCAAACAGCGCCAATCTCCATCTGACCGAGTCCAAACAGCGCCAATCCCCACCTTACTGGGTCCAAACAGCGCCGATCTCCACCACTCTTCTCCGCCCCTTTCCTCTCTTTCATTTCTTACTTCTGGGTTTTGTTTGTGTTTGGAGAAGAAATTTTTAGATTTATTGTGTGGATGAACATGTTTGTGGGTTTGTGTTTGTTTGTTAGTGTGTATGATTGGTATTATGTGTTTAGGGGTTTGATTTTCTAGGTTTGAGAAATCGGTACCAACGATCTTCTTTTTTTGATAAAGTTACCCATGTGTTTCTGTGAAGAAGAAAAGAAAGAAAAAAGAATGAAGAAGAAGAAAAAAAATGGCCATTGGAGTGAGTCTGTGAAGAAGAAAGAAAGAAGAAAACATGAAATCCAAAAAAAGCCGTTGAGTTGAGTGAGTCTGTGAAGAAGAAAGGAGAGAAAAAATAAAATAAAATAAAAGCAAGGACGTGACTTCTCTGATCGTGGGTCCCTTAGTGTATGTTTAATTACCAAAATGCCATTGGAAATTGAGTTTTGGGAACTAAAAACACATAAAATGTGTTTTTAGTTTCAATAACTCATCACTCAAAAATCAGAGAATTGAGTGATGGAAACAACAACTGGAAACAAATCCAAACATAGTTTTTTTTTGTGAGACTCACATATTTTGAATTATGAATGATGAAAACAGAGTTATGAGTTATGGAAATAGCAAATCCAAACAGCCTCTAAGCTATTGACAAAGCCAAATCCACACACTGTAATCTGAACTGCCCAGACCTGGAATGGGAAGTAAAAGTGGCATCCCTATCACTGACCAGGGTCACAAGCAAGCCATGTAACTTGAAGACATGCTGCATATACCCAGAGGCTACCTTTGCGGCTGTATAAGGGTGAGGATAAAGGCATGAAGTGCACATATTTGGTCAAGTGGTCCACTACCACCAGAATTAATGTAAGCCTTAAATGAAATCATGGCTAACATCAGTCCATGGTTTTGTTGGAATTGACAATGGTTGTAATAAACCTGCAGGGGTAGTAGTGTCAGACTTGATCCTTTGACAGATACTACATTCCTTAAAATGGAGGACTGGTGCCAACAGTTCATCACATGATGTCTGCTTTCATGCCTTGCTAATAAAACTCTTTAGCAGATGAAGAGATTTATACTACAGGACTATTATGGATGTGTTTGAGAACCAAAGGCTTGAGAGAAGAATTTGGGGGAAGATAAATTCTTTTTTTTTGTATAATAGCAGGCCATTATTCAAGGAAAAACCATTTGGATGGGGGTCACCTGATTCAATGGAATGTATCAACTTCTGTAAATTGACATCCAGCTGGTAAATGTCCTTTTGAGTATCAAGCCAAGTTTGATTTGGGACAGAGAGCAAAAATAGAGTACAATCTTGCTGAAAGTCTGGTTGGCTGGTTTGTGAGTCTACTTTCACCACTCATGAGAGAGCATCAGCCACCCTTTTGTCACTTCCCTTCTTGTATTCCACTGAAAAGCCATAGCCCATGAGTTTAGTGATCCATATCTGCTGGGCCAGATTACCAACTCTTTTCTACAACAGAAATTTCAAAATTTTTGTATCAGTCTTCACCTATGAAGCATGGACGCGGCTGGGAGGGTGTTGCAGCTGCCCGTGCATCAGTGTCGCGTCTGAGCTTTTTTTTTTTTTTTTTTTTCTCGGATTCGCGTCGACTTGGCTCGATTCGCACCAAACTGAGCCAATATCGGCCAGAATCATGCCGTGTTAGCCGAATCAGGTCGTATCGGCCGACGACTGAAACGGTCAAAACAGATCGAAACGGCCGAAATCTGCCTTGAATCATGGCGGAACAACTGAAATCGGCTTTGAATGATGCCCAAACATCCTAAATATGTCATTCCTCAATTTTATTTTGAATATTTGTTGCTTCTTTTGTGTTTTCTTTTTTGTTTTGTGTTTTGTTTTGTGTTTCTTGCCTTCTTCTTTCTTTATTTTGTGAATCAAGACATAGTAATGTGTTTTTTAAGAATATTTTAATAGTAAAAATATATAGAAAATATAAATAAAAATATTTTTAATAATTTTTTAATCGCCGCACCTGCACCCGAATCCAGAAACGCACTCGTGCTTCATAGATCTTCACAAGGAAAGGCCTGCCAAACAAGTTAGGCCTCCATTTCTACACTGTGGTAGCTAAGGCCAACAATTTATTTTCATAGGTGGACAAATGCGGGCTCTTCCCTTTAAGAGCTTGAATATGAAAAGTAATTGGCCTATGGTCTTGCATTGAAACAGCTTCAATCCCAAAGCCCAAAGCATCACACTCAATAAGGAATGGCTTGGAAAATCTGGAAGGGCCAACACTGGTGGACTAGCCACTTCCTGTTTCAGTTTCTCAAAAGCCACTTGAGCCTACTATCCCACAGTAATGATTCTTTTTTAAGTAGACCAGTCAGTGGTTTAGCAATTTCCCGATAGTGCCTAATAAATTTTCTGTAATAGCCAGTTAGGCCGAAGAAACCCCTCAATGTTTTATTGAGCTAGGCACTGGCCATTGTTGCATTGCAGCTGTCTTTTTGGGATCAGCTTTAACACCATGGCCACAGAAGATATGCCGTGATTGTTTAGTGACAACTCTAAGACAGCTTTCAAGTCAACTATATGCTCATCCAAAGTCTTGCTAAAGACCAGAATATCTTTAAAGAAGACTAAAGCAAATCTTTGTAAATAGGGTTTAAACACTGTATTCATAAGTAGAAGGAGCATTAGTTAAGCCAGAAAGCTTAACTCGAATTCCAAAGTCTTACTAAGACCAGAATATTATCAAAGAACAAAGAAATCTTCTTAAACAGGGTTTGAACAGTGTTCATAAGTAAAAGGAGCATTAGTTAAGCCAAAAGGCATAACTAGATCAGCCAAGATTGCAGGTAGTGATTCCTGCTCCATACAACCAGGACTTGCTGTAGCGATCTGCAAAATTAACCCTTTCTTTGGTCTTTTAGTAAAGAACACGTCTCCTTGAAGGACAGATTCAGTAAGCTGCATGCCCTTGAAGTACCACTTGCTTTCCCAGGTACTAAAACTCCATGATAGCAACTTGAAATCCCAACCTATAGCTCCCAAGGTACTCAGCCATTGAGCCCCCAAGATTACTTAACCCCACTGGGACATCACATTCAAATCAACACAAAATTTCTGACTTTGCATTTCACAACTCCCAGGGATATCACATTCAAATTAACACAGTTTCTGATCCTGCATCAAAAGAAATAGGCCACAACAAACCCCTTTTGTTTTAGTAACTTCTCCATTTGCTACCTTCACTTCCAGGATATGAGAAGTGTCCACTGCTAACTTGTTTAAACCAGAACAGCATCCACAAATTGTGTGTACTACCGAGTCAATCAATGTCTCTGCATCCTTTGCTTGGACTTCTTGAACCTGATCCACCATAATTTCATCATCGGCAGTCAATTCTACCAATTGTACTCCAGGCTTGTGATCTGTTTCCACAATTGAGCCTTCTAAGAGAAAGAATTTCACTCCCCTACATTGGTGGCCAACATGCCACTTTTCATCACAGTTATAACAAAGACCCTTCTTCCTTCGTTCCTCCATTTGAGCACTAGTGAGCTTCTGCACTGGAACCCGTAATTTTTTCTCTACTTTTTTTTTTTTTTTTTTTTTTCGAATCTAGGAACTTCAAGAATTGATGGCTTCCCATTATCTTGGACTGATTTCAGGCTTTTCTGGCTGCTATTCAGATATTCTTCTTGAATCTTTGCCAATCCAATGCTGTATTTAAGGTCTTATAAGCTAGCATTCTTACTGACAATCTGATCTCATCTTTGAGTCCACTCAAGAAGCAACTGAGCTTATGAGGCTCTGAAAGCCCTTTAACTCTGTTAGATAATGCCTCGAATTGACTCTTGTAACTGAGCACGTTGGAAGCCTGCTTTAATTTGGTCGAAACTGCCATGGGGTCATCATATGCAGAAGTCCCAAACCAGCAAACAACCATGTCTTCAGCATTTTGAAACCACACCAGAGCTTCCCCTTGTGAAACGAAGCCATTGACTCTTGCTGATGCATATGGGTTTTATTATATGCAAAGAACTGATTTTCCTTGTACACCCAGCAGGCTGGATCTTCTCCCTTGAACTGTTGATGGTGATTAAGTGTGTGAATTGTGCTTTGGAATGGTTGATTTGAGGTAGCCAGGCCTTTTAAGAATTAGAGAAAGGAATTGGAGAGAATAGAGAACAAGAAAGAGAAGAACTTGTGTGTTATTTCATTGATGAGTTACAATCTGTCCCTTCTGATCTTAAGTAACTGCTACAAGCTCCTACAACTGTAACTAACAGCTCTAACTACGTCCTAACTGACCAATAGTATATCTAATTAATCACATGCCATTAATAGTGAAGAGCATGTCTAATTGATATGCTTATCAGCTTATTACTACACCTTATATCTATTATTACAGAAGTATCTCTATATTAGTAATGTCTACAGCATCAGTCATGACAAACAGCATACTAATGAGTCAGTTTGTAATGATGAGAGTCTTAACACCTTTTTTTGTTTTCTTTTTCTAATTTTACGTGTGCGTCTCCTAAGAAAATGTCATCACTGTTCTTTATTACGGTCTGTATTACAGAAAATATCAAGTTGTACTATTTGCAAATCTTATTTGCTTGTCACTCTTTTATTTTCACCAACTTGCATGCACATTTTTTTTAAAGGTAACTAGTGTTGGGATTAATACCGAGTGGGGTATGCTCATGGCTAGTATTTCAGAAGACACTGGTGAGGAGACTCCGTTGCAGGTCAGCTATTTTATCTTGATGTTTTTGAGTAACTTCATTCTTTGCATGTTATGTTAACTTGCAAATTACATGTTATAGGTACGCCTAAATGGAGTTGCGACTTTAATTGGTATGGTTGGACTTACAGTAGCTGTTTGTGTCTTGATTGTCCTTCTGGTCAGGTAACTCAAAATATTGGGAATGATCTCTCTCTCTCTCTCTCTCTCTCTCTCTCATAATTAAGTGCTGTGGTTGACAAATAAAATGTATGCAGATATTTTACTGGCCATACCAAAGACGCAAGTGGAAACATTCAGTTTATAGCTGGCAAGACGAAACTTAGTCCTGCCATAGATGGTGCCATTAAAATTGTTACCGTTGCTGTATGTATATATTTTTTGGTTGATGTTTTCTGTTTTTATGCGCATATTTATATGTGGAGAAATTCATTACTATAAAAAACATGTTGATAAATTTACCTATGTTGAAATATTGTAGGTCACCATTGTAGTGGTTGCAGTGCCTGAAGGGCTCCCTTTAGCCGTTACCTTAACGTGAGTTTCCCTAGCTTTATATATGTTTTATATGTTGAAATTTTGTAATTCTTTCTGTATTTTTGGGCAAATATCTTTTCTGTAATTACTGTAGTTAAAAAATAATTGTATATATACATATTGATAAATCTGTAACCTTTCCCCATGTTAAACTGTGTTATGTCCCCCCCCCCCTTCTTTGTAGTCTTTCCCCTTAATTCTTGAAATGCCTTCAATCAATCCATATAATAGATAGGGACTGCCAGCATTTCACCTTCATTTTTTTTTTTTTTTTTGGTTGGTCTTCCCTTTTCTGGCACATGAAGTTGGGAATGTCTCAGCATATTTTCCCCTCATCTAGGTGATGGCGCTACCTCCAACTTGTTATTAGTCCGACCAGTATTAATTTATATATATATATATATATATATATATCAATTTCTCTCATCCCTTGTTTCCTATGGTTGTTTTTCCTGAATATTATGCGATCTTGGCTACTCATTTTTTGTTTCTCATTAGCTCAGAAATTAATTGATATGTATATCTAATAAATGTTATTCTAATGTGTTTATTTCTCTATTTGTCTCATATTTTGTCATTACCTGATAATTGTTTTCTTTGAATATGATACAGTCTTGCCTATTCTATGCGAAAAATGATGGCAGATAAGGCCTTGGTATGTAATGATGGAGTTTTTGATGCTTGTGCTTACATTAGTTTTTTAGTACGGGTGTACGCATGCTGTGTGAAAGTAAATATATTTGTATAACAAAAGTCATATTGCAGGTACGAAGGCTTTCTGCCTGTGAAACCATGGGCTCTGCCACTACTATATGCAGTGATAAGACTGGAACCTTAACTTTGAATCAGGTAGATTTTTAAGCAGTTGCTTGATTTAATCTTATGCTGTTCAGAAGAGAAGTTCCTTATATTGGTAGGCTTTGACTTGGTGGTCACTTAGGATTGAAATATCAAATGAACATGCCCAAGTCATAAAAATTACGTAGATTTATAAGATTAATAAAAATCTTAAAATTTGGTTAAATCTTTAATTCCAAGACAATACCTCACCAACCCCCCCCCCTCCCCCCCTCCCCCCCTCCCCCACAACAAAAAAAAAAAAAAAAAAAAGAAGAAAAAGAAAATGAAAAGAAAGAGATATGGAAGCTATTGTTTTGTGGCTGTGGTAGTAAGAGACTATTGTGAATGCAGCTGGGTGTTTTGGGACAAAAAGCTTGCCTTGAGGTCCTTTTTTTTTTTGGTTGTGCAGGGTGTGGGAGGGGGATGGTTGGGGTTTAGTCAATTGTCCTTTTTCTTCAATTTATATTTACTAATTGTGATATTATCTTTTATTAATAGATGACTGTTGTTGAGGCTTGCGTTGGCGGGAAAAAGATTGATTCTCCGGAGAACAAGTCAGAGTGGCCTTCCATGTTATACTCTTTACTCATTGAAGGCATTGCACAAAACACTACTGGCAGTGTGTATGTGTCTGAGGTGTGCTTTTTTCTTAGCAAATAATTCTGCAAAAACGTAAGCAGAAAACCTATGCATAGTATGATAATGATGTCACTGCTCATCTGCAGGGTGGTGGAGTAGAGCTTTCTGGTTCACCAACAGAAAAGGCTATTCTTAATTTGGGAGTGAAGGTTCGTTCTCTAATTATATAACTTTTGCCACTTCTCTGGTAAATTGATTTTTTAGTAGTACTCTAATTATATAACTTTTGCCACTTCTCTGGTAAATTGATTTTTTAGTAGTACTCTAAGTGACTGTTTTTTTTCTTCACAGCTGGGGATGAATTTTGAGGCCATCAGATCTGAATCTTCAGTCATTCATGTCTTCCCATTCAACTCCGATAAAAAACGAGGAGGCATTGCACTAAAATTGGTAATGTGAAGGCATATTCTTCTTTAAATATTAATCAATCATGGCAGCAACTGGAATAAATGATACTTGCTTATATATTTTCTATTTTCGGTTCTTAATATTGCGACTCTTGCCCAAGACTACACAAACTATGCAACACATGTATTGCTGCCTGTTGATGGCATATGTTGGATTTTTTTTTTTTAAATAATTAAATTTTTACAACAAGTGGGGGAAGGGGGATTTGAAGCTTGGTTTCCCACATAAAGGAGACCAAACATTGCCATTTTGCTACAAGACTCTTGGCATATTGCCTATGTTGATTGTTGATTGGAATACAGAGATTTAGGCACAATTTTTTTTTTTTTTGATAAGTAGATTTAGGCACAAATTAAATCTGCAAGTGGGAAAAAAAATACTATGAACTGAATAGAGAAAGTTTTTCTATCAAGATATCTAGATGGGGTAATTACAGTAAACTCACTTCTGGTTAGGCCCATTTTAATAGTGCCTACCTGTGGGTTGAACTTTATCACTTTACCTACCTGAGGTTGCTTCTGTTAGGACTCCATAACTCAACTTCTCACCGTTAAAAACAAAAAAATAAATAAATAAATAAATAAAATAACAAAACCAGAAAAATTTAGATCAAAAAGTGGTATTGGAAAAAATTGTGAAATTTTTTAAACTTTGACCGTAGAACACTAAAATCAAAACCCAGAAATGGATATGATGTGTTTATATTAACATTATGACTTGTACAATGACCAGAAAATCAATACACCCACCATCACAAACAAGGCCAAATCCACATGAACATACACACTCAGATTCACCTTCACCAACACATGGTTCATACCCACAGATTCATACGTACAGATTCAAACACCAGAAATGGTGCTTGTTGTATTCATGTATTGCTTTTCGAAGCCTTGTTTGTTTCCAATATAACGTGACCTACTTGCTGGATTCCCTCAAGCGAAATTGGTGTAGGCCATTTTATCAACTGGGTTGGGCTTGAATTCCTTCTATTCATCACTTTCTTTCAATCTCTCTGCAACCCATCATTGATCTGGAAAGTTCGTCTCCTTTGTAATGTTTTTTCTTCTGTGTTTCGGAAGTATAAGTAAATAAATTGGTGTTTTTGGCAAATGGGTTTTTCTGGAATCTCTTAAATTTCATAGTGCAAACCAAAAAGAAAAAAAAAATTGAGATTTTGAGAGCACCCATTATGGATCTGGAATTCTACCATCCTTTGGAGCCATGGTCCTCGCCTTCTTTTCGAACCTCATGGGTGGCCTTACCCACTATGGCATTGGGTCAACTCCTGTTTTCTGTGGTGCCAACTATGCCCCTCTCAGTAAAATGGTGGGGCTATGGATTCCCCATAACTTTTGTCAACATTCTTATCTGGCAGTTGGGGTGGTGGGTGGGAGTGGGGGGGGGGGGGGGGGCGGATGGGGGGGGTGCTGGGTAGGTTGGTGGAAGTTCATTGTCTTCTGGTAAAGCAGTTGGTCATTAGAATTTTCCGACCCAAAGTTTAGTCAATTCTATCATTTTTTTTAACTCCCAGGTGCTATTTTCATTTCATGTTTACCATCGAGGCAGGATGTTAATGTCATTTTATCTCTTTATCTTAGGAAAGAATCTTTCGGTGGCTTCACAATGGACAGGACAATAGGTGGGAAATTCTGATATTCAGATAAGGGTCTATTGTAGAACAGACCATTAGAAATTGTATCTGAAATCCTTGATATGGCAGGATAACTGCTTGAAATCTTATAACACAGTGATTGCTTGGATCCTTGAATGATTCTCTCTTCTTCTCTCCTTGCTTACCCTTTTTTCTTTGGGTTTCTGGAGTTCTGAGGTTGAATTGGGGATAGCCAATTTTTATCAAACCCTAATTTTTAGATCTTAATCTTCTCATGTTTCTCTTGTATGTTTTCTTTTTTCCTGTTTCTAACGGTGAGGAGTTGAGGGGGTTAAGGGAGTCCTAACATATCAGGCAACCCTAAGTGGGTCTCAGTGACAAAGATTTAAAGACGGGTGTAGGGGTGGCACTATTTAAATGGCCTAACCACAACAGTGGCATTTACAGTAATTACCCCCTCTTTAGATTGAAATTAGGCATAACAAACCAAAGGAACCTCCCTAGAAGATTAATTTGAGCTTGCTTCTATGGATTAATTGCTGGTTATGTAACTGTGTGCGTCAGTAAAAAAGTTGAAACTATAGTTATTACCAATGTATTCTCTCTTCCACACCCATTCTGTATTATTGATATGTGAATAAACAAATCTCAGATACAGCCTGGTAAATATGGTAATCTGCTTTTTTTTAGTTCTTTTGAAAGAGGTAAATTTTGTAATTGATGTTACTGAGATCAAGATTCAAAATTGGGGTAAGGCTGTCCTACCAACCATTCAACTCACAGCCCTGCAGAATCAGAGGTTCTGCCTCGTTGTATGACCATTTAGTTATTTGTTATTAATGATGTCAGATTCCCATTACTCTAAAAAAAAGTCAAGAATTGTGTAGAAAGTAATGAAAGATAGTTTAACAGTACAGTCCTAGAGAATTAAAAATTTCATTTCAGTGGGCAAGAATTTTTAATTTTTTTTGTTTAGTTAAGTTAATTTGATTTTTATTTAACAATGTTGTTTTTAACTAGTTAATTTATATGGTCAATTCTCAATGACAGCCCCCAAGGTATAGGCAAACAACACTCGCTTATAATTGATTTTCAGGAAATAACTATAGCACCCCCAAATTTTCAAAATAATTACAATACTCTCACCTCGTAACCTCCCAGCGGAAATCAATGGCATTAATAAAGAAAAAACAGAAATATCTCTTTTTAGTAGCACTATTCTCAGCAATACTATTTTTTAATGTATTCTCAATTTAAATAATTTTAGTGCAGTTTCACTACGGTAGTTCCCTTGACAATGCATGTCAATCTTTTGCTTAATATCTATTGTTCCCCCCCTCACCCCCCCCCCCCCCCCCCCCCCCTCTCTCTTCCTTAAAGTAGTGATTGTTTCATTCAGTTTTTTCTCACTATGGTAGTGATTGCTTTCTCACTATGCTCCCTGCAGAATGGAAATCTACCATTGCTTGGACGAATTTTGTTTACCCTATGTCTTTACCTGATATGCTTGTGTGATACAACCTACTAATAGATCCATCCACCTCCTCACTCCTAAAATATTCATGATTCCATTACCTTGCCTATTGGCATGTTTTGATATCGAATACATAGAAGAATACTACTGAGCAATTAGGCTCAAAGTGCGGTCAATAAAGAAGACTTTAAAGCCTTTACTTATTTATTATGGAAAAAATATAAATTCTTTATCTATGATCTGATAGTCTCCACGAAACCAGCTCTTCGGGTCCAAAACAAGTTTTTGGTGAGGAATTCAATAATCAATTGTGATGTAAATTCTCAGGACTTAATCTACTGATACTATGTGTTTTGACATATATGGCAAAAATGTTATTACTAATAGACTATCCTGTTACTTTTCTTTGTTTACAGCCCGACTCTCAAAATTCATATTCACTGGATAGGGGGCTGCTGAAATAGTTATTAGCGCTCAATGCACACAGTATCTATTGATGCACGGGTCAGTTAGTTGCAATGGATGAAGATAAGGTTGGATGCGTAATTACTTTCCATGATTTACAGTTTGTGTCATAGTTTATGAAGCATTGATATGAATACTTTATCTAGGTCCAATATGATCCAGATATGGTGATAAGTTAATTTTTTAAAGATTAGGATATGATATGGTGGAAATATGTTTTTTTTTTTTTTTTTTTTTTTTTTTTTTTTTTAAGTAATAAAGATTCATTGATATCAAAAAGAGAGAGGCACCCAAGTACACAAGAAGTATACAGGGGTGAACAAATAAAAAACGAACATTACAAAAATCAAGTAAATCCAAAATAGAAGAAAAAGGATGGTTTCTCCACACAAAGAACCAATGAAGTAAGGTTCTGAAAAAAAGAAGCTTGAGATGAGGCATGGAACGCTCCTTGTCTTCAAAACACCTACTATTTCTCTTCTTCCAAATATACCACATCAAACAATGAGGAACAACCATCCATATAACTCCATTACGATGGTGACCAAAACGACCTTGCCAACAAGCAAAAAGCCCAACAACAGACATTGGCATAACCCAATAAACTCCAAATAAACCAAAAACCATATCCCACAACTCCAAAGCAACTGGGCAATGAAGGAATAGATGGTCAACAGTTTCATTATTACACTTGCACATATAACACCAATCCAAAATGCAAACCTTTCTTTTCCTTAAGTTGTCAATTGTCAGACATTTCCCCAAGGCTGCGGTCCATACAAAGAAAGCCACTCTAGAGGGAATCTTCTGCTTCCAAATGCTTTTCCAAGGGAAAAACTGCTCACTATGGCCAACTAGAAGATGGTAGTAAGCACTAACCGTGAACCCCTTACTCTTACAAGGCAGCCAACATCTCTTATCCTCCCTGATCCCCCTTACAGGAGTGCAATAAATGGTATTGATGAAACTCTTTAAATCTTCCAATTCACGATTATGCACCTCCCTACAAAACTGAAACTCCCAATGGAAGACTCCATTGGTGAACCTCATTAGATCTGCGACACTTGCCTCTTTGCTACGACAAATCCTATATAATTCAAGATAGCGGTCTACGAGAGAAGTTCCACACCAACGATCTAGCCAAAACTGCACTTTTGATCCATCTCCAATTTCATACAGAATAAACCGAGATAAAGAGTGCTACCCCTTTCTAATATTTTTCCACAAACTGACTCCATAAGGACCAGAGAAAGAGCTAGAACACCAACCACCCCAATCACAACCATATTTCACCTCTATCATTTGACGCCATAGAGCATCCCTTTCCTGCCCAAATCTCCATAACCATTTCCCTAATAAAGCTTAAAACATTTTATAAATGAAATACCTATTGATAGGATCAATGTAATTCAACAGTGGATCAATTGAAAAACTTAGCTGATATTAACAAGAATAAACGTGGTGTGATTTGAACCTATCTCATTTTTAAATCTTGCAAGAAATGTTATTTTGTTTAAAAAATTTCAAGAGATGCAGTTTCAGGTTTGCTTTTCTTAAGGTGTATATCAAGAACAATGATGAAAACAAAGCCTTGGCCCAAATTTTTGTTATGGATCCGTCACACACTAATACGGGTCGGCCCCATGTTCTCTCCACCATTCTATACTATCCAAAATCATACTCTCACTTCCTTAATTAACATATCATTTTTTTTTTCTACTAATGTTATTGTAAGTCTTCTACTACACATTTTTGTTCTCTTGACTTGAAATAAATCACTCCACACTGTTGCATCAATCTCTCTCCTTTTGCACATGACCAAACCACCTCATGTGAATTTATTTTATCCTTTAATCAATAGGATCTGTCTTTATTTTTAAAATTTTTTTATTTCATCTCCTTTCTTTTGCATTTTCACATCTCTACCTTAACATTTTCATTAACTATGCTTATTTTATGAACATGCTAGTTCTTATCCAACATGCAATACCGTAGGCTTAATAGGTATTTTATGATCACACCACAATTAGTACAAGTATTTTTCAAGTTTCTGTTTATAACTTTATTGCTTTGGTGAAATTTTTCTTGGTTTGCAGGCGATGGTTTTTAAGAAAGCTATTGGAGATATGGCTTCTGGTAGTTTGCGCTGTGTTGCCATGGCATATCGATTATATGAATTGGAAAAGGTTCCATCTACTGAAGAGCAACTAGATCAGTGGGCCTTACCTGAGGATGACCTTGTATTGCTGGCTATTTTGGGCATAAAGGTATATGTTTCCATGTTTCCATTTATGGTTTACATTCTTCTCGTTGATAAGCTCTAACTCAATTGGCACCTCTCCTTCCCCTTTAAGAATTGGATTGAGGGTAAAATTGTTGGTTCGGGTCCTAACTGGTGTGTACAATATACAACAACTACAAAAACAAGTCTTAATCCCAAATTTTTAGGGTCAGCTAGGGTTGGCCACATGTATTTTATTCCTCCATCCTATTCTAGCTGAATTCGTACTCTCCTTTACTAGACAAGTCCTCTTGAATTACTTATACTAATGTTATTTTGGGTCTCCTCTACTTTTTTTTCTTTCCCTCAACTTGCATCAATTCACTTTTTTTAACTGTTGTATTAGTCGCTCTTCTTTGAACATAACCAAACCATCTCAAGTGAGATTCTCTGATCTTTTCATCAATAGGTGCTATGCCTATTTTTTAGCAGATTTTCTCATTTTGGATCCTATCTTTCCATGTAATTCCACTTATCCATATTAACAATCTCATTTCAATTACACTCACTTTAATGATTTTATGAATATGTTGCTTCTTAGTAGCACCACATTCAGTACCATAGAGCATACCTAGTCGTATGGCAGTCTTATAAAACTTTCCTTTAACTTAATAGGTGTTGTATGAAATGAGGAAAGCATTTGTCCTTCTATGAAGGGGAATATTGGTTGAGATTCTATGCCATTTTGCTGTAATACCTCTTTCCTTTCCGTGCTTTGCACTCCTGGCATGGAAAATGTTCTTAAAATATCTCTAAAAAAATGCTTATATACATTCATTTCACCAAGTATTTTGTATAATTAGTCTGCATTATTTTTGTAGCATTCATTTTCTTTTTGATAAGTATTTTGTTGCAGCAGTTGATATTTCACAAAGTCCAATAACTATCTTGTTTCTTAGTTTTTTCTATTAAAGAGGGCTTGTTTCTTAAGGGCATCATCTAAAATATTTCAAGAAGGTTTTACTTGAAGTGTGTTACTGATAGCATCAACCTTTTGAAAGTCAATTCCCCCATACGAGGGCTTTAACTTATGTGGACAATGCAATGCAGGATCCTTGTCGACCTGGTGTCAAAGATGCTGTGCAGCTATGCCAAAATGCTGGCATTAAGGTATTTTTTTTCTGTACTAAAGTTTTTAGTCGCATGTAATGTTGAAGACCTGTTTCTGTCATTAATCATGTGATTTACACTAAAATAGCTTATCATAGAGTTTGTGTGAGATAATGCACCCCTCTCTCTCACTCTCTCTCTCTCGTGCTTTTTTGGTTTCATTATGTTATTGATAGTTATATATGATCATGATGGTATGCAGTGTGTGTGTGGGGAGAGAGT
Organism: Quercus variabilis; assembly: GCA_030445155.1. Lineage (NCBI taxonomy): Eukaryota > Viridiplantae > Streptophyta > Magnoliopsida > Fagales > Fagaceae > Quercus > Quercus variabilis. The sequence goes on from CP129446.1 coordinate 60,258,195, forward strand.
AATTTTGTAAATTTTATATAGATTATTAAAAGAAGTATCTTTTTTTCCTATGCATAGGTGCGCATGGTTACTGGTGACAATATTCAAACTGCGAAAGCAATAGCTTCTGAATGTGGAATTCTAGGTTCAAATGACGACGTTACTGAGCCAACTCTCATTGAAGGAAGAGTATTTCGTGAGTTACCAGAATTGCAGAGAGAAGAAATTGTCGATCAGATATCTGTATGATCTGCTACATTTGTATTATCTTTGATTTATTTATTTATTGTGTATATGTCCACTAATTAAATTGTTTATTTATTTATATATTTTTAATTATCCAAAAAATATATATTTATTGTGGTCAACATGGTAGAAACATTAACTGGATTGTCCAATGTATAGGTGATGGGACGATCTTCTCCCAATGACAAGCTTCTGCTTGTGCAAGCATTGAGAAAGAGGGGACATGTTGTTGCTGTAACTGGGGATGGCACTAATGATGCTCCTGCTCTACATGAGGTTTAACAGCATGTCCTATTTCTTCCTATTCTTCTTGTCTTCTTCATGTTGTTTTATGGAGTCTTATGTCTGTCCATGTCTTACTGTTGTTACTACTACTGGTAGTATTGAGAAAGAGGGGACATGTTGTTGCTGTAACCGGGCATGGCACTAATGATGCTCCTACTCTACATGAGGTTTAACAGCATCTCCAATTTCTTCCTATTCTTCTTTTCTTCTTCGTGTCGTTTTATGGAGTCTTCTTTGTCTGGCCATGTCTTACTGTTGTTACTACTACTAGTAGTATTGTGTACAAATTTGCCACCTCATAGCTCAACTGGCACCTCTTGGTTTTTCCAATGGAGACATCTAGCTTCATATCCCTCACCCCCAACTATAATTTTTTTTTTAAAAGAACAAGTGTCGTTCACAAAGTCGGCACAATAATGGTGTACGTTATAATTTAATCTATTTGATTATAGATGTCTGGATACCATTTGATACAATCTACTTAGGTGATTCTCATTTTTGAGAATCCCCTGTTTAAATATGCTTTTCTCCCAAGAGCAATATAATGGATCCTTTGGCTTTGCAAGTGAAACAAACTAATTGTGGTTCCAGGCCTCTGTTCACACATGCAATAATGGTTTTCATTGTACAATTTGTACTGGCTACTTGTTATAGCCCTGTTTTTGCCGTTAGATTTTGAAATTTATTTGACATAAAATGGTCTAAAAAAAATCTATCTTCTTAGTGTTGATTGGTGTTATATTATTCTGGAGTTCAGGCAGATATCGGTCTTGCAATGGGTATTTCAGGGACAGAGGTTGCTAAAGAGAGCTCAGATATCGTTATCTTGGATGACAATTTTGCTTCTGTTGTGAAGGTTAGCTTTGTCATATACGTGCCTTCTTATTTCTTCTCTGTTTTGTTTCCCTCATTCTTGTATGCATAACTTTAATCTTGAAAACTTGTAAAATGCTTTCTTCTGCCCTCAAGATAATTCTCTGTAACTTTCGTTTGTTGTAAAATGTGACTACTGCTTTCATTATGTTTTCTGTTGCTTGGCCGGACAGGTAAAAGAACAAGAGAGGATTAGGAATAATGGTCCATAGTTGCAAGAACTGGAATGAATATATAATATTTTGTTTTGTTGTATTATTTAAAAATATGGATATTATCTCAAAAGAGATTTGTCCTTGGTCGTTGCAGCTTTTAATGTGTCATGTTAGTTTATGTTCATCATCATTTGATTTGACCTTTCTGCTCTTTGAGGGTTCTGTTATGAACATATAGGATTCTATTATTCTCTGTTAAATGACACCATTGAATTAGACTCGGGACCCATTAATTCATGAGCTTGTCTTTAGGATCATCCTAGCCACAATGTCATATTTTAATTTTAAAATGCAAAATGTTTAATAATTTTCTATTTTTGACCCCAAAATTTTGGGACTAAGGCTTCGTTGTTGTTGTTGTAATGTAGGTTGTCAGATGGGGCCGATCTGTATATGCAAATATTCAAAAATTCATTCAGTTTCAACTTACAGTAAATGTAGCAGCTCTGATTATAAATGTTGTGGCGGCAGTTTCCTCTGGGGATGTCCCACTAAATGCTGTGCAGGTTCTCTCTCTCTCTCTCTCTCTCTCTCTCTGCATGGATGTATGTGCCCCATGCTGATGGCTCAACATTTGTTGCTTGTTGTATAGCTTCTCTGGGTTAATCTTATCATGGATACTCTTGGAGCTCTAGCATTGGCTACTGAACCACCAACTGATCACCTGATGGACAGGCCTCCAGTTGGTCGAAGGTAATAATTTTTGGATCATGGGAGCTGTAATTTTATGCTGGTTTCTTGAAAATAAGTTGCCTATTGTTTTATTTCAATTTAGTGTGATGCAATGCTTTCCATGGGATTGGAAAATGATTTTAAAGTTTTGTCATTTACTTTATAGTTTATCCCCTGTTGAAAGGAACTTTATAATGGTAAATTGTATTCTTATTGGCATTACGGACCAATTTTTTAGAGGATCCAACCAGGTTGTGCACTCACAGTTTTCTGTTTTTTTGTCCTCTTTACCAAGGTTATTCAAATCTTTTTAAATTTTTATTGGCTGGCATGACTTGTATTTTGAGCTCTTCATTGAAAATAATCAAATTATTGTATATCTGTTTCTTTGATGCTTTAATGAATTATTGTCCGTTTTTCAGAGAACCTCTTATAACAAATATCATGTGGAGGAACTTGCTGATACAGGTACATGTGTTTTGTTCGTTTCTTTGTGACCAGTACTATGTTACTGTTGAGGGAATTTCAGTTCATAAACTGTCTTTCAGTTGTCTGTCATGTTAATGGTCATTTTTAATGTTGGTTTGGAAATTGTAGGCTCTATATCAAGTGACCGTTCTGCTTGTCCTCAATTTCCAAGGTATAAGTATACTGAAGTTAAAGGGTGACACAATCGCCCATGCCACCAAAGTGAAGAATACTTTGATATTCAATGCCTTTGTACTTTGTCAGGTAATTTTTGACTTGTTCAATTTAAAGAAATGAATTTTTAGTTATTTAAGCTTCTTTCTTTGACTTTGACTATCTGCCTGGATATTCTGGGGCATATTTATCTCTTTTAAACATTATTTCACAGAAGGTTCTATAGCTACATTCTCAGAAATCTGTTAAATAGGTTTACTATATATATATAGGCTACTTTGACATGCACGGCTTCCTCAGACCACTTGATTTAGCCCCTTGGAGAATTAAAATGAAATGATTTCAGTCTGGCTTTATTCCAATTCTACACACATGACAAGAAAACTCCTTTAAAGCTGTCTTAATGAAGCTCTTGATCATCATGCCTAACAAATTCTTTCATGCTTCTTCACTGGGAGTGATCAGCTCTATGTGTGTGTGAGTTAAAAATTTTATAAAAAAAAAATATATATATATATATATATAATATAAAAATCTTCTGTTTCTAAGGAATAAGTTTGCCCATGTAATTCCTTTACTTTTTGTTGATATCTTTATCTCTGTTTATCTCATTACACGTGCTAAAAACCAGCAGTTGTAGCCACAGACTACCCAGTCCTGTGGCTGTGTGTGATTATAACTTTGTTTTAAAAAATGAAAAAGAAAAAAGTGGTGTGCTTGTGTGTTACAGGAACACTTGCACTTGTCAGGATTATGAAATCTTCTTAGGGTGGGGATGGCACACTGGTGCTGCTAACTCCATTCATGATCCAATTATTTAACAATTTTAATTGGCTGATAAAAATATCCTGACTGCCATTCATTATTGTTTATCTGCTAGTTTTCCAATGTGTGATTCATTTGTGTCTGTAAAGTTAACCAGCCAAGCTGATCTCATTTGGCTAGGAAATTGGTATATCATGAGTGATATTTGTTAGCTATTAAGCGTTTTCAATTAATTATTCCAACTGCAGATTTTCAATGAATTTAATGCTCGAAAGCCAGATGAATTTAACGTGTTCAAAGGAATTACTAAAAACTATCTTTTCATGGGGATAGTGGGAGCAACAGTTGTGCTTCAGGTGAAGACTTGTACAGAATTTTTTATGTGCCTTTTGGCTTTATGGATCTTTTTTGGAATTCACATTTCTTGCTGTTGTTTAGGTTCTTATCATCGAGTTTCTTGGGAAGTTCACCGCAACAGTAAGGTTGAGTTGGTCTCACTGGCTGATCTCTGTCATTATTGGTATCATAAGGTCAGTTGGTAATAATATCAAGTGGTTTTAAGGCGTTGTAAATGTTTTTAAGCATCTTGCATCTCAACTTTGTTAGGAACTTTTTCTGCAAAGTGAATCTCTTTTTTCTGGATGGTCATTGGTAAAACTAGAAAACTCCATCCAACCATTATGAACTTGTAAAAACCATAGCCATGTGTTATTATAGTATTATAGGCTAAAGTGCTTATCTCCATTTTCTTCCCCTAACTAATGGAATATTCTCTCACTCTCTCTCTCCCCATTCAGTTGGCCCCTTGCTGTTCTTGGGAAACTAATACCTGTTCCAAAAACTCCCATCGGTAATGGATTGAAAAAGTGCTGTCGAAGAGGAGCTTCTCAAAGTAAGAAATGACAGTATTTATGTTATTTTTCTGTAGGGTGCATTCTAACTGCTATGGCTGAATTTGTTTAATTCTCTCTTTCGTGCCTTATAGGTTAGTTTATATAGAAGACTTGAGGAGTTGGAGCAGTGACGTCAGTGATACTGGGGTTTTTTTTCATTGCCCTTTTTTTATATGCAGTTTTTAGGATGTCACTGATTTACGTTTGATGGAAAAACAAACTAATGTATTGAAAATAGGAGCAATCTGCATTATTACCTGAATTGCTTGGGTTTTTTTTTTTAATCAAGGATGATAGGGTACTAGTGCAGTTCTACTTTTTGGCGTGCTACCTGTTTTTGTTGACAAGATACGCTTGTGCAGTTCTATTGTTGAAATAATGTTTGGTACTTGATGTCCTCACATTGTGATACTGAGGGAAACGTGGATTTTATGCATGGAACTTTTCTTAAAGGAATTCTCTTGAGTCCATTTCTTTTCCTTTTCGAATTCATTCATTATAACTTGTTTTAGGGTTACGTGGTGCATAGCAAGCGTGCAGTATGTTAAGTATAGTTAATTCTACCCTCTATTTTGGTAATATTTTGTGGATTAGTGGGATGCTACAGGAATTTCGAGTGAAACATCTTATCAAACTGAGCGTGCTTAAATTCCTAGATTCTCCAATTGTTGGCAGTAATTACTGCATTATGTCAAATGATTACAGTGTATATACCTACGGAGATTTTGCATTTCATTTCATGATTTAAGCATTATGTCACCTCTCATGGAGATTTTTATGTGCCTCATGGACAGAGTCCCCCAATTATTTCTTCTGTTCACTCCCATCTCTCTCTCTCTCTCTCTCTCTCTCTAGAATCTCTTTTCCAACAAAAATAGTGGCATCTTCTAGATGATCATCAGATTTCCGGTTCTCTGATTCCCTCTGCCTTCGGAATATATGTTATTACAAACAGATCTTTTTTTTTTTTTAAGTGATCTTAAATTTATTCCCTATGTATTTCTCTCATGTGAATATTGGCTTACTAAATTTTATAATTTGTTTTTACGACAATACTCATTAATTTTTTTTCCCCGTCAAATTATATCATTTTTGTTTTAAGTGGGTTCAAAACTACCGCGATTAAGAAAAAACTTCACTATAGAACACAATACAACTAAAAAATTTCATATCTTTAAAATTGAGCGAGTGCTCAAGCCAAAAAATGGTCAACCTCTATTGATACTAGTTTTTATTCTTTAGAACCAATTGCAAATATAAAATTAATTTATAATCTATATAATCTTTAAAAGTTGAGAGTGGAGTATTTATTGTTGTTACTTTTCTTTTATGTAGCATTTTGATTCATTTTGGTTTATTTCGGTCCATTTAAGCTCATTTCAATCCAATTTGGTCTACTCAGGTCTCATTTGGATTATTCAGTCCCTTTTGGTCCATCCATCCTTTTGAGCAACATTATCGTATATTCTGATCCATTTTGGTCCACTTAGGTTCATTTCAGTCCACTTTGTTCTTATTTAGTCTATTCAGTCTCATTTGCCTCATTTTGATAATTTGGTTCCTTTTTTTTATCTATGTTGGACTAATTGGGTTCTAAATTGATTTTTTTGTGGGTTTTCTTTTCAATTTTTTTCCCTTTTGGCTCAAAAAAAAAAAAAAATCCTTAATTTTTGGGTTGAAAAGTATGAAATTTTATTTTATTCATGTTAAACTCTTTAGTTTTTGGCTAAAAAATACAAACAAAATAGGCATTTGAACTTAGAAATATGAGCCCTAAAAAGGCAATAAAAATGATAAATATTTAAAAAATTAGCTTAATATATATTTTTTGAGACAAAGATCACCTTAAAATTTAAGATTCAATAATGTAGGCATTATACTTATATTTAGGGGGAAAAAGCTACAATTCTAAGCTTATATAATAATTTAAACTTAATGTAACATGTTTGTGTTTCATGGAATGTATGTGTATATTTTTTTGTTAATTCTTAGATATGTTCAAATTAGTCAACTGATTATTTCATATTTTAAAAAAAAAAACAAATCTTTTTAATAACATCTTCTCCATAAAACCATATTATAATTTATGTAATTTAAATCTTCTTATTAATTTACATTATATATATATATATATATATATATATATATATATCACTTGTCATTGAATGTCAAATACATTATATGTTCTATTACATAAAACTTTTAAAAATAGAAATTACTTTTACATAACACATGTACTATTTAACCTACAATTTTTACAATATATTCTTATAAAATAATTATATTACATTTTCTCACACATCGCATAAGTTTGCAACTATTTTATATAAAACTTGAACAATTTAACTTTGATTAATCTTTTAATATTTGACACAAATTTTTGAGGCCTCACCATTATAAACCTCAACCATTTTTTTTTTTAAATTAAAAATTAAAAATCAACTTTGGACGTTTGTGGCATGACAGACTCAACTCTTCTCTCTCTCTCAAGCGTGCCCTCCCCTTTTCAGCACTCTCACTTCTTTTGTTGCTGACTTTGTCTAATAATTATTATTATTATTATTATTATCATTATTATTATTATTATTTTAGGACAGAATATGATGTTGGTCCCTAAAGTTTCAAATCAAAATCAAGATGGTAAAAATACAAATTAAAATCAAAATAAGCTTTGGTTGATGATTCTTCCCATGGCGACAAATTCCATTCAGAAAGTAATTACCGAGGAAATGAATTCCATGCTCTCATCCGAATTCACTCACTTAGAGGTAAAGGAGGCCATCAACCAAATGGCCCCACTAAAGGCACCCAGACCTGATGGTATGCCTCCTCTATTTTATCAGCATTATTGGAACTTAATTGGACATGATATCTCTGATTCTGTGCTACACTATCTTAATTCTGCTACTTTACATGATCACCTCAATCCCACTTTCATAACTCTCATTCCAAAAAAGAAAAATCTTGAATTTGCCTCTGAATTTAGACCAATCAATTTATGCAATGTTTTGTATAAAATTTTCTCAAAAATGCTAGCAAATAGACTTAAGAAAATTTTGCCAAATATTATTACTGAGAATCAGAGTGCTTTCACAAAAAGTCACCTCGTTTCTAACAATATTTTGGTAGCTTTTAAATCTTTACATAGTATGCAGAAGCACACAGGGAAGGACAATTATATGGCCATCAAGTTTGACATGAGCAAAGCATATGACAAAGTGGAGTGGGATTATCTGTCTTTAGTTATGGAAAAAATGGGCTTCAATGAGCATTGGATCTGCCTTATGATGTTATGTGTTATAACTGTGACATATTCCATATTGGTCAATGGGGAACCCAAAGGCATGATCACTCCAACAAGAGGCATTAGACAAGGAGACCCACTCTCTCTGTTCCTATTCTTACTTTGCACTGAAGGTCTAAATGGGCTGATCAACCAAGCCTCTCAATAGGGCCACATCAAGGGCTACTCTTTTTGTAGAAATAGTCCACGACTAACGCACCTTTTGTTTGCAGATGATAGCTTGTTGTTTTGCAGGGCCACCTTAGAGGAGTGCCAAAGAGTTCTGGATATATTGGAAGTTTATGGAAGATGTTCAGGCCAATAGATTAACCGAAGCAAGACAACAATTTTCTTTAGTAAATCTACTAGTGATGACATCAGAAATCAAATAAAATTGGCACAATGGATTCCAAAAATTGTTCAGTATGAGTGATACTTGGGTTTACCATCACCGGTGGGCAGAAACAAAAAAGCAAGCTTCAACTATATAAAGGAGTGAGTCTGGAAAAAACTACAGGGATGGAAGGAGAAACTCCTCTCACAGGCCGGAAGGGAAATCTTAATCAAAGCAGTCGTCCAAGCTATTCCAACATGCACTATAATCTGTTTCAAACTTCCTTTGGGTCTGTGCTCAGAAATTGAGAGCATGATACGGAAATTTTGGTTGGGGCCAAAAAGGTGAAAGGAGGAAAGTTCACTGGGTGAAATGGGAAACACTTTGCCTCCTAAAAAAGAAAGGCGGTATGGGCTTCAAGGATCTAGCCAACTTCAACGATGCTCTCTTGGCTAAGCAAGCTTGGAGATTACTTCATAATAGGACTCCCTCTTCTATAGAGTCTTTAAAATGAAGTTTTTTTCAAATTGTACATTTGGGAGGCTCAAGAATCTAGCACCGGTTCACACGCTTGGAATAGCATCTTAAAGGGAAGAGATGTTCTGCTTAAGGGTGCAAGATGGAGGATTCGTTGTGGAGAGGCTGTTAGCATATGGAATGATGCATGGTTACTATCTTTGGAGCATCCATGTATCTTATCTGATATTGTCCCAGGCTTTGAAGATGGGAGAGTTTCGGACCTCATCAATCCACTCACAAGAACTTAGGACTTGAATTTAGTGCATGGAGTATTGTCACTAGATGAAGCTGCTTTGGTTCTCAGCATCCCTTTGAGCCGCACTCCTGTGGAGGGCAAGATCATTTGGCCTTTCACCCCCTCAGGTAAGTATACTGTAAGCTCAGGCTCAAAGTTTCTAACTAAGCTTAATTTTGTGCAGATTCCTACAGCCAACCAGTAGCGGCAAAGTGTTATTTGGAATCAGATTTGGGGGCTTAACGTTCCTAATAAAGTGCGGCATTTCATATGGAGAGTGTGCAAGGAAGCTATACCAACAAAGCATAACTTGATGAGGAGGAAAATCTTAATGGAAGACAAATGTGAGCAGTGCGGTCTGGAGTCCGAAACGGCAATCCATGCAGTATGGGAATGTGCCATGCTTGATGAAATTTGGGAGGCTGTTCCAAGTTTTGAAGATCAAAGACAATATGCTATCTCTAACACTAGAAACCTGATTAGTGTACTACACAAGATAAGGAAAAATCTAGAACTAATGGCCATGGTGATGTGGACGATTTGGTACTGACGCAACCAGCTCTGAGTCAATTCAAATGATTTTCCCAAATCACAGGTCCTCCAACAAGCTACTCAGTCCTTGGCTACCTTTCAACAAAGCCAACAATCCCTCAGTTAGCCTTCAGTAACGCCTCGACCTCAGCCCCATGCTCAGTGGAGTCCACCCCCACCAAATTGTCTTAAACTGAATTTCGACGGAGCCATTTTTCCAGAGTTGGGCAAGGCTAGACTGGGAGTGGTCGTTCACGATAGTCAAGGGAATGTGATTGCTTCGCTGTTTGAACAAGCCCCTCTACCATTCTCATCGGATATTGTGGAAGCCATGGCAGTAGCAAAGGCAATCGTCTTCGCACAAGAACTGGGCATAGCAGATTTTGTTCTTGAAGGAGACTCAGAAGTAGTGATTAACTCGCTCTGGAACAAAGAAGCCTTGTTCTCTCTATTTGGCCACCTTCTGGAGTGAGCAAAATCCATGCTTGTTTCAAGTACTTGCATAAATTTCTCCCATGTAGGTAGAAGTGGTAATAAAATAGCCCATAACCTAGCTAGACATGCAAGAAATGTCAGAGGTTTGTCAGTGTGGGTGGAGGATGTTCCACCACACTTAACTGATGTACCCTTTGCCAAACCTGACTGATTTTTTAAAAGCAGTAGTTTCATTCTCAAAAAAATAAAAAAGAAAAAAAAAATATATTGTTAAAAGGAATACAAATTACATATATATATATATATATATATAAAAGTAAAAATTCATTCCAGGTCAAGTAGACGTACTTTAGTTGTTTTCTAAGCTATTTTGTTGTTTTGGGCCTAACTTTGCCCTCTAGTACGTATAAAAACTTGATAAAAATTAACTTAGAGAGCAGATCATACATAACTAGGGGTTGTCAATACTATTTTGGTTTGTCAATTTATTGACAGTCCTTTTTATTTTTTCTTTACCCTTTCCTATTTAATAATTCTTAAACCTGCTACGCCTCTCAAAACAAAAAACAAAAATAAAAATAAAACTCTGCTACGCCTCTTTCCCAAGGATGATATGGAGACTAACTTCGAAGTTTGGAATTTGTCATTTGTTCGTGTATTTGGCTATTTGGTACTTGACAAGGGCAATAGTCCCATTTGGCTAGATTTACATAGAAGCGAGACTGCTCAACAACCAAGAATTTACTGCTGAGAATGACTCTGGGTGTCATTCCATGCTTTTGGGAATACAATATAAACTCGTAGGCACTGACAAAAAGGTTCATTATTACATAAAACTGTAAACTTGAATTAACAGAGACATGCGTTATACAAAATGGGAGGTGGACCGTGGAACAAAAAAATAAAGTTCGTATATACAATTTCGGAATTAATTAGATGAGTTAATCATTTGTTAGGTTATAATGAAGCAGACTATGGAAATGGTGCATGGCCTTCTCTACTGCAGGAGCGTATCTGCCAGTAGAATATGCTGGTGATTCAAGGCCCCTCTGAACACCTTCACATAGCACAATATCTTCTATCTGCACTTTTTAAACCAAGTGCATTAGCCTTAAAATAAGTGATACTTGAGATAGTTTCCAGATTGATGGACTAGACAATGTTTTACCTGCACTTGTTCACTATCTGCTAAACTTTTCTCGATGAAAGCTTTGTCATCCTGAGATGAGAGGGGAAAAAAAGTATAGCTCATTAGAGTACATTGCACTTGTTTTCACATATCAGAAGACCGATATAATAAAATATTGTATTCTTTTTTCCTTCTTTTTTTTCCTTTCTTCTTTTGTTGGCCAACATATATAGAATTTAGATGCACAAAATATTCCCAACCACAAGCCATCAATCATTCAAATTTTCATCATAAAAATTTCATACATTTCACAAGTAGGTTAAGACTGAACTATGCATGGAGCTCACACTCAGCACTCTTATCCCCAAAATGCTTCCTCTGAATCATGCATTTGAGAATAATGATTTGTCATTTCAATAGCAATTACAAGTACAATTAGGAAATTAGAGATTGAAGAAATATCTATTGCAGTTTCGCCTATCTCAGCTTTCCAACAAGATCAAGATATACAGATAGTTGCTTATTTGTCATGTTATCTTATATAGTAAGACATGCAAATCAATATGATAAGCAGGCAAGAGTATATAATAGTGAGAAGCAATCCAATGACACTAGACTTCTTCAGCCTCAACCCAAACCATTTTTATTAAATGTGGTTTAGTTGGGGACCTTGACCAGCATGAACCCAACGATGTGCAGCGCTCTTAACACAGCATGCACAGACACATTCAAAATGTCATGCCCCAAAAAATTAATGATTTGTCTGCAAAATAGCACTTAATAAATATTCCAAAATAAAATTTTTTTAAACATGAATGTAGAATAAATAAATAAAAACAAAAGAAAATCTTACATTTGATAACACTGTACAATCAAGCCAATATCTATAAAGAGAGACACAGCTTGGGTGGAGGATAACCAAATTATGACATGACATCCATCTAAATATTCCTTCATGATTTTTTTTATTAGTAAGTTAAACATACACCTAATGAGTTTTGAACCCATAACCTCACTTTCCATCTTGTTCTTACAGTGGAAGAAAGTGTCGTTTGAGGTAATGCTTATTGTATGTAGTACTATTTGAATTATGGACAAGATGTAATGAATTAGTGGATAAAATAAGAGATTACCTTAAGAGAAGCTTCAAGAAAGTAGTCAAATACCACTTGACATTTCCTGGGTCCTAGTGGGAGTACTAGATTGGTGTCCATCCAAGGTCCATACCTATAAGACCACCAAAGAACTCAACTTATTAGGACATAACAGATTAGCTGAAACAATTCGTGGAAGTAACAAATAGATGAACCATTGCCACTTCTAACAACTGAGCAAATACCTATTGATCATGAAGTTTGGATAAATAAAAGAATATAGAGCCTTTGATCCCAGTCTATCATAATCATCTTTCCTATCCATCGAGCCACCTTCACAACTTTGAATGCTAACCTTCTCATACATCTATCTCATAAGCAGCAACCCATCAGGAGCAAAGAGAAACATCAATAAACATGAGTAATTAAACTACCAATCTAGAAGTATCAATGTTGACAGCCAAATTTTAATTTCTGGAAAGCAAGTCCAGCTCTAAAAGCTTAAATTAAAATTTAAGTAATAAAGGTAAAGTGCATTGGCAGGAATAGTTTAAGGGAGGCAGCATTGGGCTTCAAACAGAGCGTTAAAAGGTCCAAATAGGTACCATGTGTGGTCCTGGTTTCAAGCCCACAGCTGGGGATTCTTAGCAACCAGATGGGTCCATGATTGGGCCTCACAAAGTCACAGATATGTGCTGGAATAATCTTGAATAAGGATAAACATTAGGATATTAACAAAATGATTGTCTATAAAAAAGGTTCAGCTCTGGTTAACTTCCCATGCCCTATGAATAGGGGGGCCTTCACTGCAAAAAAGAGAGCTTTTAAGAGAAAAAGAGTACTGAAACTCTAACAAAAGTTCCTTAGAAATATTGCTGTCAAAGAGAGTTTTCTGCAAGAAAAGAGTACAGAAAGTCCCCTGAAATCTCTTTACCATATACCACTGTCAGAGAGTTTTTTGAGGGAAACGAATATTGAAATTCAACTGAAATCTCTCCAGCATATAATGCTATCAGAGAGTGTTTTCTGAGAGAATTTTTGTTCTTGCTAAAATCTGAAGAAAAGCAACAGAAAATTTCTGTTTTGTTGGAACACAAAGAAAAGGAACAAAATTGGAAAGGTAGAAAATGCTTCTGAATAGATTAGAACTTGCAGGTGAAGTTGAAGAAGGCTCAAGAAGAAGTCATTCTTCTTCTGGAATGCTGTATGTTCAAAACCTATGTCAATAAATAAAGAAGTGTTCTAGAATCTTAAGTGCTTCAGTTTATGTATTATTTCTTGTTTAGAGTCAGAGGTTGTCCTTAGTTGTAATTAACAATCAAATTTTTTGTCACTTGGAAGTACAACACCAGCAAGCAAATGCTGGTAATTCAGAGAAAACATTATGGTCTTCATGACTCTGTGAGAGACATACTACCATAATTTGTAACAATGAAGTACAATTTCAGAGAGGTAATAAGCAGTGAATCATACTTTGGTGGAATAGGATTGAAGCTGAAGACCTGATGCTAGGCCTTTATGTGCATATGGCACATGATATCCACCATCTAAGTAGTTGTCACAAAACACCTGCATATGGATCTCCATGCATTAAAAGTTGTAGGCATTATACGGGGCCAATTAAAAAAAAAAAAAGAAAAAAAAAGGAGATTCATTAAGTAGGAGCATAATTTCAAAAACATAGTTAGAAGACCACACCTTCCAGTTACATTCAATAGTGTATTCACGTCTACAGACATAACTTAGGGAAGAATCAACTCCATTGGTACTCAGTATCTCTGAACAGCTACCAAGCCATTCACTTGCCACTGTATTAATATCAGCTTCATGCCGAGATATCTCTTTGTCTAAGTTGAGAAGGACAAATGGCCCCCATGTAGCCACTTTTATTGGTATAAGTCCAAAGTCCTACCCTCAATGACCAGAGAAAGTATCCAAATTATTCTCAAATTTAGAGGATATTGTACAAGACGTCGAATGTGATTGCTAATATAGGAATTTTCACAGCATACCTTTACATTGAAATTCTGTATTCCTGTTATCCTAGTTGCCTTAAGAAGCTGTCCATCCAACCCATACGTCCATGCCTGTAGAAAAAGTTTAGGTCTATCTGTTAAAATCATCATAAGAATATATAAAATAAACGGGTTAGGTTTAAGTTATACCTGATGTAACTTTAAGTAATATTACACCACTCAATATTTTTTAATTGGATGTGAATTTTGAGAAATCTACCATTGGATTACATTATCTTCATATATTCTCAATGCTTGCGAAATTTCGAGGTGATCAAAGATTAACAGTTATGTCATCAGTCAACTATTTAAATTCAAATTTTTGTAATTTAAAATAATGCATAAAAGATGAGTTTATGGATTAAATGGTAAATAACATCCAATTGACATAAAAATTGGCATGAATGTTAAGAACATATAGAACATGTAATTCAATGATGGGATTTTCAAAATATGAATTCTATAACAAATTATTGGGTGATGTAACATTATTGAAAGTTACACTAGGTGTAACCTGAACTCAACTCAAAATAAACAGCATAATTTATTTTGCAATTATATTGATAGATTGACAGCTTAAAGTCGTACTCATTCCCTTCAATTATAGGTTAGGATTAAATAACATATGGTGTAACTTTAAGTAGTGTTACACGACTTGATAACTTTTTATCAAATTAATATTTTGAAAGTACCACCATTGGATTACACATTCATTATGTTCTTAACACACATACCAAATTTCTTGTCAATCGGATGTAATTTTACTATCCGATCCAAACTCATCTTTTCTACATAATTTTTAAATACAAAAACTTGGAATTTCAGCATTTTATAGATGAGATAATTATTGATCTCAAATCAACTAAAAATTTTGCAAGTATGAAGGGTATAACAAGAAAATGTCATCCAACGATGGATATATCAAAATTTGCATCCCAAAAAAAAAAAATTGAGTGTTGTAACATTACTTAAAGTTATATATATATATATATATAGGAAGGCGCTGCAGAAAAATTGATTTTTGAAGCCTAATAATCAAAGTATGTATAGATCTAAATTGTTCAAACAAATCTATGAAGCATATAATGGTAGGCAATCTTCGAATTTCATTTGAGTTACTGAAGTAAAGTGATTTGATTTTTTATTAGTGATTTAAATCTTCACTTATATCTGTACAGGTAAATTGTATTACACATATGAGGTAAAGAACAGAATCCTTATTTCCTAGTAAAAGTAAGTATTGAAATATTTGTAATTTTCACTCAGTTATCCATCATATAAGAGATGCTTAAACTATTAAATGGTCTAAACTGCCCCCCAAAAAAAAAAATCATAATTTTTATTTAAAAAATGAGTGTGATCCCACCAAGTTTGATGAGGCACTGTCCTATCATACATATAGAAGTTTTGTTAGAAAGGTACAAGGAAACAGTTGAAGTTCTGTTGGACTAGGCCAGTGGCATGATGCCTGGGGGGTGTTAATCTAATAAAGGTACCCATAACATCCCCCACAACCCTCTCCAAAAAACCAAAAAAGAAGGGGGAGGAAATGTATTTATAGCATCAGAAGCACTTGTGGCAAGATGAACAGGTAAACGTTAACCCCAAAGCATGTTGACAGAGTTAAAAAGAGCTTACATCTACTCTGTTACAGACTGTGTTGTAATTTGGTACCACCTTTCTAGCTGATTGATGCAACAATGGGCATTATGAGAAAGTTCCTGACAAAGCAACATGAAATAGAAAAAGAAAACAAAAGGATTGAAATTTAAACTTTTAGGAGTATGAGTTTCTGGGTTCAATAGACCCAAGAAAGACCAAATAATGCAGGGTAAGATCTTTAAAATAAAGGTTATGACTACTAGAGCAGTAATGTTCATTGTACTGTAATGATTGTCCTGTACATGGCACTATGGCTAGACTTTTAAAGAGTACTTTTGTACTTTTCCTTTTATTTCAGCTGAGGTGCACGATTAATTAGATTTAATTAGGGGCTACAGTTTTAAGTTACTGGGGTTCTTGGGTTCAATCCTGCTATAAATAGAGGTTATGATAACTTTAAAAGACATCTTGACTTTTATTTATCAATTAAAATTTAACTATTAGCCCAAAAGTTTTTTAAAGGACTTATGGTTCACTTGATTAAGCACTCAAGGAAAGGTTTTCCCTTTATTCCCTCTAAGAAACTTAGGTTTTGATGGACAATTGAAGTATACCCTAGTCTCATAGCATTCTTAGTTGCGTTAGTTGCTATTAGAGCCAAAGACAATCCATCCTTGCATGAAGATCAAAAAAGTTGGAAGAGATTGAACTCCAATTGAAGTGGTTATCTAAGCAGATTGACAAGTTGTAGGCTTAAATGGTGATTTAGGAGGGGACTGCAAACTCTTGCATATACCAAGAGGTGGTCTTGAGGATTACATATATATAGAATATCCGATACAAGGTGAAATGGAGGGTGAAAAACTTCAAAGAATTTGTTCCATTTACTCTAACAATGATAATTTGGTTAAGGTGAGTATTTCCGTTTCATTACATAATAAAGAAATTGTTCAAGAGAGTGATATAAACCTAGTGTTAGATACAGGACCTAAGAGTAGTGTTCGAACAGGGAAGTTTTACACACACATTTTCGTTGGACAACACCAGTGATGTTTGATGGAAGTCAATGATGATGAAATTTAGTAATTTACTAATATAACATTATATGATGTGTCTAGCAATATAAGGAAGAGGTGATATATGATGGTCAAATCTAGGAGAGATAAAGATGGTGCAGGTCCAAATTTTGGAAGAAAGCAACTTGAAATCAAATTAACTGTTTTTTTTTTTCTTTGGGGCAAGTGCTTGAAATTCAAATTTAGTTTTTCTTTCAACACAGACTGTCCACAAAGTGAAACTAAAAAGAGAAACAATGTGTTAATTTTTCTGGAAAAGAAGTATGATGTTCTTTTCGCATTATATCAATAAATGTTACTTACTAATCAAAAAATAGGAAAGTCTCAACTAGAAGAATCTTAACAGAGTGTCTCACCACTTAAAACAAAGCATAATATGTTGAATTTTGTTAATCAAATGAAAAATGTTTTGTCCACAACACTTTCACAACAAATCTTAAGTAACAAGTTGTTTCTAATTTGAACCCTTTTTAGCCCACCAGTAATAATCGGTCACCTACTATTTATTGTGAATTGTTAAGAAAATATTGTGAACATAGCATTTCTTTATTCAAATATGGGTTTTTTTTGGGATAAAGTTAGAGAGTTAAATGCTCCAGCTACTTGTGCCTTATGTTTTCTACAGAATACCTTTTCAACACGGGTTTTTAATCTCCCATATTTGGTGAGGTTTGACATGAGAAATGGCTTAGAAATGTGCTCACAGATATTAACTATCATAAGAGAAGTGCTAGTACACAACATATCCATACTATAATGGTTAGTGAAGTCAAGTGTTACTGACATGATAAGGGCAGACAAAGCAAGAGGCTTTGTGGGCAGTTCCTGATGAGACAAGGAGAGAAGCGTGATGGCGACACACATTGTGAAAGGCACGAATGTTTCCCTTTTCATCTCTACAAACCAAAAACTCTACATCACCCAATCTGCCAGTGAAAAAGTCACCTGGGTCCTTTATGTGTTCAATGCATCCTACGGCCTGCCAGCCCCTGTAGAAGACACGCTCCAGTTCGACTTGGAAAAACGAAGGGTCTGTGTACCATGAGCTGGGTGGTGTCACAGCCTTTTCTACTGGAACCTTTGGGTTGAACTCATGGACCAATTTTCCAGCATCAGAGTTGCGGAGGAGACACTGACACACAGTCACAGAGGGAATGGATTTGCGTTTGTGTTTGTTGGAGTGGGTTTTATCATTGGGGGGCTTTGTGGATTGTAGAAGGAAATGGGGGTTCTTGGCTTTCAGGATCATCATCATCGAGTAATCAACCCCGTTGGAAAAGCCCTGAGAATAATACAAATAATATATATACCATACAACCAGCTGGCGAAAAAAGTTTTCATTTTCAGGCCCGTTTATAGTTTACCCACTATAATACCCCTCAATGGAGTGTTAATTACAATTTACACCCATCAATTTGCACACATGTCCGCAGAAACCCGATAATTTGAACTAAAATCGTCCGTACCTACATGATTTCAAATTTTCAAGTCACGATTTCAATTCAAATTTACCTAGCGTACATACATGTGTGAAGATGGCAATGGAGGCGGAGATCTAAGGATGAGGTCATTGCTCTTGCCCGCATGGTTTTGTTTTACTCCATCCTATTTGTGACTGCTCTAGGAATTATTTTTAGGGTGGTTACTAAAAAATTTAAATTACTACAATTTTTTTCTTATACTATTTTTTAAAGAAAAATAAAATTTGAAATTATTTTTATTAAATAGGTCAAACGAGTTACAAATTTTTTTTTTTAATATAATAGGCTTTTTGTTGAATTATTTTTTCACTTCTTGTTGTTTGGTTTATGTTTGTTATTATTTGAGCTAATATTTATTGTCATTATTTAAGCTTTAAAAAAAAACAAGAATTAAGAATTATGTTTGGAGGCAGAATTATTTTTGGAGTAATGCTACGTTTACAACATTTTTACAATAAATCTTATGCAAAAAGCTATTATTTGTGGGTAAAAAAATAATATTAGTATTTGGCCGAAATTAGAATCAGTAACAGGCTTACTACATTAGATTTGTTGTAAAATTATTGTGAAAATGTTGTGAATGTAGTAGTGCTACTTTTATTTTTGTTAAACCCAAATTTTTGTAATTCTCAAGTCAGTATGTTCAAAATTTTTATTAAGATGATCACAATATGTTAGTTTAACATATAATACACATACATTATTTTGCAAGTCAGGGTGGTCCTGTGACCACCCTAACTTGCATGTAGAGCTGTCACTAATCCCCACCTCGCATGACGGGAAAAATTTTCTTACCCCATCCCTGCCCGTAGGGCCCTATGAAGCCCAACCGCACCCTGCAAAACTGTACTTCTTATTAATTTGGCCACAACTATTACAATTGTTTTTAATAAAATCTGTTTCGTTAATAAAAATATAGTTAAAATTACAAATAAATTTATCCTATCAAATCAAACTAATTTTTAGCAAAAATTGAATAATATTATTAAAGTATTTAACAAGACAATATCACAACAAAAACAAAAATTTCATAATACAAAATCAATGATTTAATAGTATATAAATTTGTTTATAATAAAAACAAAAGAAAATGTTAAAATTGGTACCTTATTTCCAACCTTGCTAGAGAAAAAAAAAAAAAAAAAAAAAAAAAAAAAAAAAAAAAAAAGCAAAAAGCCTTGTTGGGTAGAATAAAATAAGCTGATGATATGTTTGTTTAAATAGTAGGATTTTAGGATATGAAAAATTTACAATTTAACCCTTATCAATGAGGGGTGATGATGGGATGGGTGGGGCGGGACGAGGATGGGATGGGTCTAAAAAGTCTAAACTCATCACTGCCTTGCGGTGCGGAGATAAAATCACGCCCCATTCCCGTCCCACCACCTTTGCGGAGCAAGGAAAACCAATGTGGGGTGAAGCGCCGTGGGACAGGGCAAAATTGGCATCCCTATGCATGTGTGCATACCCATCAATGTAACCATAACATTTTTTTTTTTTTTACGTTTTCTTCTTACTAATTTTTTTTATTATACATTTTTAAGTATGAAATTGCTTTCATTTTGGTCCCTTAAGTTTGATATTTTCATTTTGGTTCAAAAAGTTTGATTTTATATTCAAAATGCCTTTTTGTCTATCTCTAGAGTCAAAGTTGTCACTTAGAGACTGTTTTGGTTTGGGCAAAGAAACGAAAAATTGCAATATCGATAAATACTAGGGTACCAATTCTTTAGAAACCAATATTTTATTTCAAACCACTCAGTTTCTCTTCTCTCTCTCTCTTCCCACAATAAACACCATCTTCATCACTCTTGCTTGTTGGAATCCTAACCCAAAAGCGTGATAGTTTTTCTCTATATACAAATCCATATATAGATATTCGACTTGGACTAAGTATGTCATTCTCTCACAGGAAACGAAAACAACCCAACATTATAAAACTTTAACTAATTTATCCACATGGGTTTCTTTGAAAAACAAAAATCCAACTTAACTAAGCCATATATGGCTTTTTGACTTGGATTAAGCATGTCATTCCCTCACATTAGCTGAAGTGATTTCCAGAAGCCAAACACTACAAGTGCAACTAACAATGTCTGATCAAGGTATGTTATAAACAGGGGTGGATGGAGGGAGGGCTAGGCTGCTAGGGGCATGGCCCCCTTGACTTTCCAAAAATTTCTCTCCCCTCTTCTATTTTTGGTAAAAATAAAATAAAATAAATTTATACATAAATCAATCTATCCATCTATAATCAATACATACATACATACATACATACATACATACATATATATATATAAGTAAAGACCCCCACATGGGAGAATATGAGATTCTGCCAAGTGACCTATTCTTTGCAAAGAGAATCGAAATATTCTCAAGTGTTACATTAGAGATAAGAACAAATTAAATATTGATTTTTTTTTTTATTTGGTTCAATGTTTCTAGAATTTTTTAATTAAAAAAATAAGTATTCTGTTTTTCCTTTGGTTTAATGTTTCAAGACTTTTCCTCCCTCACACAAACATACTAAACTTTTTGCATTTCACTTCACTATTTTTACCTCTTGCAGTTCTACTCCTTTATATGTATCTATCCATAACCCTTCATGCCATCCTATGTAAAATACACACATAATAAAAACAATGTCATTTACGCTCCGTTTGTTTTGATGTATAATATTTGCAGGAAAATATTTTCACATTTTACAGTGTTTGTTTTGTTGTAAAACATTTGGTCAAAAGTAAAATATTTTCAGTCAAACAATTCAACTAAGGCATATAAGTGTAAAATGTTTTACACTTGAAATATTAGTAAAATATTTTACATTTGCCTATCTCTTAGTCTCGATCAGCCTTTCTCACTCTCACACTCTTTTAGTTTCTCTGCACAACCCAACCCACATTCAATCCTTCTCTCCCACCAATCACCAACTCCACCTTCTCTAGCAATCCCTTAGGACTTTAACTCTCAACATCAACGTTTTCGATGTGGATGTCGAGCATAACAGCAGTACAGATCAATGATAAGGTTAGTAGTGGGGTGGGTCATCGTCAAATCTAAGCATTATTCTCTCTCTCTCTCTCTCTCTCTCTCTCTCTCTCTCTCTCTCTCTCTCTCTCTCTCTCTCTCAATAGTGGGGTGGGTCATTGATGTTAGATTTTGGTGGGCTTGGTTTGGTGTTTTTAGGTTTGGTTTTGAGTTTGGTGGTTGGGTTTAGTTGGCAAGCAAGATTGTAGTTGTGGTGGTTCGTGTGTTTTGATGGTGGCAGTGGGTGCCGATGTCAATGGTGGCTAAATAAAGGGTGGGTTTCATTGATCTTTGCTTTTGGATTTTTCTTTTTTGCTTTCATTTGGTATTGTTGCTTCCTATTGGTGGTTGTTGTTGTGGTGGTGTGGGTGGTGGTGTTTAGTCACTAGATTTTGGTGGCAGTAGGGAGGTGGTGGTTTTTTTTTTTTTTTTTTTTTTCTCTCTCTCTTGCCAATCTGGATTTTGGGTGGTTGGTGCTTGTATTTGGTGCTGCTGGCTGGTTTATGCTTATATTTTCAAGTGTCTAATCTTGCCAAACACTTGAAAATGAAAATATTTTATAGTAAAATTTTTTACATGTAAAATATTTTACATTGAAACAAACAGAGCGTTACTTTCCATCTTTCGACAACGCCTACCTTTCTCAAATATTGTTTTTCCATCTAATTCTAACATGTATGAGTTGGCTACTACCAAGGAAGAAGACTTGCATTTTATATTGACTGATAGTGGCAACTATGATTTTGATATTAAAATCGGTCGTTGTGGATTTGTGGGTTTTGTTAAGGCTGTGATTGATTATGGGTGTTAGGGATGTACATTTTTTTTTAGATATAAGGAGGAAAACAAAGACATATTCAATATCAACTTTTATTCTATAATATTCCTTCAAAGTTTTTTTTTTTTTTCTTATCACTTGAACTGAATAATTATAATGGATATGTGTATAATTTATAATTGTTACTTTTTATGCTGAACATTATTAACAAAGTTCTATGACAATTATGCTATAATATATGTACAACATTCTCTAGAACCATCTTATATAACGTTATAACATTACACATGCATTGCACGGGCAACTTACTAGTCTATATCTATATATATCTAAAAGCTAAGACATAGAGTTTAATGTTGCTATACTCCTATTAAGCCATCTTATCAGTCACGTCATACTTTAAAAAAAAATTCCATTCTAGAACCATCTTATATAACGTTATAACATTACCTGTGCATTGCATGGGCAACTTACTAGTCTATATCTATATATATCTAAAAGCTAAGACATAGAGTTTAATGTTGCTATACTCCTATTAAGCCACCTTATCAGTCACGTCATACTTTAAAAAAAATTCCTTTATGATTTTTCTATTTTATTTTTATTTAAATAATTAAATATAGTTCATAGATAAATCTGTTAATGCACTCCATTACTATTTATTTGTTTTAAATGCAAATATTTGACTATTCAGTTACCTATATTGATTTCAACTTTTCATTTTCTTCTTCCTAATTTCAAGTAATTGTATACGAATTTCAAGTAATTGTTAAAATTGAACAATTCATTACTGTTTTAGTGGATATATGTACATGTTTGACTATTTATTACAAATATTACCATTCATTAGATGCAAATGTTTAACTATATTCAGCTACGTAAATTGATCTCAACTTTTCATTTTCTTCTTTCTAATTCAAGTAATTGTTAAAATTGAATATTTAAACTTTTTCATCTTTCTATTCTAAAAAAAAAAAAAAACTCTTATTTCCTTCCTCTAACATTTCTCCTCCCTCTTTGCCTCTTTATCTCCTTACTACTCCTTATTTTACCATTAAACTTTCTTAATCATTTCCTCTTTCTTATATTTTAACTCTTCTTCTCCCCATCTTATTTTGTATAAATTTGATATCATTTAATCCATATTTTTTCCAAACAAAAACTGTGATTA